>JBBGZY010000265.1:12757500-13082500 GCA_037952925.1 Lithobates clamitans
GCTCTTTTGAAATTCAGTGTCTTTGTATTCCCTGTGTATGTTTCCTATTTGTGTGATTTATACTGAAACTAATTGACCTGTGATCGCTGTTACCTAAATTGCCCCATATTTCCACATCCGTGATCAGGTCTGTATTGTTGGTAATCAGTAGATCCAGTAATGTTTTATTTCTAGTTGGTGTGTCTACCATCTGACCCATAAAATTGTCCTGCAAGACATTAAGGAACTGGCGAGCCTTAAATGAATGCGCGGTTCCCTCGGCCCAGTCTATGTCTGGATAATTAAAATCCCCCATTATGATAACACTTCCCATCCTTGCTGCTAATCCAAATTGTGATAGGAGATCTGTCTCCACTTCCTCCCTCAGGTTAGGGGGCCTATAGCATACTCCCAGTATTATTTTCCCCTTAGCTTCATCCCTTTGTAGCTCTACCCATAAGGATTCCACCTCCTCTCTAGCTTCCTCAGTGATGTCATCTCTCACATTCACTTGTACATTATTCTTGATATATAGGCATACCCCTCCCCCTTTTTTACCCTCTCTATCCTTTGCGGTATAGTGCTAATCCTTATAAATCCACAAAAATGTATAATATTTGAGGGGTTCTAAGTAATTTCTAGCAAAAAATACTAATTTAAACTTGCAAACAAAAAGTTCCAAAAAAATGCCTGGTGGTTAAAAAAGGCCTGGATTCTTTCCTAATTGTTTATAATATAACTGGATCCTAACATTTATAGGTAAAGTTGATCCAGGGAATAATCAATTGCCTCATTGGGGATCAGGAAGGAATATTTTTCTCTGCTGGAAGATTGGATCATACTTTACTGGGGTTTTTTGCTATCCTCTGGATCAACTGTGGGTATAGAATTGTGTATATAGGATTGTAAATTTAGTATTTTCTCTTTTATTGGTTGAACTAGATGGACTTGTCTTTTTTCAGCCAGAATACCTATGTAACTCAACAATAATAACTATATAACTATGTAACCCAAAAATATATTTGACCACTGAAATAAATGGTCAGACAGAGCATGTGGCGTTAAATTGAAATGCATACTTCAATGTATCCCAGGAAATATTTTCAGGTTCTCCCCATATGAAACAACACATAGAGTAGAGAGCAACTCTTATGGCCCGTACACACGGTCAAATTTTCCGATGGAAAATGTCCGATCGAAGCGTGTTGTCGGAAATTCCGACCGTGTGTGGGCTCCATCGGACATTTTCCATTTTCCGACACACAAAGTTGGAGAGCAGGAGATAAATTTTCCGACAACAAAATCCGTTGTCGAAAAATTCCGATCGTATGTACACAAATCCGACGGACAAAGTGCCACGCATGCTCAGAATAAATAAAGAGATGAAAGCTATTGGCCACTGCCCCGTTTATAGTCCCGACGTAAGTGTTTTACGTCACCGCGTTTAGAACGATCGGATTTTCCGACAACTTTGTGTGACCGTGTGTATGCAATACAAGTTTGAGCCAACATCCGTCGGAAAAAATCCTAGGATTTTATTGTTGGAATTTCGAACAAAGTCCGACCGTGTGTATGGGGCATTAGAAAGGGAATATAGTTAAAACCACCCAATTTATTTAGTTAAGAGTGCACACTCAATGTCAAACAGTAAAACTCAGCAGTACCGCATTATATACATCCAATTGGTAAGACTGCCTGTCCTGTCTCACTTCTGTTGGAATGTGCACAATGACATCACATCTTAAAGCCCTGGACCCGTTCCACCAGGCATGAGATGGGATGAATAATTTTACCAATGGGATGTATATAATGTGGTACTTCTAAGTTTAACTGTTCTACATGGGAGTGCGCACTTTTAACAAAATAAATTGGTTGGTTTTAACTATATTAATCTATGAGAGTTGTTCTCTTTTTTATGTGTTGTTTTTTTTTTTTTATGGCGGAACCAGAGAATATTTCCCAGAATGCTTTGAAGTTGGCACTTAAGGGATTGGGAGGAACTCTACTGTGTGACATGGATTGCTGGGTGTTTTCTTTCATTTATTCAGTGTCACAGTAGATTGTACTTGTTGGATGTTAGACTGGATATGAAGCAGATTTATGAGTACAACATATTTTTTCTTTATGGACACTGTATGGATATAAATCTGTATGTAGTTTAAACTTTACATATATATTTTGATGGATTTCTAAGGATTAACATGCATATACTGGATAGATCAACCAGGGATAGGTGGAACAAGGCACCACATTCCAAATAATAAGAAGAAATGGAATTGGGAGAGAGGGGACTTTTAAGGTGCCAAAACAAATTAAACTATAACATGTACAATAAAAAGGTTTTATTGTAAATTGGTTAAAAAAGGTATAACAATAATAGTGATAAATATTAAGATCAGACCAAATTGTTCAAGGATATAATGTATGACTGTACAAAAATGTTTTTCTTGATATGTTTCGCTACAGTATATACCGTATTTATCGGCGTATAACACGCACTTTTTTCCCCTTAAAATCAGGGGAAAATCGTGGGTGCATGTTATACGCCAATCCCCACTCTCTATGTGCGAAAAAACCCGAGCGCCGACGGAAAAAAACGAGCGCCGACAAAAAAGACAGAGCCGAGTGCTCAGCTCCACTCGCAGTCACGCCGTCACGCCGCCCCGCCTTCCTGCTGAGGATGAGAAGCGAGCGCTTCCTAAAAAGACTGAGCCGAGTATACTGTGTACTCAGCTCGGCTCTGCTCGCAGTCCCGCCCAGCTCCTTTTATGGACATAACACTCTGTCCAATGGCAGGACTGGGTGGGACTGCGAGCGGAGCCGAGCCGAGTACACAGTATATTCGGCTCGGTCTTTTTCGAAGGCGCTCGCTTCTCATCCTCAGCAGGGAGGCGGGGCGGCGTGACGAGCGGCAGATTTAAATGGCGCAAACGGCACACGGCATTGGGCAAGGCTGCACTGGGCAAGGCTGCACTGGGCAAGGCTGCACTGGACAAGGCTGCATTGGGAAAGGCTGCACTGGGCAAGACTGCACTGGGCAAGGCTGCACTGGGCAAGACTGCACTGGGCAAGGCTGCATATGACTAAGGGCAAGGCTGCTTATGACAATGGGCAAGGCTGAAAATTGCACTTAGCAAGGCTGCAAACGGCACTGGGCAAGCTGCAAATGGACACTGATCATTCTGCAATGATGGACAAGGCTACAGATGAACACTGATGAGGCTGCATTGATGGGCATTTAAATGTAAGTTTTTTTTATTCTTAAACTTCCCTCCTAAAAGTTTTTTTCCTTAAAATGCCCTCCTAAACTTGGGGTGCGTGTTATATACCGGCGCGTGTTATACACCGATAAATACGGTAGCTTCTTCAGGAGATTATTAATTGTCTGTGTACAGAGTAATCACTGCAATACATAAAAAAATATACATAAGACAAACAAAATAACAGGTCCTACAAAGAACCTAATAATAACTATATATGAAAAAGAACAACAACAAAAAAATATATAAAAAACACAAAAAAGTGTTTCAGATCAGCCATAGCTACTTCTTACCCCAAAAATAATTTCAGGTCAGTATGCGAACACACCAGGACAACCGCACTGCCAAATACTAGGATATAATAAGAGAACCATTAGGCCCATTTGAGAATCTAGAAATGTCAAAATATAAACTGTAACATATACTCACTGGAGAAAACCCCAAAATAGATGCCCACTGACATCTACAATGTGAAAAAATTAATTAAAAGATGATTACCCCAGATCCGTTTCCGCTATGGATTCTCCCAGTTGTACTCCTCCTAGTGTGTATGATGCATGCATATTCTTAGCACCCAATTGCATAACTTTACATTTATCAACATTAAACCTTATTTGCCACATAGTTGCCCAATGAAACAGTGCATTGAGGTTGGCAAGGAAGTTGGAGACATCCTGTAAGAATGTTATTCCACTGCATAGCTTGGTGTCATCTGCAAAGACTGAAATGGTACTTTTAATCCCAAACCCTATCTCATTTATAAAGGTATTAAAAAAGTAATGGTCCCAAAACTGAACCTTGGGGTACACCACTGATAACCTTAGACCATTCAGAGTAAGAATCATTAACCGAAGGTAAGTGAAGGGTTAGTGTGTGGGTGTGGCACTGTCCTAATTCATAGAAATACTTGGTAAATTGTGTGTAGCCAAATCCCATATGTAAAGTCGCATAAACCAAAATTGCAAATAAAAAATTCAACGAAAATAAAACCAAACATAAAACATCAAAGTGACCCCCTTTGGAGTGTGTAGGTGTAACGTTGTCCTAGTGGAGAAAAAAGTGGAGAAAATGGAAAAAAAATGGAAACAATGGAAGAAATCGCATAAAGGACTGCTGCCTCCACAAATGTCATTTCCACCAAGGTGGAAAAAACAGAAGGTAAGTGAGGGGTTAGTGTGTGGGTGTGGCGCAGTCCTAATTCATAGAAATACTTGGTAAATCATGTGTAGCCAAATCCCATATGTAAAGTCGCATATAAAGTATAAACCAAAATTGCAAATAAAAAATTCAATGAAAATAAAACCAAACATAAAACAGCAAAGTGACCCCCTTTGGAGTGTGTAGGTGTAACGTTGTCCTAGTGGAGAAAAAAGTGGAGAAAATGGAAAAAAATTGAAACAATGGAAGAAATCGCATAAAGGACTGCTGCCTCCACAAATGTCATTTCCACCAAGGTGGAAAAAACAGAAGGTAAGTGAAGGGTTAGTGTGTGGGTGTGGCACAGTCCTAATTCATAGAAATACTTGGTAAATCATGTGTAGCCAAATCCCATACGTAAAGTTGCATATAAGGTATAAACCAAAATTGCAAATAAAAAATTCAACGAAAATAAAACCAAACATAAAACAGCAAAGTGATCCCCTTTGGAGTGTGTAGGTGTAACGTTGTCCTAGTTTAAAAAATACTTTGTAAATCGTGTATAGCCAAATCCCACATGTAAAGTCGCATGTAAATTATAAACAAAATCGCATATAGCAAATTTAACGGCTAGGTTGGCCCCCCTTTGAATTGGGGGAGGGGGAAGGGGAACAGGGGATGAAATCAAAAAATGACTTTAGCCAAAGCTATTTCATCCTCATAAAAACCCCATATAGTAATTGACAAACATAACATTGCTAAATAATTACATAGGTTAAATCGTGACTAGTGCTCAGTGCAACTTAAGTGAAAAACTTGACATCTTTGTAAAACAAGGCAGGTATTTGTATTAATCTTGGTGACCAGGTGCTCGTGTCTTGTGATCATGTGGACACTCAGCAGCTTCTTTAACCCCTGTGGGGGTAATGCGCAGTCACAGTGTATGCCACTGTGCGGCAATCCACAGGCTGTTTCTGGGTCACGGTGACGTTTTAGGCAGCTTCCTTAACCCCTGCGGGGGTAATGCGCAGTCACAGTGTATGCCACTGTGCGGCAATCCACAGGCTGTTTCTGGGCTACGGTGACGTTTTAGGCATAAGAGAAGAAAGAGGAGCAGTTGACGTGCCTATGACGAAACGCGTAGGACGTGGCCTATTCTGACGCTTTTGCATCATCTCCCAGAGGATCACCAACTTAAATCTGATGCTCTCCTGTTTTGGTGACATTTGGTTGCCTATTATAAACTGCTTAAATGTGAGTACCATTCTGTCATCTGCATTCAATAAAGAGTGTTTTATGGTTTTTACGCTATGGAATCTCCTCTTTCTTCTCTTATGCCTAAAACGTCACCGTGACCCAGAAACAGCCTGTGGACTGCCGCACAGTGGCATACACTGTGACTGGGCATTACCCCCGCAGGGGTTAAAGAAGCTGCTGAGTGTCCGCATGATCACAAGACACGAGCACCTGGTCACCAAGATTAATACAAATACCTGCCTTGTTTTACAAAGATGTCAAGTTTTTCACTGAGCACTAGTCACGATGTAACCTATGTAATTATTCAGCAATGTTATGTTTGTCAATCACTATATGGGGTTTTTATGCGGATGGAATAACTTTGGCTAAAGTCATTTTTTGATTTCATCCCCTGTTCCCGTTCCCCCTCCCCCAATTCAAAGGGGGGCCAACCTAGCCGTTAAATTTGCTATATGCGATTTTGTTTATAATTTACATGCGACTTTACATGTGGGATTTGGCTATACACGATTTACAAAGTATTTTTTAACCACTTGAGGTCCGGGCCATAGCCGAATGACGGCTGCAGCGCGGACCTTAATCTCCGGGAGGACGTCATGTGATGTCCTCCCCTATGCACGCGCACCGCGCACACCCTGCAGGGCACGCGGTGTGCGCGCTGTGATCACCGAGTCACGGAGACTCGGATGATCACAGATCCGAGTAAGGGGCCGGTCCCGGCCCCTTACCATGTGATCAGCTGTCAGACAATGACAGCTGGTAACATGATGTAAACAAAAGCTTGGTGATCGGTTTCGTTTTCTCCTCACGCTGACAGCGTGAGGAGGAAAAAAAAGCCGATCACCGGCTTATGTCAAAGGGACATCGGTCCCGAAGAGGAAGGAGGCACAGATGCCTCATCTGTGCCTCCAAGTGCCATCTGCCAGTGCCCACAGTGTCCACAAGTGCCACCTATTAAAGCCCACAAGTGCCACCTATCAATGCCCACAAGTGCCACCTATCAATGCCCACAAGTGCCACCTATAAGTGCCACCTAGCAGTGCTGCAAATCAGTGCCCAATCAGTGCCCAACACTGCCACCCATCAGTGCCCATCACTGCCACCCATCGGTGCCCATCAGTGCCGCCTCATCAGCGTACATCAACGAAGGAGAAAAATTAACTGTTTGCAAAAATTGATAACAAAATATAAAATAAATATAATTTTTTTTTAAAAATTCTGTCTTTTTCAATTTTTTTAACAAAAAATAAAAACCGCAGAGGTGATCAAATACCATCAGAGAAAATAAAGAAAGCTCTATTTGTGGGAAAAAAATGATAAAAATTTCATTTGGGTACCGTGTTGTATGACCGCGCAATTGTCATTCAAAGTGCGACAGCGCTGAAAGCTGAAAATTGGTCTGGACAGGAGGGGGGTTTAAGTGCCCAGTAAGCAAGTGGTTAAACTAGGACAACGTTACACCTACACACTCCAAAGGAGGTCACTTTGCTGTTTTATGTTTGGTTTTATTTTCGTTTAATTTTTTATTTGCAATTTTGGTTTATACTTTATATGCGACTTTACATATGGGATTTGGCTACACATGATTTACCAAGTATTTCTATGAATTAGGACTGCGCCACACCCACACACTAACCCTTCACTTACCTTCTGTTTTTTCCACCTTGGTGGAAATGACATTTGTGCAGGCAGCAGTCCTTTATGCGATTTCTTCCATTGTTTCCATTTTTTTCCATTTTCTCCACTTTTTTCTCCACTAGGACAACGTTACACCTACACACTCCAAAGGGGGTCACTTTGCTGTTTTATGTTTGGTTTTATTTTCGTTGAATTTTTTATTTGCAATTTTGGTTTATGCGACTTTACATATGGGATTTGGCTACACACAATTTACCAAGTATTTCTATACATTAGGACAGCGTCACACCCACACACTAACCCTTCACTTACCTTCTGTTTTTTCCACCTAGGTGGAAATCACATCTGTGGAGGCAGCAGTCCTTTATGCGATTTCTTCCATTGTTTCCATTTTTTTCCATTTTCTCCAATTTTTTTCCATTTTCTCCAATTTTTTTCCATTTTCTCCACTTTTTTAATTTTCTGTTCCGTTGTGCGGATACACCACTCATATTTCATTACAAGAATCATTAACCGCTACTCTCTGAATTCTGTCTTTTAGCCAGTTTTCTATCCATTTGCAAACTGATCTTTCCAAGCCTGTAGGCTTTACCTTACTCATTAGTACTCATGTGTGGGGAACCATGTTGAACACTTTTGCAAAATCCAAGTATGCTACGTCCATTCTGTGTTTGCTGTGCTTTGTCAGTCTGTAGTAGTAAAGAGTGATGTGCTTATAATTGACATTTTATTTAGATACCATATGTAGGGGATTGATATGTCTTATAAGGGTGCAGAAAATTGTAAGCAGCCCACAAATCTCAAGAACAACAAATAGTGCAGGAAAAATTCAAAATACATCATCTTTATGATGAACAATAAACTGTATACTGCGCAGAACAAGTTAGTATATAGCACAGTACCTGTTTATGGTCATGTAGCGTTACATTTTCCACATCACTTAGGAAACATAACAAATCCTGAAAGTGGCCTGTTTTTCTAAGCATAACATAAGAACAACATGAATTCTCAATAAAAATTAAAACCATCATTACTATGTGTACATTGTGCTCTCTTTTTTTGTTGCTTTAAAATGAATCCCAGTAAGAACCTGTTAAGAGGCAAATTAACTCATTAAAAATAAAGTGATTGCTAATTCCTGCTGCTTCTAATTGTAATGCAGGGCAACAAGTTCACAATTACAGACTGTTAAGACACAAAGAAAAAAATGAAATCTACAACTAATCTAACAAATTATTCATCATGTTAATTAATCAGTTGAAATTTTCACAACAGTAGACCTGACATTTTTTACAACGTCTTCTTTATGGGCTAAAAAACTTTGAATTAATAATTTGTAATAGCAGTTTCCAACTGTTACCTAGGTTCTTATGTTCTGCAGGTTGATTTAAAGCAGGGATATGCAATTAGCGGACCTCCAGCTGTTGCAGAACTACAAGTCCCATGAGGCATAGCAAGACTCTGACAGCCACAAGCATGACACCCAGAGGCAGATGCATGATGGGACTTGTGGTTTTGCAACAGCTGAAGGTCCCCTAATTGCATATCCCCGATTTAAAGGAATGGCAGACTGACTAAGAAGGAGAGTCAAGCCAATGCAGCCATTGTAACTGCGATGGGGACTGTGTGGTTAAATATAAATGAAACATTTTATTCAGAATCCCTTCTCTCTTTCTGCTCAAAACACATATAAACAGCCATAGTCATTTGCAAATAATTAGGATAAGATGAACTATTTAGTTATTGCACTAATGCATAATTCATACTGAAGTAAACAAATGCTTAATTTTTATGATGGTATAATTTGCACTATTTTTTTTTTCTTTTATTAGAAATTACATATTATTGATTAGAATGTTCTATACGGTGAATACCTCAGGGCCCACAAAATAAATTGAATTAAACTGAATGTGATCTTATCAGATTTAGCAGGCAACATAGTTCTTAAGGATATTGCAGAACACTGAACTGTGCTAATTGTTCCGATGTTCAGAAATAATTAAAGTAAACCTGTCACAAACCTTGGCAATTCAAACTGTGAAAATGTATGAAACAATCAAAATCAGAGGCTACCTGCAGCTTGTGATAAAACCATTCAGAGAGACCCACAGCTGACTTTATATGCAAATCTTAACTTTTCCTTTAAGGCTGGGTTCACACTGCTGCGGTGGCAGACATCGTATGTGATTCGCAGCGCACTGCTGTTCACATCACATGCGATGTCTGTGCTGTGCGATATCAGCCATACAGATAGTATGGCTGATATCGCACCGCATTCGGTCCAAACTCGCACAGGACCCTTTTTTTTGTTCGGACCAGAATCGGATCGCATGGGTGTTCACACCTATGCAATCCGAAAATGTCCGAATTGTCAGTTCGCAGTGCGATATGCGAGCTGAACTGGGGGTGTCATTAACATTGTATGACACTCCCCAGCAGTTCGCATATGGCAGTGTGAACTGCCGTGCGAGTTGGTGCGATGCGGGAACCCGCAGTAAATTCGCTGCGTTCCCGCACCGCAGCAGTGTGAACCCAGCCTTAAGGTTGAGCTTGGTCGTGTCTGCTCCTGTCTACCTGGTCTTCCCATGAGCTATTTATTGTGATGGGCAGTGTCACTGATCAAAAGGGAGGCTTCAAACTGAATCTGTACAGGAAAACTTAATACGATTCCTACACTGACTGTGAAATTTTTATTATTATTATTATTCAGGATTTATATAGCGCCAACAGTTTACGCAGCGCTTTACAATATAAAAGGGAGACAATACGGTTATAATACAATACAATGCAATAGGATTAAGAGGGCCCTGCTCAGAAGAGCTTACAATCTAAAATGCAGTGAAGGTCAATTTTCATTAACGGTAACATCAGCTTAGGCAGTTGACTATCATGTGATCGGTTTGAATTGTCCCAAATTTGGTTTACCCTGGCATCCTTTTAAACAGTGCCAGAAAAAAGTCCCATTCTCATGGATCTAGCAAAACTGAGCTTGTGATTTGATATTATAGCCATGGGAAATTATGATGATATTTTTCTTTGTGTATTTTCTTACCATATATTGAGCTTTATTTGCCCTTAGGCTATGTTTCCTCCATCTCATTACCTCTGTCTCATCTGATCCTAACCTGTTACTTTTTTTGAGGCTCTTCATACCATCACTATTGCATTTTCAGAGCTTGGTCTGTACGGACTCAACCAACCACACCATGTATGCTTCTGACCGCCCCCATTATATTTTACCTGTTATAATATTTGGCTTCTGAATTAAATTTTGCATTTACTGTATGTATCTTTTTCAATTCAGTTGTCCCTAGTTGCCACTCCGTCTCATTCTGGTAATATACATTCCTACTGCCTTTGGGGGTTTTCTAATTTGCCAGCAACCTCCCTATAAAAGTCAAGGTTCCCAGCAACCTTTTGTTATTGGTAGGGAGATATTTAAGCTGGCCATAGACTGATTTGAATTCAGCCGTCTCATTCTGGTAATATACATTCCTACTGCCTTTGGGGGTTTTCTAATTTGCCAGCAACCTCCCTATAAAAGTCAAGGTTCCCAGCAACCTTTTGTTATTGGTAGGGAGATATTTAAGCTGGCCATAGACTGATTTGAATTCAGCCAGGGACTGACATTCTGACAGAATACTTGCTTGTGTGGATGGTGGAATATGTTTTTTTTTTCATTCAACTCGCGTCTATGGCCGGCTTTCGGCTTCATTCACATGGCTGTAAAAACAAAAAACAAAAATGCATTTACAAGTATTTTGTAATTACAGATCTGAAAGCAGCTGCATTGTTTTCAATGGAGTTATTCACATGGGTGCATAAACTTGATCTGCTTTTAAATTTGTTAAAAAAAATCCAAAAATTTGCATCCAAGAACATGTGCCAGACGTGTTTACATGTATAAACTAATGTATACGTGTTTGTACACTTGTAAATTAAAGTGTTTGTAAATGATCACCTTGTAAAACAACCCATTCAGTTTAAAACTGAAATGAAAGGCAAAACATTTGTATATAGATATAAAAAAAACATTATCAGTACCTTTTCACTTTCCCTCTGTTCCCTCTCTTCTGATCTTTCCAGTGAAAGGCTGTGCAGGGTGGGCATGTCAGGACAAGTCTGGTCATTGGAGGAGAGCAGGCTAGAGTTCCCAGCATAGCTAGAGAACTGACCACAGTGTGTTCTCCTGCTTAGTATGGTCAGTTTTTAATAGGAAAGCAGAAGGACTGGCAGGATCACCAGGGAATTCACACAAAGGAAGCAATACAAAGAGAACAGGGTACTTTTACATACAACTACATGGTACAGCAGGCACATATCAGGAATAAGAAATGCTGGGGTAACAAACACTTTAAGATTAAACAAAGGGGAAAAATAAATTATCATAAAAATAGGTTATGTACTCATGTGTCTTTACGCATCTTTACACATGCAAACTTATTCATATTCAACTATTTATATTGATCATTGTGCAGGAACTTTTCTCCTAGAAATCACACATGTAACAACATCAGTAACAGGCACTGGAGTGTGATGGCGGCTTGAGTACATAGCTCCAACGCCCAGGGCTTCTATCCTAGTCTTTCTTCAGTGGGAGAGATCGAAATTTGGACAGAGAGGATGCTGGAGAGCAGCACTTTAACAACCCGCTCTCAAATGGATCCAGGCAGGCAGCTGAGCCTGACTATACCGGCGATGTTCCACACACAGCAGTCCGGTTTACAGGCCTCCTGTCAGGCCTCAGATCAACATGTTGCCAGCCACGCTGTCTCCTCAGACTCCACTGGGGTAAGGGGGGTTGGCGCTAGCCACACACAGCCCTCACCACTGCTCAGTCTAGCTGATTTGCAGATGGTGGCACTAGACATCAAAGCACTCTGTCAGCGGCAATTATGGACCTCAAGTCAGACATGAGAGCCGTGGCTTCTCATCTGGAACACATGGAGTCTGCAGCCCTGACTCACAGCGCTGCTATCCAGCAGGTGCAGCGGGTTATTAGTGTCCATGCACAACATCTGATTGACATGAATCGCCACCTTGAAGATTTGGACAACAGGGATCAGAGGCGTAATCTATGCATAAGAGGGATCCCTGAGTCGGTGGAGGGTCCTCAACTACAGTCTGTTGTGTGGGCAATCTTTAATACCTTACTGAGCAGACCTCCAGACTCACCCGTGGAGATATAGAGATGTCACAGTGCACTCAGACCCAGAGGTAGGGAAAATGATCTCCCCAGGGACGCTATTTGCTGTTTAAATAGCTTTACACAGAAGGAAGAAATCCTGCTCCTGTCATGTAATCATGGTCAATTGCATCATGAGGGGGCACACATCCAAATATTTCAGGATCTGTCTGCCATCACTCTCCAACATAGGAGAGATCTACATCCTCTTCTCAATGCTGTACGTGATAGGCATATTGTGTACCATTGGAAGTTCCCTTTCTGTTTGCAAGCCACAGTGGGGAACCGCTCAGCACTTTTGCAAACACCTGTGGACCTGCAACCCTTCTGTGACACCCTTGGTGTCCCTTTGGTAACTGTTCCAGACTGGTATGGATCCTTTCTGCAACCAGAACCCTGGATTTCCACTCACTCAGAGGTTTCTCCACGCTCCCATCGCAACAGAGATGCCGCAGATCTTCTTCCAACTCATCTCTGAAAGGTCAAGGTGACATGGATATAGATCGCAGCTCACAAGTGTCGCCATCCTCTGCCAGACACAAGATGGATCATTGAACTGGGTCCGATTGGATCTGTGAGTTTGCTCCTTTGTTCTGAGTTTCTTTCTTCATTTGAGGGTTCTAACCCCAGCAAAACATGCTGATTTCCCAAGGTTTTGATTAGCATTGACATGGAAGTACTTAGGCCATGGGATGGTATTCGAGACTCCTTTCTTGCTCATGCAGTTTGGCACAACGGGACCCAACCGATATTTCGCTGGTAGGCCTATACCTGTTTTTGTGGTCTTGATTACCATAGTTCTAACTAACGGGTACCCCCCCTTTTTCACGCACATTTGCCCTTTACACGGCTTCCAAAAAACTTAAAAATCCCCAGGCCAGGCAGGTTGCCCATACAGGTCCTTCTGATTGTACGAACTGAGTAGGTTATACAGATATATAAAACAGCTAGATGTATGTGCTATCTTATTACTCTCTCTAGGCTATTTGACTGGGCATATTGTCCTCAGATTAATTTGGTAGATACTGGGGACTTCGGATTTTTGCATCTCTCATATGGACTACCTTGAAAAACACCTGCGGCTCGTGAGAGATTTATGATGCTGGGCTCTCCTACCCTGCATACACTGCAGTGCATTTGTAGTGGCTGGTATGGCCAGAGGCAGCATGTTTATTAAAGCCTGGGTTATATCTGCATAGCTGCTAATTTGTATCTGATTACCACACTGGAGATCAGGGTCCTGAATGAATTTAATTTGGATATTAAGATCTCTAGCGGGGTACTCAACCATTTTTTCTTTTTTTATATTGACCTGGTTTTTTTTTCTTTTTTTTTTTTTTCCACAAAAAAATTTTTTATTTCAAAAATGTAAGACAAGACATACAGGACAAAAGTATTGTCACAACACATCATTTAACAGAGTCATATAAAGAGTATGTATGTCACGATACAACATAAAGATCCTAACTGAGAATAAGTGAACATTACTGAGACATAAAATTGTCATTAAGCGTATGTGGGCGGAGGATCTTCATTTCTATTGTCCCCCCCCCCCCGGTTAGACTGCGGGAAGGGCAGGGATCAGTCACTCAAGTAAGTTCACCATCTAGAGTACAATGTATCCTGACAGGATGAGGACTAAGTGTCGATCTGGGGGAAAAGAGAATAAAGAAAGGGAAGAAGGGAAAGAGAAAGAGCAAAGAGAAAGAGAAGAGAGAAAAGAAGGAGGAGCAAAAAAAAAGGGGGGGGGAGGGGGGGAGGGGGGTGGGGGGGAAGGGGAAGAAAAGGGGGGAGGGGGGTGAAGAGGGGACAAATATTAGGTGGGGTGTAAGGATAAAGGAAGTGAGAGGGGAAGGGTGAGTGGATCCGCACCTGCCCCCCCCCCCGCACAAAACGTCGATTGAGACGTTGTTACACTCTACAGGTATCCTTACGATACGTACTGAAGGTATCGTTCAGTAGTAACAAAATGAGACCAGCAGGCCCATGTGGTTGAAAATTTATGCATCCTGTCTTGTGAGGTAAAGATTAGTTCCTCTATTTCTTTTATAGAGGAAATCCGTGCAAACCATTCCCTGACTGTTGGAATGTTGGTGGAGCGCCAATGTCTGGGTATACAAAGTCTAGCGGCATTAACCATATGCATCGGTAGTGATTTGTAGTAATCTTTTTTGGATAGCAATGTGAGGTGTAGGAGAAACTGGGACGGGGTGTAGTCCAAGGTGTAGGTAGTGATATGTGAGATGAGACCGTGAACCTCCCTCCAAAAGGGTTGAATGTTCACGCAATCCCACCACACATGAAGCATAGTTCCCACCCCCAACCCGCACCTCCAGCAGGTATCAGGAGTATTAGGGGAAAATTTGTGGATACGTGACGGAGTCCTATACCATTTTGTGATCACCTTGTAGCCATTTTCTTGGATGGCAACGTTCAAAGAGCCCTTGTGTGCGTACTCATAGATAATGTTCGAGTCCTCCATGGAAAGAGATCTTTGAAGATCTCCACTCCAGGAAACCTGTGAGGGGGCAGGGGTCTGCGTTGGGGTTTCTGAAAGGAAGGTATACAGAAGGGAGATTAAGTGTCTTTGCGGCTGTTTACGATGGCATAAGGCTTCAAAGGGTGAGAGTTGTCGTGTCCAGTCCGACTGACTGGCATGGGTTGTGAGGAAATGACGGATTTGTCTATAAGTCCAAAAGGAAAATGAGAGCATCTTGGTGTTGATTTTAAAGTTTCAAAGGATAAGGGCTTCTCATTGGAATAGAATTGAAGAGCTAGGACGTCTTCGAATGGCCACTCCTTACTTAAAAAATCTGCAGAGTTCCCCGGTGGAAAGTCAGGGTTCCCCCGGAGAGTAGTTAGGGGGCCTGGGGGAGGGGTGACTGAACCCCTTATTATGGTCTTTCTAAAAGTCAGAAGTGTAGAATGTATAAGGGGGTGGGTTAAGAGGGTATGGGGCCAGTTCCGAGGAGGTAACCATGGGAGAAGGTGTAAGGGTCCTGACGAGAAGGACCTCTCTAGGAAGACCCATGCCTTTTTAGAGGCATGGATGTTCCAGTCAGCGATCCTTGTGAGATGACAAGCGGAGTAATATTTTTGGAGGTCAGGTAGACCTATTCCTCCTTTAGATTTAGCTAGTGTGAGTCTGGAGTATTTAATGCGAGGTGAAGAGTCCTTCCACAGGAAAGCAGAACATGCCTTCCGGTAGGATTTAAAAAAACTTGCTGGTAAGGATATAGGGATCGATTGCATAAGATAAAGAAAGCGAGGCAGGATTATCATTTTGATTAAGGCAGAGCGTCCGAACCAGGAGACATTTAGGCCTTTCCAGTCCTTAAGGTGTTTTTGTGTCTGAAGGAGGAGCGGAAGGAAATTTTTTGAATAAAGATCTGACAGGTGGGTGGGGATTCGAATGCCTAAGTATGTAAGTGTATCATGTTCCCATCGAAACGGGAATGAGTCTTGGCAATGTGTCACTGTCTGAGAAGGGAGGGAGACGTTTAGGGCCTGTAATTTGGTATAATTAGATTTGAGGTTTGATAAGGTACCAAAGTATTCAATGTCTTTGAGAAGATTGGGTAGAGAGATGTGGGGCAGTTGCAGGGAGAGCAAAATGTCGTCTGCGAAAGCAGCAACCTTAAGCTCCCTGTTCTTCACAGTGATCCCCTGGATATTTGGGTTGCTTCTCAGCCTGTTGAGGAAGGGTTCCAGGGTTAAGACGTATATCAGTGGTGAAAGTGGACATCCCTGGCGTGTGCCGTTACTAATGGGAAAGGCGTCCGACAGGTGGCCATTGACTTTTACCACTGCAGAGGGGCCCTTGTAAAGGACCATAATAAATGATAGCATGCGGGTCCCCAGGCCTATGGCAGTGAGCACCTCCTGCATGTAGTCCCAGGCCACTCTGTCGAACGCCTTTTCTGCATCAAGTGAGAGAAAGAATCCTTGTGTATTGGAAGTCGTGAGCCAGTGATGTAGATTCAGTGTGCAGATGACATTGTCCCTAGCTTCACGCCCAGGGACAAAGCCGACTTGATCTAAAGATATAAGGTCGGGCACCAGTGAAAGTAGTCTATTTGCTAAGATTTTCGCGTAAATTTTAATATCAACATTTAATAAAGATATCGGTCGGTAGTTTGCGACAAAGGACGCGTCTTTGCCCTCCTTGGGAATCACCGCTATTTGCGCAGCTAGCATTCTATCAGATTTAGTTTGGGGGTCTGAAAGGGCGTTAAACGTGTCCAAAAGTTTAGGAGCTAGGGAGTCAGTGAAGGCTTTGTAATATTGGAGGGAAAAACCGTCCGGGCCAGGGGCTTTGCCTGTTTTCATTTGTTTCATAGCTGTATCTAGTTCCGACACTGATATAGGACCATCCAGGTCCCGGGACTGTTGGGTAGATATTGGTTTAGGGCTGTAGTTGGAGAGAAATTCTTTGATAGTTGCGGTGCGCGAGTCAGTATTGTTCCGTGGGGCACTGGTGGGTTGTAAATTGTAAAGTTTATGGTAGAACCTTTCAAATTCTTTGGCAATGTCAGCATTCTTGGTTAGGAGCTCCCCCCTAGGGTTACGTAAATGATGGATTGTAGAGGACAATTTTGAATTTTGGACTGTGCGCGCCAGTAGACGGCCGCACTTGTTGCCCTGTTCATAGAAAATCCTCTGGCCGAGGATGTACCGTCTCCTAGAGCGTTTGCCCAGCTCCTCTAAGAGCAAGACTCGGGTGTGTGTTAGTTCCTGTAGGGTGGCTTGTGCGTGTGACAATTTATGGGAGGTTTCGAGAGAGCCAATCGTCCTGATGAGAGAGTTTATGTATTCTTGGCGCTGTTTCTTAGCTTTTGTAGCAAGGGCGATTAGTTCACCTCGAATCACGCATTTATGCGCTTCCCAAAGGGAGATTGGGGAAATCTCCGGATTCGAGTTTTCCGTGAAGTATTGTTGAATTCTCGTGCGGACATGGTCCATCACCAGGAGGTCTTTGAGGAGGGAGGGATTCAGACGCCAAGTCTTCTTTCTAAAATTGGGTTCGGGGAAAGATAAGGTCACTGTTATTGGGTGGTGGTCAGACAAAAACATCGGTTCTATGGTGGACTGTTGGAGTAAGGGAAGGTCAGTCTGGGAGAGAAAAAAGAAGTCGATCCTAGAATATTTTTGATGTGGGGCCGAAAAAAAGGTGTAATCCTTATCAGAGGGGAATAAAGTGCGCCATGCATCATGTAAGGTCAATGATTGTAGTTGTAGATTGATCTGACGTAACGCTTTATAAGTTAAAGTAGATGTTCCTGTGGAGGAATCCAGTAAGGGGTTTAGGGGCACGTTAAAATCCCCTCCCAGGAGTACTATTCCCGATTTAAAGGAGGTCAGGAGGTCACGTTTTCCTAAAGAAGGCGACTTGGTGGTCATTTGGGCAGTAAATATTGGCTAATGTGATTGGTGTGGAAGCATAGGAACCTTTAAGGAAAATATACCTGCCGTCAGGGTCGATAAGTGAATCAGATACTTGGAAGTTAGCGTTTTTTGATACGATTGGATTGGTGGAGTGAAACGCAGTCCGATAGATGTGGTTAGACAGTTTAGGTATGGCGTCGGAGCAAAAATGGGTCTCCTGCAGAAATATGAAATGAGCCCTGTGTGTGGTGAGAGAGGATAATACTTGTGACCTTTTCTCTGGTAAGTTCAGGCCCTTCACGTTTAGAGATAGGCATTTCAACGTCAGGGAAGACATGGCTTGGGTCCGGTGATATTGGGTAGGTGAGTGAGCGGTGCGGGGGTAGCACTAGGAGAGGCAGGGGCGGATCCAGTCAAGGAAGGAAGGGGAGAGAGAAAGAGAAAAACGGGAGGGAAGGGAAAGAAAAAAAAAAAAAAAAAGGGGGGAAGGGGAGGGAGGGGTGGGGGGAAGGAAGGAAGAAGCTAAGGAAGGAGATGGGGGAAGGGACAGAAAGAGGTAAGTTGGGAGAGAGAGGAAATAAGAAGAATAGAGAAGGAACAGAGAAAAGGTCAACCAGAGGTGGAATTAGGTTAACCAAGCCACCTTAGAAAAAGGGAAGTCTGGAGGGTCAGCAAAAAATCCCAAAGGGATCGCTGTGTGGGTACGTAAGAATGGACGACGACCTCAGAGAGGTTGCAATCCGGGGAATGAGTAGATATCTTTGTTTAGAGTAGGGTGAGTGTAGTGGGGAACCTACCACTAGTGCAAAAACCATAACTCAATAACTAAAGTGCAATCTAAAGCCAGATTGTTATGAACACTTTATGCTACAACTGAGGTGAGTGAAACATAACAAACATATGTGCCCAGTGCCGCCGCTGATTACCTTAACCCATCTACAGTAAGAAGCTGTAATCAGGGGGGGCAAAAGAAAGAAATCAGCTGTAACATGTGACTATTTGAGAGCCTGAGACGTCAAGTGAAGTTTTTCCCCTTTCTCTCCTTTTTTTTTTTTTTTTCCCTTTCTCCCTCCCCCTCCTCCCTCCCCTCCCCTCCTCCCTCCCCTCCCCTCTCCCCCCCTCCTCCCTCCCTTCCCCTCCTCCCTCCCTTCCCCTCCTCCTCTTCCCTCCCTCCCCTGCGGACCACTCAAGGAGAGTGGATCTCTCCGGAGGAGGTAGGGGGATTGCGTAGGAGGACAGCCCCGGCAATCTCGCTGTGATTTGGGGGACATTCTCTTGCGGTATTAGAATGGCCCAAAGTGACGTCTCAGGCTGGCAAAGAGAGGCATACTGTTTACTTAGAGGCTAAAACAAAGGTTACATTAGCTGAGCTAAGCATTGTCAGAAATTCTTATATACCTCTATGCATGAAAACAGAGGGATAAAAAAGAAAAGAACGCCCTCACAGTTATTATATGTGTAGAGTGAGAAAAAAAAGACAAAAAACAACAAAAAAAAAAAAACCCCGTGGGGGGGGGCTTCTGCCTTATGGATGTGTACACATGCATGCACGCCATGGGGCGGGAGTCCTTGTCCTGCAGACGAATGAGGAGGCGCTGCTGTAGAACGGGTTTAATGGATACTATACTATTTCCAGTTGGGTTTGTGGTTCAGCTGTACTAGGTTTAGTTTACATTCACCTAACTGTTTATCCCTTCTACATCTTCGAATGATCTGCGGTTTAGCGCTGGTGAAAACTTTTATTTATACTATTTGTGTTGAGGATGGCTCATTTAACTTGCGGTCCTTGGGCTGGGGAGGGTCGGTGTGTCATCTCACCTAGTTGCGGGGGTGGCTGGATCACATCTCCCCCCCTCTCCCCCAAGAAGTAGTTTATGCGATCAACTCGATCTTCCGCACGTTGAACTTCCAGAATGGTACGCCACCTTTTTTCCCTCTGAACCCTGGCTCCCGGTCTCGCTACATCCATCTCCAAAGGCCCAACGCCACAGATCCCCCAGATACAGAGCTGACCAACCTAATCTGGGAAACCACACTTCACGCCGTGATCAACACCAACGCAGCCCGGGATCCCCGTCTACACCCTCCAGGAGGAGGGATCGTATGGATGCCTAACTTACCTTATTCCCTGTTCACCAGATGCTGCCGCCTGATTCACTGTCCTTCGCACCAGCCTCCAATCTCTCCGTGAAACTGCCTGGCAACATTACTCTATGGAGGCCTCGATCCACCTGCCGGATAATTACCATGTAAGAGCCTGAGACGTCACTCTGGGCCATTCTAATACCGCAAGAGAATGTTCACCTCAGATGAGGCCGCGTGTGCAACCAAGCGCTGGGTCCGGAATATGTCCGGTATGTTTCTACTCAGCTGCGTACCTGAGTCGATGGTTGCGCGGGATGTCGAGGAGCTCCGGGTGGATCTGCTCATGATGTTGGCAAGGTGTAGGTTCCCCTAAAGGCTAGATTCAGTCCCCGGATCGCAGGAGCTCTTGGCTTATGCTGCCATCTTGGTCTCCGTCCAGGCCACGCCCCCCTGTTTTTTTTTCTTATATTGCCCTAGTATTAGCCAGGACGGTTATTCCTCCAGGGCCTATAGGCTGTTTGCCTGACTGTGACTACAGCTTTTGTAGTTTTGTAGGCCTTTGTCTCTTGCTTGACATGTCCCACTTAAAGCAATCATTATAGGCATGTAAAAGTATAGTTTAGCCAGAACTTGAACTCCAAGTATGGATGATGTTGTTATATATGTTATCTATGTTCTAAATGTTTCACTCAGGAGCTCAGTTATTTGGCAAGATGGATATGTTGTTTGGATGTGGGGGGGGGCTTCTGCCTTATGGATGTGTACACATGCATGCACGCCATGGGGCGGGAGTCCTTGTCCTGCAGACGAATGAGGAGGCGCTGCTGTAGAACGGGTTTAATGGATACTATACTATTTCCAGTTGGGTTTGTGGTTCAGCTGTACTAGGTTTAGTTTACATTCACCTAACTGTTTATCCCTTCTACATCTTCGAATGATCTGCGGTTTAGCGCTGCTGAAAACTTTTATTTATACTATTTGTGTTGAGGATGGCTCATTTAACTTGCGGTCCTTGGGCTGGGGAGGGTCGGTGTGTCATCTCACCTAGTTGCGGGGGTGGCTGGATCACATCTCCCCCCCTCTCCCCCAAGAAGTAGGATCTCTCCCTTATATGATCTCTTTTGATCCAGGGAAACCCTGGGTTGTCAATATTGTCTGACATCTCCTGTGTTTGACCCGTCTCCCACCTCAGAGAGGCAGAATCCCCTCTGAGCCTGGGTTCACACATGTGCGGTGCAAACTGAAGCTCAGGTTTCACTGGGAAGATAAAAATTAGTTGTTCAAAGGTTTCACTGCATTGTGAGCAGGGAGAGGGGGAGGTGTAGTGAGGAAAAGGAGAAAATCCTTGTTCAGAATGCAATGCATCTGCAAATCAGATGCGTTCCCATAGGAGATAATAGGCTTGTAGTTTGCACCGCAATGCCCAAAAAACGCACACGTTTTTTGTGCAATGCGCAGTGCGAATGCAACGCACATATGTGAACCAGATAAATTCAAATTAATGTATTTTAACCAGTTGCCGACCGCCGCACGACAATGTACGTCGGCAGAATGGCACGGGCAGACAAAAGGACTTACAGGTACGTCCTTGCCTGCCCGCGGGTGGGGGGTCCGATCGAACCCCCCCGGTGCCTGCGGCAGTCAGATTCAGTTTAGGGGTGATCAAAGGTGAGAGTGAGTCCACTCATTCATGGCTCCCCCCTCGCGATCGTTCCTGGCGAATGAGATGCTTCCTCGGCTTCTGTAATGTAAACAGAAGCGGAGGAAGTGATGTCACCTCTCCTCAAGCCGGTCTTTTCCTTACGGCGCTGAGGAGAGAAGACATCCAAGTAAGTTTGCACCAACACTACACTAGGGATGAGCCGAACAACCCCTTGTTCGGTTCGCACCAGAACATGCGAACAGGAAAAAAGTTTGTTCGAACACGCGAACACAACAGGGGGGGGCGGGATCTGGGGGTCCCCTTGTTAAAGGGGGCTTCAAGATTCCGATAAGCCCCCCACCCGCAGACCCCCACAACCACCGGCCAGGGTTGTGGGGATGAGGCCCTTGTCCTCATCAACATGGGGACAAGGTGTTTTGGGGGGCTACCCCAAAGCACCCTCCCAATGTTGAGGGCATGTGGCCTGGTATGGTTCAGGAGGGGGGCCGCACTCTCGTCCCCCCCTCTTTTCCTGCGGCCTGCCAGGTTGCATGCTCGGATAAGGGTCTGGTATGGATTTTTGGGGGGACCCCACGCTGTTCTTTTTTGGCGCGGGGTTCCCCTTAAAATCCATACCAGACCCTTTCTGGTAAGGAATTTAGGGGGACCCCCACGTCATTTTTTTTAAAATTTTGGCCGGGGTTCCCCTTAATATCCATACCAGATCTGAAGGGCCTGGTATGGAATTTAGGGGGACCCCCACGTCATTTTTTTTTTAAATTTTGGTTCGGGGTTCCCCTGTGGGGAATTCCCATGCCGTTTTTATCAATGAACTTCTATGTGTATTGTCGGACCGGCAATGCAATAGCTGCGAGTAGTTTTAAATGGGTTTTTTCCTTCGAAATGTTATTTTGCTGTCAGACTGTTCTAAACACAGGAAACATGCGCCCCTTTACAGGCATACTATAGACACCCCCCAGCTACGAAATTTAAAGGGATATTACACTTTTATTGTCTGACTTTAAGCATTATTAAAATCACTGCTCCTGAAAAAACGGTCGTTTTTTAAAACTTTTTTTTGCATTGATCCATGTCCCCTGGGGCAGGACCCAGGTCCCCAAACACTTTTTATGACAATAACTTGCATATAAGCCTTTTGATTCCTCCCATAGACTTTTAAAGGGTGTTCCGCGGCATTCGAATTTGCCGCGAACACCCCAAATTGTTCGCTGTTCGGCTCGAACTCAAAGCTCCTCCCTACACTATACTAACAGTAGAATACGCAGGCACACTTGTCACCCCCCATCACCCCCCAGTCACCCCCTGATCACCCCCCTGTACCCCCTGTCACACTGACACCAAAAGCAGTTTTTTTTTCTGATTATTGCATTGGTGTCAGTTTGTGACAGTTATAAGTGTTAGGGCAGTTAGGGTTAGCCCCCTTTAGGTCTGGGGTACCCCCCTTTAGGTCTAGGGAACCCCCCCTAACCCCCCTAATAAAGTTTTAACCCCGTGATCACCCCCCGTCGCCAATGTCACTAAGCGATCGTTTTTCTGATCGCTGTATTAGTGACACAGGTGACGCTAGTTAGGGAGGTAAGTATATAGGTTCGCCATCAGTGTTTTATAGCAACAGGGACCCCTATATACTACCTAATAAAGGTTTTAACCCCCTGATTGCCCCCTAGTTAACCCTTTCACCAGTGATCACCATATAATTGTTACGGGTGATGCTGGTTAGTTAGTTTGTTTATTATAGTTTATTATAGTTTTAGGGCACCCGCCATTTATTACCTTATAAAGGTTTAACCCCCTGATCGCCCGGCGGTTATATAAATTAAGTTTTTAGGATCAGATAACGTCTGCGTCGCCCTAGGCAGCGTCAGGTTAGCGTCAGTACCGCTAAAACCCACGCACGCAGCATACACCTCCCTTAGTGCTATAGTATCTGAACGGATCAATATCTGATCTGATCAGATCTATACTAGCATCCCCAGCAGTTTAGGGTCCTCAAAAACGCAGTGGTAGCGGGATCAGCCAAGATACCTGCTAGCACCTGTGTTTTGCCCTTGGCCCAGCCCTGCCCAGCCCACCCAAGTGCAGTATCGATCGATCACTGTCACTTACAAAACACTAATCGCACGTAACTGCAGCTTTGCAGAGTCAGGCCTGATCCCTGCGATCGCTAACAGTTTTTTGGTAGCGTTTTGATACAGTCGCTGACAGTCAGGAGCTTTTTTGCCTGTGAGTCTCACTAGTGTACCCCCAAATTTAGAGCCCAAAATGGCAAATCGAAGGTACACTAGTGAAGAGGCCTACACGTTTCTGAGCATGACAGATAGTGAAGAGGAAGTCACTCATCTGTCAGATTCAGGCTGAGAATACGATCCTGTAGACGACAGCGGCTCCATGACAGATAGCTCTGACAACGGAGTTGTGGTCCCTGCCAAGGTCAGGCGTACCAACCCCGAACTTATTTTTTTGTCCTTGAAGTGCAAGAACCACAGGTCCCTCATATGGAGCAGAGCAGTACTAGCGCCGCTATTCCTTCTGGTGAACTGGCCAGCACCAGCGGCCTAGTACACCCTGGTCGTACATCCAGCACTGCAGTATCACGTGGTGACGTGGCGAGTCCGATAAGTGCAGTTCAAGCTGGTGAGATGGCAAGCACTAGTAGTGTCCCGCTGCCACCAAGAAGACGAACACAGGCTCGTCGTGCCCATAGTGCCCTTCCTGCTGCATTCGCCAATCCGAATTGGGAACCCACCACTTCTGCAGCACCCGTACTTCCCCCATTCACTGGCCAACCCGGAATTCAGGTGGAAACAGTTGATTTTACTCCACTGGATTTTTAGTCACTGTTTTTCACTGAAGATCTCTATAGATCTCTTGTGGACCAAAGCAATTTATACGCTGGTCAACACATCACCGCTAATCCCCAGACCTTCCTTGCCAGAGATTGGAGACCAATTACGGTCTCCGAATTTAAGATCTTTCTGGGCCTTTCCCTCAACATGGGCATAAATAAAAAGAGTAAGTTGCGGTCATATTGGTCCACTGACCCAATTTACTATATGCCCGTGTTCTCTGCTTCTATGGCCAGGGCACGATACGAGCAGATTTTGCGGTTCATGCACTTCAATGACAATGAACTCTGTCGTCCTCGTGGAGACCCTGAATACGATTGGCTCTACAAAATTCGGCCCCTCGTAAACCACTTCAACCAGCGTTTTGCAGACTTGTTTACTTCCCATCAAGTTGTCTGTGTTGATGAGTCCCTGATTAAATTTTCTGGCCTCTTGTCATTCAAACAGTACCTTCCCAGCAAGCGTGCCAGATACAGGGTCAAGATGTATAAGCTCTATGACAGGGCCACAGGCTATACATGTAGTTTTATGGTTTACGAGGGCAAAGATAGTCACGTAGAGCCAATAAACTGCCCTGACTACATAGGAAGCACTGGCAAGATAGTGTGGAACTTGGTGTCACCCTTATTCGGAAAGGGGTACCATTTTATATGTGGACAATTATTCCACGAGCGTGCCACTTTTTAGTCACCTTTTTGATCATCAAATTGGAGCATGCGGCACCATGCGACCTAATCGCCGGGGCTTTCCCGAGCGGCTTGTAGATTCCCATCTTAGGCTGGGGGAGAGAGCCTGCTTGCAGTGTAATAATTTGCTCGCTATGAAGTGGAGGGACAATAAGAATGTTTTCGTTCTTACCTCCCTTCATGCAGACACGACAGTCCAAATTACTACAGCGACTGGTGTTGTGGAGAAACCCCTCTGTGTCCACGAATATAACCAAAATATGGGAGGGGTGGACCTCAACGACCAGTTGTTGGCGCCTTACCTAGTTGCCCCGTAAGGCCAGACGCTGGTACAAAAAAGTGTCTGTATACTTATTTCAATTGGCTTTGAACGCTCATGTGCTATACAGAGCTTCAGGACAGACAGGATCCTTCCTTAAATTCCAGGAAGAGATCATCAGAGCCCTTCTGTATCCAGACGGTGCTCCACCTCACCTTCCCCAACCAGATGCAGTAAGCCGGCTGCATGGGAGGCATTTTCCTTATGTCCTCCCGAGTACCCCTACCCAATGAGCCCCCCAAAGAAAATGTTGTGTCTGCAGAAAGCGCGGATATAGGCGTGACACCCGGTATTATTGTCCCTCCTGTCCTGGCAATCCTGGTCTTTGCATTGGTGAATGTTTTGAGTGCTACCATACACTAGTTGAGTTTTAGTGTAGGGTACAGCATTGCACAGACTAGGACACACTTTCACAGGGTCTCCCAAGATGCCATTGCATTTTGAGAGACCCAAACCTGGAACCGTTACAGTTTTAAAAGTTACAGTTATAAAAAAAAATGTAAAGAAAAAAAAAAAAAGTAAAAAAAAAAAAAATACACAAAAAAAATATAAAATAAAAAAACCAAAAATAGTTGTCGTTTTATTGTTCTCTCTCTCTCTCTATTTTCTCTCTATTGTTCTGCTCTTTTTTACTGTATTCTATTCTGCAATGTTTTATTGTTGTTATGTTTTATCATGTTTGCTTTTCAGGTATGTCATTTTTTTTATAGTTTACTGTGTTTTAACCATTTTTTTGTTTTCACGTACGCCATTCAGCTGCAGCGCGGATTTATTTATCTTGACAGCAACAGCGTTTGCTCCCACGACACATAAAGCCGTGACTCCAGCGCTGTCAGAGGTGATTTCACCAAAACAGTTACATACTTAGGCATATATGCCGAAGCGTGGGGGCAGCAGTGGGTGGAGGAGCGATTTGCTCCTGCCTTTTGCGGGAGGATGCCCCCATGCTTCGGCATATATATATTTTAGGCACAGGTTGCGTTAAATGTTTTATATTTTACTATGGTTTTTTTTGTATTTGCTTTGCAGGTATGGTAAGTATTACTGTTATACTGTAATGTTACTTTGTTTTTTGCTAACCATCATTTGCTTAGCAGTTATGCCATTCAGTTGCAGCGCAGATTTATTTATCTTGACAGCAATAGCGTTTGCTCCCATGATACATAAAGCCGTGACTCCAGCACTGTCGGAGGTTATTTCACCACCACAGTTACATACTTCAGCATATATGCCAAAGTGTTGGGGCAGCAGTGGGTGGAGGAGCGATTTGCTCCTGCCTTTTGCGGGAGGATGCCCCCATGCTTCGGCATATATAAACGGTGCATGTATGCCCATCATTAGAAGTGGGTGGATGAAGGGAGGTATTCTAATGGTAGGCATACCCACCGATCAATATCTTTTTTTCGTTCAGCCCACAGGCTGCATGAAAAAAAAGTTTACAATATATGCCCAACAAGGACCAGCAACGTACTGGTATGTTGCTGGACTTTGAGTGGTTATACCAGAAAGATGCCTGCAGGTTTAGGTATCATCTTGGTATCATTCTTTTCAGCCAGCGGTCGGCTTTCATGTAAAATAATCCTAGTGGCTAATTAGCCTCTAGACTGCTTTTACAAGCAGTGGGAGGGAATGCCCCTCCCACCGTCTTCCATGTTTTTCTCTGGCTCTCCTGTCCCAACAGGGAACCTAAAAATGCAGCCGGCGATTCAGCCAGCTGACCATAGAGCTGATCAGAGACCAGAATGGCTCCAAACATCTCTATGGCCTAAGAAACCGGAAGCTACCAGCATTTCATGACTTAGATTTCGTCGGATGTAAACAGCACCATTGGGAAATTGGGAAAGCATTTTATCACACCGATCTTGGTATGGTCAGATGCTTTGAGGGCAGAGGAGAGATCTAGGGTCTAATAGACCCCAATTTTTTCAAAAAAGAGTACCTGTCACTACCTATTGCTATCATAGGGGATATTTACATTCCCTGAGATAACAATAAAAATGATTTTAAAAAAATAAAAATGAAAGGAACAGTTTAAAAATAAGAAAAAAAAAAAAGCACCCCGTCCCCCCTGCTCTCGCGCAAAGGCGAACGCAAACGTTGGTCTGGCATCAAATGTAAACAGCAATTGCACCATGCATGTGAGGTATCACCGCGAAGGTCAGATCGAGGGCAGTAATTTTAGCAGTAGACCTCCTCTGTAAATCTAAAGTGATAACCTGTAAAGGCTTTTAAAGGCTTTTAAAAATGTATTCAGTTTGTCGCCACTGCACGTTTGTGCGCAATTTTAAAGCATGTCATGTTTGGTATCCATGTACTCAGCCTAAGATCATCTTTTTTATTTCATCAAACATTTGGGCAATATAGTGTGTTTTAGTGCATTAAAATTTTAAAAAGTGTGTTTTTTCCCAAAAAAATGTGTTTGAAAAATCGCTGCGCAAATACTGTGTAAAAAAAAATAAACACCCACCATTTTAATCTGTAGGGCATTTGCTTAAAAAAAATATATAATGTTTGGGGGTTCAAAGTAATTTTCTTGCAAAAAAAAAATATTTTTTCATGTAAACAAAAAGTGTCAGAAAGGGCTTTGTCTTCAAGTGGTTAGAAGAGTGGGTAATGTGTGACATAAGCTTCTAAATGTTGTGCATAAAATGCCAGGACAGTTCAAACCTGCCCCCAAATGACCCCATTTTGGAAAGTAGACACCCCAAGTTATTTACTGAGAGGCATGTCAAGTCCATGGAATATTTTATATTGTAATACAAGTTGCGGGAAAAAGACAATTTTTTTTTTTTTTGCACAAATTTGTCCCTAAATGATATATTGCTCAAACATGCCATGGGAATATGTGAAATTACACCCCAAAATACATTCTGTTGCTTCTCCTGAGTGCGGGGATACCATATGTGTGAGAATTTTTGGGAGCCTAGCCGCGTACGGGACCCTGAAAACCAAGCACTGCCTTCAGGCTTTCTAAGGGCGTAAATTTTTGATTTCACTCTTCACTGCTTATTACAATTTCGGAGGCCATGGAATGCCCAGATGGCACAACCCCCCCCCCCCCCAAATGACCCCATTTTGGAAAATAGACACCCCAAGCTATTTGCTGAAGGTATAGTGAGTATTTTGCAGACCTCACTTTTTGTCACAAACTTTTGAAAATTGAAAAAAGAAATACATTTTTCTTGTCTTTCTTCATTTTCAAAAACAAATGTGACCTGCAAAATACTCACCATGCCTCTCAGCAAATAGCTTGGGGTGTCTACTTTCCAAAATGGGGTCATTTGGGAGGGGTTTGTGCCATATGGGCATTTTATGGCCTTCAAAACTGTGATAGGTAGTGAGGAGTGAAATCAAAAATTTACGTCCTTAGAAATCCTGAAGGTGGTGATTGGATTTCGGGGCCCCGTATGCGGCTAGGCTCCCGTACTCAGGAGAAGCAGCTGAATGTATTTTGGGGTGCAATTCCACATATGTCCATGGCCTGTATGAGCAATATATCATTTAGTGACAACTTTTTGTAATTTTTTTTTTTGTCATTATTCAATCACTTGGAACAAAAAAAATAAATATTCAATGGGCTCAACATGCCTCTCAGCAATTTCCTTGGTGTGTCTACTTTCCAAAATGGGGTAATTTGGGGGGGGGGTTTGTACTGCCCTGCCATTTTAGCACCTCAAGAAATGACATAGGCAGTCATAAACTAAAAGCTGTGTAAATTCCAGAAAATGTACCCTAGTTTGTAGACGCTATAATTTTTGCGCAAACCAATAAATATACGCTTATTGACATTTTTTTTTACCAAAGACATGTGGCTGAATACATTTTGGCCTAAATGTATGACTAAAATTTAGTTTATTGGATTTTTTTTTATTTTTTTTTAACATCAAAGTTTATTGAAGTGGAAAAATAGTGCAACTATGGAGTCGCAGCTCCATCACAAAACAGAAAGAAGAAAAACATGTATAGAATATATCTATGAGTCAACATTGACTCAGGCATCTTGTATCATTCAGTTGTTTTCCAATTTAGAGACTTGCGTCCCTAATTGAGTGCATTTTAATAGTGTCTTCAAGTTTTGTCAAATGTTATTCAGTTGTTTAGAATAAAAAGTAGTAAGAAAATGGAAAGATCATAAAGCAATCCATAGCATAAACCTAATCAGATGGGTAAAGAACCCCAAATCTTATACTGAATATTCTTTTTCTACATTTGGTACATTTGTAGCAAACAATCCTATAAAGTAAGCAGTAACGATTAATATTTGTTAAAGAAGTAAGTGGTCTGTGTTTGATCCTATTTTGAAGTTTAGACTCCCTAATCTGGGTTCATTAGGTTTGAGTATTTCTGAGAGTATCTAAAGATTATCCAAGGGTTCCATGTTTTACGGAAGCGCTCAACATTTTCTCCTGCCTGGGCTATGGTCTCCTCCATCTCACGTATCTCTGAAATCTTACTGAGCCAATCTTTAATAGTTGGTATTTTTGTAGATTTCCAGTGGATTGGAATCAGAGCTTTTGCAGCGTTCAGCAAGTGTTTAGAAAGTGAGTGTTTATATTTTTTGATAGGGAAATCAGTGATATGGAGGAGGCACCCCACTGCATCTAATTTTAATGATGTCTCAGTGATTTGGAGAATGATCTCCTTAACTTCCAACCAATAAGGTTTTAGCACAGAACACTGCCACCAAATATGTAGCAGCGTTCCTTTTTCATTATGGCAGCGCCAACATGTGTCGGGGTAATCTGGAAACCAAGAGTGCAGTTTTGCCGGCATGGCATACCACTGGGTAAGCAACTTGTATGCTGTTTCCTGAGTGCTTGTACTCAGTGAGCATTTATGGGCAAAAATGCACGCTTTTCTCCATTGTTCTTCTGACAATGAAATCTCCAATGCTTTCGACCAGCTCTCCTTGAATCCATGTTCCATCGCACCTGCACCATTCTGTATCCATTTGTAGGCTAGAGAAGTCGTTTTGTGAATCGGTTCTCCTTACTTGCATGCCTCTTCTATGTCTGTCATTGGTCTATTAAAGTTAGTTTTTTTTCCCTGTTTGATTCAGGTAGCTTCTGCATTGAAAGTAGGTCCATAAAGGTAGGTCTGGAATATTATTCACCGCTTTTAGGTCAGTAAAGTCTCTAAAGTCTTGGTTGCAAAAGCAATCCATGGCTAGTAATGTTCTGTTTGTACTTGTAGACCAAAGGAAGTGGTTTTTAATGCCTGGCGTAAAGTCAGGGTTATCATGTAGTGGTGTGAGTGGGCTTAAGTGAGAAGAGAAATTTGTGAAATTAGTTAGTTTATGAAAAATTGCAAGCGTGGTGCCTATGAGAGGGTGAGATTTCATAGCTGCCGGAAGGCTAGTCCATGAGATCCATGGCGAGAACCTAATTGGAGTTTTACTCACTACCTCTTCCAGTTCTACCCAATCTTTAATTTTGTGATGACAATGCCAGTCCACTATCCGTGTGATGTGTGCTGCCAAGTAATACGTACGGAAGTCTGGGATTCCCATCCCTCCTTTCTCCTTAGGTTGTGTTAGTACTGTGCAGCGAATTCTGGGTTTTCTGTGGGCCCAGAAAAATTTCATTTGGGTTGTGTTTAAGGCTTTAAAGAAACTTTGGGGTACCTTAATTGGCAGGTTTCTAAATAAGTACAATACTCTAGGTAGTATAGTCATTTTGCATATAGCAATGCGTCCAAACCACGAAAAGCCTTTCGCGTGCCAAGTTTGGAGATCCGAGCAGATTGACTTTAATAGCGGGGTAAAATTGCGTTCATAGATTTGGGAAATCTGGGGAGTCAGCCACACTCCTAAGTATTTAAGTGCTAAATTTTCCCATTTGAAGGGGCAGTTGGATTTGATAGCTTCTATTTTATTCGTGGGTATGTTAATGTTCATTGCTTCGGACTTGGAATAGGTAATTTTTAGGTTGGAGAGATGACCAAATAAAGAAAATTCTTTTAATAAAGTAAGGAGAGAAATATGGGGGTTAGATATAAAGAATAACAGGTCATCTGCGTAAGCCGCTACCTTGAACTCTTTCCCGGCTATTTTAAAACCATTTATTGCTTTCTCTGCTACAATCCGTCTAATGAATGGTTCCAGTGTTAGAATAAATAAAATTGGTGAGAGGGGACATCCCTGTCTCGTACCATTTTTAATTTTGACTGTTTCTGAAAGCGAACCATTTATTTTGAGTTGAGCCTTGGGATTGTAATAGAGAGAGGAGATCCACGTCATCATGTGACTTCCCAAGCCAATATACCTGCATGTCTCCAGCATGAAGTCCCAGGCCACATCGGTCGATAGGAGAAGGCCTTCGATGTTCTCTCCCCTGGTTGCATGAATCAAGTTGAGCGTTTTAATGACGTTATCTCTGGTTTCTCTGCCAGGCATGAACCCTGCTTGCTCGGCACCTATCAGGTTGTGTAGCAAAGGTTTCAGCCTATTGGCTATGATTTTTGACATCAGTTTCACGTCTAAATTTAAAAGTGAAATTGGCCTGTAGCTGGCGCATTCTGCTGGATCTTTATGTGGCTTGGGAAGAATTGTGATGTGTGCTGCTAGAAAGTTTGGTGGAATCTCCCTGGGTTGTGACATATAGTTCAGTGCTCTCAGCAGCGGCCCAAGCAGAGTGGTCTGAAACGTTTTATAATATATGGCCGTGAAGCCATCTGGGCCTGGGCTTTTCCCTGGTTTAAGGTCTTTAATTGTTTGTTGTAGTTCTATAGCTTCAATGGGTTTTTCTAATAAGGTTATGTCTTCTGCCGTCAGGGTGGGTAGTTTGGATTCTTTAAGATAATTTTTAATACTTTGTTGTCTTGTTCCCTGTGTCTCGTTGGGTTTTTGTGAAGCAGGTAGATTATAAAGGGCTGTGTAATATTCGTGAAAGTTGCGTGCGATTTGTTTGGTGGTAATGTCCATTTTTCCCTCTTTTGTTCTAATGCCGGAGATGTTGTGTTGTGTTCTAGTGGCTTGCAGGGCTCTCGCTAAGAATTTGCCTGTTTTGTTACCGTGTTCATAATAGATTTTTTTCCTGAAGAATAAAAATCTTTTAGACCTAGTGTCATAAATCTGTTGTAGTGCCTTCCTGGTTTCTAATAGCTCTGTTGCTGATTGTTCTGTTAGTGATTGTTTATGTAAAGTTTCCAGGCTACGAATTTTCCCTGTCAATTGTTTAATTTGTTTATCTCTTTCTTTTTTACGTTGGGAACCAGCTTGAATGAGGTCACCTCTGATTGTACATTTATGGGCCTCCCAAATTGTCAAGGGGTTTACTTCAGGTGTGGTGTTGTGTGCAAAGTACTCTTTCAATGCCTTAGTAATTTGCAGTAGCCAAATTCGGTCTGTCAATAAAGCCGAGTTCATTCTCCATTGGTTGGATTTTGAGGGAGAATCAGATAAATTTAGAGTCAGTGATGTAGGGGCGTGATCTGATAAAGCTTGAATCCCTATTTTTGCTTCCGAGATCCTATCAAGGTCTTTTTGTGTAATAAAAATATAGTCTATTCTGGAGTATCTGTTGTGTGGAATTGAATAGAAGGTATAATCTTTGTCATTAGGATGCACAAATCTCCAGGAGTCGACTAATTGTAGGGAGTTGAGTAGTGTTTTAATCTTTTAAGAATTTTGTAGGTGATATAAGTTTTACCGGTAGATGTATCAGTTAGAGGGTTTAACGGCACATTGAAGTCTCCTCCGAGAATAAGGCAACCTGTGCTGAAATCTCGGAGTTTATCATGAATGCGTTTACAAAATGTTGCATGTGCTGTGTTGGGAAAATAGACATTGGCTAGAGTCATGGGAGTGCCAGAACAATTTCCCTTCAAGAATAGGAACCTGCCCTCCGGGTCCACTATTTTATCTGTGACTTCAAAGGAAGCGTCTCTACTAATAAGTATAGACACTCCCTTGGATTTAGCCATACTGTTAGTTGCATGATAGGTTTGTGTGAAAAAGGAGTCCGTCAGTTTGGGAACCTTGTCAGTCTGGAAGTGAGTCTCTTGTAAAAATACAAATTTGGGCCTACCTTTTTTGAGTTCTTTTAGTAGAGCGGTGCCTTTTTTAGGAATGTTTAGACCATTCGTATTATGAGAAATCACTATGGGAGAATGTCCCAGGGATGAGTACGCCATCTTGTGGATTCAAAGAGAGCTGTCAGCACAAGATCTGGAAACAAAGCTTAATGACCGTCAGTATATTAGCTATAAATTGTGAATAATCTATACACTTTTCAATTCCTAGGGAGGAAGAAAGATAGGTAAGAAATAGTAATAGAAGAAAAAAAAGAGAAAAAGAAAGAAAGAAAAAAAGGAAAAAAAAAAAAAAAAGGGAGGTGAGATATGTTTAGAGAGAAAGGGTGAGAGTAAGAGAGAGTTAGAAAAAGGAGTAAGATATACTCTTTTCTCCCTGGTTACCAAATTGGTCCAAGGAAGTAATTTAAATTAGTGCTACTCAGTAGGAGAAGTCCCTCCCGCTAGAGAGCACTTGTTGGGAGCAGTGGATGACTGCCCGGACTATTAGAAATACAAATTTAAATGTGATAATAAAACAACACTCGATTAGAGCTGAAACCGGTAGCAGCCTGTGCACTTAAAACTGTAGTTGTATTAGTCAGCTTAGCGCCTAAAATACTTGAAAAAAGGAAACTATGGACTCTACTTATGTAGAGTTAAACCTGAACTGAAAAAATAATAACTGCGATTTATGAGAAATTACACCCTGTTACGTGAAGGTCGCGGGGTCTCCTTTAATGGAGCTTGTCTCCCGCCATCTCCACGCACAAATGTGCAAGGGAAGGATTTCTGTAGCTTTGTTGTTATTATTGCCCCCGCTTCAGTTTTAGTTGCAATGCTAACCCTTTATATGGGTTTGTCAATTTATCTAACCTCGATAACCTAGGACTACCCATTTCTGTTATCATCTTAATAACTGTAAAGTTCCTTGATCCTTCCCTCATAAGGAGCATAGCCAATATCAATTTTGGAAGTCTTTTGGTAACCGCTCCATGATGACTTGTCTTGATCCTCAGGTAATTCTGTTAGCACAGGAATTGCGGGAAACATGCTTCCTTCTATTAGAAGAACTTTTCAAAAAGGCACGCCGACGGAACATTTTGTTTCAGAAGTTGTTCTATGAGCAAGAAAATAAACCAGGTAGACTTTTGGCCAGGGCTACTCAACAGCGCATGCTTGCTTCAACGGTGTACCATGTTGTAGATGCAGCAGGTGTGACCCATTCTAAAAATGAGGATATTGCTCACCAGTTTCAATGCTTCTATAATAACTTGTACAACTTGTCCGGTACCTTGGATTCTGCTTCAATGACTAGGCATGCTGATTTGAATCAGGACTTCCTGCGATAATATGGCTCTTCTGCCTTGTCTATAGTGGACTCAAAGGCTCTTAAGACCCCTTTATCAGAGGAGGAGTGGAAAGCGACATTAAAAGCCACAAAACCGGGGAAATGCCTGGGCCCTGATGGCTTACCGACGCAGTACTATAAAACGTTCTCAGAGTTATTGGTCTCAGGCTTTCTGAAGGCCTTCAATTCGTTGTGTACTAGACCCTGCATCTTGATGAGCCTTCTTGGGGCTTATATTTCTGTTATACTAAAAGAAGGTAAGGAACCCACCAATGTAGCTAATTATCACCCAATTTCTCTACTTAATATGGACGTCAAGTTGTTTTCAAAGTTCTTGGCGACCTGATTGTCCTATCATGTGCTGACCTGGGTGGGTTTCGATCAGGTGGACTTTGTCCCTGGCAGAGAGGCCAGTGATAACACTATTAAAGCTTTGAACTTGCATCACTAGCTTACCTTTAATCAACAGGAGGGATTCTTTCTTTCCATGGATGCAGATAAGGCATTTGACAGAGTGGCCTGGGATATATGGAAGCTGTCCTAGGAGCTTTGGGACTTGGGACAAGTATGAGAGTTCTTGTGTTATCCTTATATGCCAACCCCAGAGCCAGGGTTAAAGTAAACGGCCTCCTGTCGATCGCCTTTTCTATCCATAACGAGACCAAACAAGGATGCCCTTTCTCCCCCCTTGCTATACATTCTTACATTGGAACCCTCCTTCTGTGCATTCAGGCCCATCCTGATGTTAAAGGCATTGAGGTACACAACCTGGTTTACAAGATTGCTGCATTTGCGGACAATGTCCTGCTTTTTCTTTCATCCCTGTTGACATCTTTACATAATCTTATGAAGGTTTATGATCACTTTAAATTGCTTTCAAATTTACAAATTAATTATTAAAAGTCTTTCGCATTGAATGGTTGGCTTCCAAAAGAGCTAGCCAAGCAATGCCAGGCTAATTTCCCCTTTCAATGGAAAACTGATGCTATCACCTACCTGGGAATACAACTCCCTGTGGATTTATCAGATCTTTACAGTAGGAATTTTTTAACAGAATTGGAAAGCATACTCAGAGTCTCCCAGACTTGCAACGTTACTACTGGGCAGTTCATCTTGGTCGGGTAGTGGACCTGAAAGTCCATGCCCACTGTAAAGGATGGGTAAGCTTGGAATCTTTGATCTCTGACTTATGAGTGGCTCCTGGAATTTCCAAGGAACACACATTACCAATCTTTCTCTTTCATCTCTTGTTGGGGCTACCCTCCAAGTCTTTGAACAAGCATGTTCTACACACGCATTTTTTGCCAAATTTTGTCCAATCACTCCAGAGAGAGGCAATCCTGATATCCCCCCCCCCCCCTGATTTTCCAAGACCTTCTTTGCGGCTGAATGGCCTTATATGGAAATGTTGGCTAAACATTACTTTCTTAAAGGTTGACTCATGCAGCATACTTAGCTAGCAGAGCTCTCTAACACTGATTAACCACTTGCCGACCGGGCCGTAGCTGAAAGACGGCTATAGCGCGGTTGGGTTTTTCTGGGTGGGCATCCATGGACGTCCTTCCAGAATGTTGCTCCCGCGTGCCCCCTGGGGCACGCACCCGGAAACTTCTGTGACCACCAGGTCCTGACCCGGCGCATCACGGATCACGGTAAATAGCCGCTGATCGTGGCCGTTTACAAATGACAAAGCGATCACTTGTAAACAAACCGGTATTACGTCAAGATGTCAGTTCCTCCCTCCCCTCTCTGTACTGATCGGTACAGTGCAAGGGGAGAGGGGGAGAGATTGCAGCAGCGCTGTGGGCTGGATGTGTAGTGCCCACAGAGCTGCTCACTGCCAATAAACTGCAATACTCTGTAAATACCCTGAAACACTGTGCAATACTCTGCCAATACTCTGCAACACTGTGCAATACTCTGCCAATACTCTGAAACACTGTGCAATACTCTGCCAATACTCTGAAACACTATGCAATACTCTGCCAATACTCTGCAACACTGTGCAACACTCTGCAACACTGCGCAATACTCTGTAACACTGTGCAATACTCTGCCAATACTCTACAACACTGTACAATACTCTGCAACACTGCAATACTCTGCCAATACTCTGCCAATACTCGCCAATACTCTGCAATAAATTTTAACAGAAACAAATAATTTTTTTTACTGAATTTTCAGTATTTTTTGATTTATTGATTAAATTAAGTGATTAAATACCACCAAAAGAAAGCTCTATTTGTGGGGAAAAAAGGACAAAAATGTCATATGGGTACAGTGTTGCAAGACTGAGTAATTGTCATTCAAATTATGAGAGCACCAAAAGCTGAAAATTGGTCTGGTTAGGAAGAGGGTTTAAGTGGTTAATTTCCCTTCTGGTCTTACATCCAACTCAAACAGCACTATCTTAATAATCCATCGCGTAAAGAAGGATTTATTAAGCCACCCACAGTATTTGAGGCACTCTGCTCTGCGACCTCTCCCCAGAACCAAGTGATCTCTGCACTTTATGCTGCTATGTTTGTTGATTCATCTGCTCTTTTTTGCTCGGATCACGGATTCTGGAATGAGGCACTGGGGAGGGAGATAGATGAGTCTAGCTGGGAGCGCATCCATTTGTATATGCATAAGGGATATTTAAACGTCTCAACCCAAGAGAATGGATATAAATTGAAAATGAGGTAGATTTACTGCATACATTTTCTCTTTCAGTCCCTGAATGCTGTTGGAGATGTCGTAGAAAGAAATGTACATATTTGGTGGAAATGCCCGCTGATCCAGTCTTTTTGGCATAAGATCTCTTTGCTCCCATTGGAGTTCTCCCCGGCACAGTACCTTCTGCATTTTTCCAAGACATCAAAAGAGATATTATAAATTGGTTGCTATGCATATGATTAACGCTCCTAGGCTTTGTGTACCAACTCATTGGAGATCTATTTCCCTTTCTTCAGTGAAGGAATGGTTCCATCATGTTCGCATTGCAGAGATGGAGGATGGAGGAGTTGATTCATACCACTCTTGAAAGAGTCTCCAAGTTCTCTTAGACTTGGAAGACCTGGATAACCTTTCGAGATTCTCAGACATTTTGGAAGATGCAACAGGATAAAAATTGATAATTGACTGAAGCTATTCAATGCTGGAGTCTAACAGATTCACCTGATCCCTACTTCAGAGGTGTTACAACTAAGCATAATCGTTAGCAATAGGTGGAGAGGGCAGTTGGTGGTGGTCCCACCCCTTCTCCATCTCTTATCCTTTATCTTCCTCTATGCTTCTCTTTTTCTAGTCCCTCCTCCCCCCTCCCCTTCCTCTTTATTATTAATATATATATATATATTTTTTTTTTGCCTCTCCCCCCTCATTCTTTGCCCTGTAGTTTGGCTATGGTGGTTTTGGATGGATGATATAGGAATGCCCTGCGATGGCTATCTACTATTTTCATAGTCCTTATTACTCACAGACCAAGTTTTTCATAAATGTCTTATCTATCTCCTCTTATTCATAGGGTAGTCATTAACAGGGTATCTTAGTATAAACACTTGTTTTTATGAGTCAAGAATAGTACTGATTGTATAATGTGTTATATGTGTTTTCTACCTTATGGTAGGCTCGCTCATTTGCTGATGTACCTTATGGTTTGTCATCTTCCATTTACATGATGATGTAATGTATTTGGTGTATATCGGCTCTTTAATAAACTGTTAATGATAAAAAAAAATAACATCAGTAACATTTTTATGGCTGTGCAAATGAAGCTTTATGCCCCGTACACACGGTCGGATTTTCTGATGGAAAATGTCCGATCGGAGCGTGTTGTCGGAAATTCCGACCATGTGTGGGCTCCATCGGACATTTTCCATCGAATTTTCCAACACACAAAGTTGGAGAGCAGGAGATAAAATTTTCCGACAACAAAATCCGTTGTCGGAAATTCCGATCGTGTGTACACAAATCCGACGGACAAAGTGCCACGCATGCTCAGAATAAATAAAGAGATGAAAGCTATTGGCCACTGCCCCATTTATAGTCCCGACGTACGTGTTTTACGTCACCGCGTTTAGAACGATCGGATTTTCCGACAACTTTGTGCGACCGTGTGTAGACAAAACAAGTTTGAGCCAACATCCGTCGGAAAAAATCCTAGGATTTTGTTGTCGGAAAGTCCGACCGTGTGTACGCTCTATTAGAGTAGATAGGGACAGCTGACACAGTGTTATTTGCAGGGTGAGATAGTTGTTGGTATACAGCACTACTAATTGGTTCTATATCTAGTACTATATAGTGCTGTATTGTGCTATATTACTAAAATGAATTGCAGTTTGGTGGGCTATGTGGTCTATACCTCTTCTTTGTTTACTGTTGTGTAATTTGATACATAACTGTAAGGCTTTGTTTTTATTGTGTACCCACCTCTGGGTTCACAGAGAATAGACCTAACAGTCCTTTTTAGGACTATCCTAAATTTTGTTTTGGAAATCATCAGTAAGGATGGGCCGAATGGACCCCTGTTCATTTTGCACCAGAACTTCCGAGCACAGCAAAAGTTTGGACCCGAATAACGAACCCCATTAAAGTCGATGGGACCCGAACGTCATAAATCAAAAGTACCCATTTTAAAGGCTTATATGCAAGTAATTGGGCATACAATGGTTATAGAGGTCCGAGTCCTGTATCAATAAAAAAAAAAGTTTGTGAAAAATGTCATTTTTTAAATGAGCAGTGATTTTTTTTTTTTAAGCGAAAGCCTAAAAATGAAAAATTTCTTCCAATATAATGCCTGGGGGATCCCCTTAGTCTCCCTGTAAAGTGGCAGATCTGTACCATGTCTAGAATCTGCTGCAGCAATAATTGCATTTATAAAGCCACAAAAAATTACATTTTCCCTGCAAGCTGCCTTTATTTTGCTCAGCAACAGCTTGGGAGCCAGTGTGTATGAGGAGGCCACAATGTAGTGCACTGGGAACAAGATTAGAGATTTTTTGGATCCATTCTGGTGTCACTTTGACTTTTTATAGAAGAAATGGATGCGTAAAAATTGGTCTTTCGGTGTCATGGCGCCTTCCCACCGTAACCCTATAGGAGGTAATCTTGATGAAAGCAAGAATTGGCCTTGCTGTAAAAATTGCAATGATATGCACCTATCAAACAGGTGCAGAAAAATTACTCTTTGGGTGTCGGGGGATGCCTTTCCACTGTAAACCTATAGAGGTGCTCTTGATGAAGGCAAAAGAAATTACAATGATATGCATCTGTCAAACAGGTGCTGGAAAATTGGCCTTTGGGTGTTAATTGTGCCCATGAAACTTATACCAAGAACATTCTTCCAGATAAAATGATTGAACACCCTCAAAGCTAGGCAGCCTCGAAGTTTTGCAGAGATTCCACATCCCAAAAAGACTTAATCAGTGACATCGGCATCAGGGGCTTCATAGCTGGTAATCCAGGAATGATTAATTTTTATAAAAGTCATACAGTCCAGGGAGTCTGTGGACAGGCGCAGGGCGCAGGGCAACCCATCAACTCATTAGCACACTGGGCAAGTTCTGGCCAGTGGTCTATTCTCATGACCCAGTAAGTCAGTGGATCGTCAGTTGGAAAACTCTCCATCTCTGTTTTGGCTCTGAGGTAATCGTCCACCATGGGATTGGATGTGGAAGCTGACAGCCCTGTGCAGTGAGGACTAAAATAAATTCTGAAATGCCTCACTTAGGAGGACGCCTTCTCCAACGCTCCTTTCTTGACAAACAGAAGACTCAAAATGATGTTTTCCACGACACTGTAACCTACTGGAGTCAGGAAAAATTATCAATAATATCCTCTTCAACGTGTCCTCAAGAGATTTTATCTTCTGCACTCTCTTTGAGCACGGGATGAGTTCTGAGACCTTCCCCTTATAACGGTGGTCAAGGAGGGTTGCCAAAAAGTAATCATCCTTCTTCTTTTTGTCATGTATTCTTGGGTCCTTTCGCAGGTTTTGAAGCATGAGGTTGCCCATGCGCCTCAAATTTGTAGAGGCTTGAGAAGCAGACTCTTCTGGGTCACTCGGGATGACAGTATCTGGAACTTCCTCCTTCCAGCCAGGTACTACTCCCAAGGGTCCTGGGGTTGGAAAGCCATCGCTTACAGATTGACGCATGTCTTCCTCTTCTTTGACGCCTATGAAAGTGCCAGAATCCTCTTCCTCATCCTCCTCCCCTCTCTCCTCCTCTATGTTCTATGACATAGGAATGATGTTGTCTGGATAAAGTGGGCCTTGAGAGCCAAGGAAGTCCTCCTCTTCCTCCTGCTGCTCTGCCTCCAGTGCCCTGTCCATAATGCCACGCAGAGTCTGCTCCAGCAGGAACACAACAGGGATTGTGTCACTGATGCATGCACTGTCACTGCTCACCATCCTTGTGGTTTCCTCAAATGGTGACAATACAGTGCATGCATCCTTAATGATCAACCATTGGCGTGGGAAAAAATCTGATACGGCCTGAGCCTGTCGTTGTGCCGTATTCATACAGGTACTCATTGATGGCCCTCTGCTGCATGTATAGCCGCTGCAGCATTGACAAAGTAGAGTTCCACCTGCTGGGCATGTCACAAATCAGGAGGTTTATGGGCAGGTGGATTTCCCGCTGAATTTCAGCCAACCGGGCACTGGCTGTGTATGATCACCTGAAATGGCTACAGACTCTTCTGGCCAGCTTTAGCACATCTTGCAACCCTGGGTACGTATTTAGGAAATGCTGCACCACCAAATTGAGGACATGTGTCAACTTTCCCTGTCTAAGGGCGGACAGGGGGTTTGAGCCATTATCGCACACCACCTTTCCTGATTCCAGCTGGCGTGGTGTGAACCATCTCTGGGCCTGTCCCTGCAGAGTTGCAAGAAACTCTGCTCCAGTGTGGCTCCTGTCCCCTAAACACACCAGCTGAAGCACTGCATGGCACCTTTTAGCCTGACTCTGGGAATAGCCCTTTGAACGCTTAAGGGGTACCTGATGTTCATAGGACAATTCTGCAGAGGAGGGCATGGAGGAGGCGGAGGAGGAGGATAGGGTAGAGCTCACAGGTCTGGCATCATCAGCACCAGCTGTATGGAGATGTGGGGGCACAACAAGCTGCAGCACCGAGCCCTGTCCTGCCTCTCGAGTTGCAAGCAGCATTACTCATTGTGCTGTGAATGAAATATATCGTCCCTGTCCATGCTTGCTGGACTACGTGTCAGCAGTAAGGTGGATTTTACGGCTGACTACCTTGCTCAACGGTGCCATAACATTACCTTCCACGTGATGGTAGAGAGATGGAACGGCCTTACGTGAAAAGTAGTAGCGACTGGGAACCTGCCATTGTGGTACAGCACATTGTGTGAATTCACAGAAGAGGGCAGAATCCACCAGGCTGTAAGGCAGAAGTTGGAGAGCCAACAGCTTTGACAAACTTGCATTTAAACACTGGGCATGTGGGTGGCAGAGACTGTATTTTTTTTTCCGCTGCAGCAGATGGGGCAGAGAAATTTTCCAGCTGCATTCAACAGCTGGTGGTGTGCTTCTGAGAGATGTGCTACTAGGACCTGGGACACCCTGTACTATACCATCATCCCTGTCAGTGGAGGCTGCTGAGAGGTAATAACTCGGTATAGCAGGGGTAGACTGAAGCTGGTTAGGAGAAGAAGGAGGAGGGACAGGTTTGTGCCCCTTTTGTGTGGCTTTTACGTGTTCTTGCCAACGGGCTGAGTGGTTGGACGTTAAATGCCTTGTTAAGCATGTGATACCCAAATGGTTGATGTTTTTGCCATGTTTGATGTGCCTGAGACACCTGTGCTGAAAAAGGCCCAGACAGCTGAGCTTTGGGGAGTGGGCCGGGAGATGACAGCTGCAGAATGTGATAGAATAATAGGGTGGCTGCTCTCTACTCTTTCTTGATGTCGGCCTCCTTTGGGTTGTGCCGCCTCACCTTCAATTTCCTCCTCTGCTCTATCTGGTACCTAAGTCGCATTAGCGACCTCATCATCATCATCATCATCATCATCATCTCCATCTCCTCCATCTTTATTCATCCTTACCACTGGAGACAACTTGGCATTACGCTGCGACTTGGGGAACATGAATGCCAATTTGTCTTCCAGTGTTTCTCCCTCTCTCTAGGCTCATGTTCCTGTCATCCTCAACCTCAGAACCAACATCTGAATCCAGGAATGGCTGGGCATCATCCAGGAGCAAGCAGCTGATGCTGTGGTCAAATAACTCAGCTGACTCCTCCAAGGCTGATATTGGGGCTATGGCAGGTGGACAAGGAGACAGGTTTATACACTCTGGCAACTGCAGGGGACTGCACACTTGTTTCTGCTTGCGTGACAGAGGATGAGGAGGATGAGGAAGATGGGGAAGGTTTAGTTAGCCAGTCCACCACCTCCTCTGCATGTTGTGGCTGGATAGCACAGGTAAACTCACTAAACAGAGGAAATAATGCCCTGCCTGAGAACTGACTACTGCACCCCCTTACAGTGCCAACGGATCGTCTCCCTCTCCTTGTTGTCCTCCCAGACATTATTGGGAGGGAGGGGGCAGTGCTTATAACCATATGTACAGAAGAAGTTGAAATATGTACATAGAAGCACTTTAATCAATGTAAAGAGGTGTTTGGTGCACTTTAATTTGAGTACTCACACTACATAGACACCCTCCACGGATACAATATAATATACTGCAATATAATGCGCCAAACCTATAGTGACGCACTGAACTATATGGAGTTAAACTGGCAGTAATTCACAAAAAACTATATGGCGTTAAACTGAGAGTAACGCACACAAAACTATATGGCGCTAAACTGGAAGCAACGCACACAAAACTATGACTTTATACTGGCAGTAACGCCCACAGAAGTAAATGGTGTTAAACTGCCAGTAACGCACAAAACTATATTGTGTTAAACTGGCAATAATGCACACAGAACTGTATGGCGTTGAACTGGCAGTAACGCACACAAAACTAGATGGCGTTGAACTGGCAGAAAAGCACACAGAAGTAAATGGCGTTAAACTGGCAGTAACACAATCAAATAGATGGCGTTCAACCGTCACTACACGGAAGCTATATGAACTGTCCCTACTCTAGCTATACACCAATGTAAGGATTACTGACACGGTCTTACTACACTATATAACTGTAAGCTGGCAGTAACGCACACAGAACTATATGGCATTTAATGCCATATAGTTCTGTGTGCGTTACTGCCAGTTTAATGCCATACAGTTTTGTGTGCGTTACTGCCAGTTTAACGCCATTTTCTTCTGTGTGCGTTACTGCCAGTTTAACGCCCTATAGTTCTGTGTGCGTTATTGCCAGTTTTACTGGCAGTAAGACACACAAAACTATATGGCGTTAAACTGGCAGTAATGCACACAGAAGTAAATGGCGTTAAACTGGCAGTTAAGCAATAAAATAGACGGATGTTCAACCGTCACTACACTGATGCTACCTTAACTGCCCTACTCTAGCTATACACTAATATAAAGATTACTGACACAGGCTCACTGCACTACACTGAAGCTATCTGAGCTGTCCCTACTCTACACTAATGTAGGTATGAATGACACGGTTTCACTACAGTGAAACTATCTGAACTGTCCCTACTCTAGCTGCACACTATGCAAAGGTGAATTATGGTCCTCCTCACTACACTCACACTGACACTAAACTAATATTCTACACTGACAATTGAAGCAAAATATCACAGTATAGCACACTAACTAACTAATAGTACTGAACAGAGCCCTGTTCTATCTCTCTCCACGCCAAAATCACACTGAAAATGGCTGCCATTGAAAGAATACTTTTATACTGTGGGGCGGGAATGAGCCATGATTGGATAAAATCATGATGACAGTGTCCAATCATAACTCTGATAGTGCTCTGTGCCCTGATGGCTGAGGCTTTCAATGCTTCAGCCAATCGGGTCTTGCAATGCACTGTTCAGCGCCGCAATGCATTGTGGTCGGTTCAGAGGTCTGAACAAACGGTTGAACAACCTGTTTGCTCGGCTGTTTGTCGAACGTCCAAATGGCGAAAGTTCGGCCCGAACTTATGCTGGGGCCAAACCGTTCGCCTATACCTAATCATCAGGGTTTTTAATTTTTATTTTATTTGACGTTTTTTTTATATTTTTGCAATTGAAACTTTTTTTTGTTTTTTTATTACAAATGCTCTTTTATTGGGTTATAATAAAGAAAACCATGTACAACCAATAAGACATAGAATGTAAAGGCACTGAAAGGCTATTCATCCATAGTCTTAAATCAGTTTGTCAAACAGTATTCAAAAGCCTTGTACAATATTGTAATAGACCAAGAAAGAAGAAAGAAAAAAAAGACAAATAAAATCAAATCACATGAAAAGATCATAAAGAGAAAATACATGATCAAAAATTTAAAAAAAAAAATTTTTGGCAAGCAGTGTAAACTTTAACATGAAAAAGTACTTAATATTTGGTGAACAATAGCTCAGCATTTAACACAATAGTTCCTCAGCAACTTATCACTGAATTGAACTCACTGGGATACAACCTGCCCCTCTGTAATTGGATCCTGGACTTTTTAACCGGAAAAGACCTCAGTCAGTCCATGTCAGCTGCAGCACCTCGAGCACTATCACACTGAGCACGGGTGTCCTACAGGTATGTGCGCTAAGCCCCTTCTCTTCACACTGCTGACCCACGACTGTACTGCCAAGTTCAGCTCTAACCATATCATCAAGTTTGCAGATGACACAACTGTGGTAGGTCTCATCCGCCACAATGATGACGCCACAAACACTCTACAGAGAAGAAGTGGCACATCTGGTTAAATGGTGTAGTACAAACAACCTGTCCCTTAATGTAAGCAAAACAAAGGAGGTTGTGATGGATTTCAGGAGAAATTCTATTGATCACCCCCACCCACTAAACATCGACAGCTCGACTATGGAGAGAGTCAGCAGTACTAAATTTCTGGGAGTGCACATCTCAGATGATCTTACCTGGACAACCAACATCAGGTCACTCACCAAAAAGGCACAACAGCGCCTATATTTTCTGTGCTGCCTTAAAAAGCCAGTCTCCCTCCACCCATCCTTACTACATTCTATAGGGGAGGCATTAAGAGCATGCTGACTAGCTGCATCATTGTCTGGTATGGGAACTGCAGTTCTGATGACTGCAAGACCCTGCAGCGGCTAGAGAAGACAGCTGAAAAGCTTATTGGTGTCCCTCTCTCCTCCATCCTGGACATTTTCCATACACAATGCTCCAGCAAAGTTATCGGTATTGTGAAGAATCCTACCCATACCTCCCACAGTCTCTTCCAAGCTCTTGCCATCAGGTAGTATCAAAACCCGGACTGTCAGATTGCTCACCCAGGCTGTGAGAGCCCTCAACTCCAATCCCCTTTGAAACCTGTTTTGCAACCCATATATTGTGACCAGGAACATCTCCCCTCATTTTACTCTTGAATATGCACAAAACACTTTTACAAACACTTGTTGCTACAAAGATTCTTAGAAATACACAGTATATGTACAGTTGCATAGTTTTGAGATGTGTACAGGTAAATTTTTATTTTAATTTCTTCATTGTGTTCTATTTTTGTATATTTATAATCATGTTTATTTAGTATGTAGCACCCTGGTCCTGCGAGATATGACATTTTGTTCTACCGTATGTCCTCACATGTAGTAGAATGACAATAAAGCTTGACTTGACTTTACTTGAACAATAGCTTCTTCGATCTAAGAAAAAAAAACAAAAAGTTACTACAACTCAGAGAAATATATGGGATGTTAGCATCTATCCACATGTGACATGGCTAATCCCACCATTCAATAGGACCTCAATACGATCATCCACTTATTGTGGAATACATGCATTGTGTCCATCACCGTATGGTGTATTCTTCCCATACGTTTTATCGCCTCCATTCTCTGTACAACCTGCAACCAGAGGACTGAGAGGGATCACCAATTTAGGACTATAGCCCAATGAGCTGCACTAAACAGTGTATGAGCCAGTTTCTGGCAGGGGGCAACACCTCTGGTATACAGTATCTGAAAAAATAGGCACATGTGAAATGTAAGAGTGATAATTGAACCGGTAATATGGGCCACCCTCAATAATGCTTGCTGCCATAAGGGTTTTATAGCCTTACAACTCCAAAAAATATGGAGATGAGTCCCCCTGTCAGGGCAACCCCTGAAACAGGGGTTGTCAGAATCAAGCGGGAAGATTCTATGCAGCCTAACAGGGGTGTAATGCCACCTGGTATGCAATTTAAATACAGTTTCTTTGATTGCAATAGATTCAATGCAATAGATATCCTGCCAGTCTTCAACTGAAAAGTCCTGGCCAGTCTCAGCCTTCCACTCTACCATAGCTGAAGACTCATCTGGGAAGTCATGCTCATTGAGGTGTTTATATAACAATGAAATGGTGCCTCTATCCCTGGAAGAAGCATTACACATCCACTCAAACACTGTGGCTGGCCTCCTGCAAGCCAATCTATAGTGTTCAGAAAAAAAGTGTCTAAGTTGGAGGTACCTAAAAAAATTCTGTATGAGGAATGTGAAATTTTTGCTGGAGGGTGGAGAATGAAAGAAAAGTGGCATTATGTCGGAAAGATTCCAAAGTTGCCAATCCCTGAACAATCCATCTGATAAAGGAATTAGATAAATTAAAAGCTAGGGGAAACGTTGGGTCCCCTAAATAGGTGGCCAAGGGAGGGGGAAAAGAACATATGGTCACTTTATAAGGATACATTTAGTCTAAGTGATATTATTGGCTAACCACCTGGTTCTGTGCGGCTATTTCCTTAGGGAGAATTGACTTTGACCACAAGAGGCCAGGAAGTGGAAATATCCTCAAAGCAGAGCCAAGGTATCTGAGCAGAGGGTGCATGCCATTGAGCTAGCTGTTCCAGTCTAGCAGTCTAGCAACCATATAATATTTCTATAGACTTGGAAAGTCAAAGCCTCCTTGAGATTGCAGTCTATACATAGTCTATACATTATAGGCCTCTAGTCTTGCCTCTAGTCTTGCCAAATAAACTTATTAACCTCTATTTGTATTGCCTCAATTGTCGACCGGGAGACATAGAGTGGTAAGGCTCTGAAGTAAAATAACAATTTAGGGAGGATCGAAATCTTCACTGCCTGAATCCTACCAAGGAATGTAATATTGTTTGAGGACCAAATCCTTAACCATTGTTTAATATGTGTGTATGCAGCAGGTTGGTCTGGTAGATCCGTTGCAGTGAAGGGGGCAAGCGAATCCCCAAATATGTCAGTGAGCCTTAACACCACGCAAAATGAAAGTTATCTCGCAGTCTGTCAGCGAAGGGGACAAGGTAATTGATATAGCCGTGCACTTGGCAAGGTTAACCCCCAGGCCCGATCAATACCGAAATCTTTGAAGAGTGGAATCAAGTTGGGCAGGGAAATCAAAGGGTCTGTCAGAAACAACAGAACATTATCTGCATACATGCTTTTATTTTAATCCAACAAACTTTTATTTCTGGTAAATAGGGATAACAGAAATATGACAATGTGTACATATAGTTTTAAAATGCAGCATAAGCTTTGTTGTGAGTAGAATTCAGTTTTACAACAAAAAATAAATGTTCATGCTGTATACATTACAATGTATCTCAGTGGTTCACAGGTGGGTGCATAAGGTGTTCTGCCATGGCTAATTTGGGCATACAGTGCTCACCAACATGTATAGACATGTACTAGAGGGGGATGTGCGTGTAGCAATGGGGGCCCCCTGCCTAATACTGATAGTAGGGATCAGTCAGCTCCGAGGTCTGGTACTGTTGATACCGATTCCAACCAGCGATCCCAGATATTGTGGTATTTTGTTGGGCAATTTCTGTGTTTATATATAATACTTTTGTAGGGTAATTATTTTTTGATGGTGGCTATCCATTCCTGAAGTGTCGGTGTATTGACTCGCAGCCATTTTCTAGCTATCAGAAACCTGGCTGCAAATAATGTTTCTTACATAAAAATGTGAAGAGATCTGTTCTGCTCATTTTCAGAGAGTATTCCGAGTAGACATTGTTTGGTGGCATAGTGTTAGGGGAGAGCCCATGTCATCATATAGGAACTTGACCAGTTGTTCCCAGTAGGATTGTATGACCGGGCAGGACCAAATCAGATGGTAGAAGGAACTATTATGGTCTTTGCATCTGAGGCATAAGGGATCCCATTGAGGGTTGTATCTCACTATATGGGCTGGGGTCAGGTAGGATCTATGAAGTATGTATAAATGAGTGAGTCTGTCAGATAATCGAGGAGAGACTAGCTGCCAAGGTGTCTGTCCACTCACCCTCCTCCAGCTCCCCCACGTCTGCCTCCCAGCTACCCCTCAGCTCATTGGACAGTTCTACCGCTGCGGGCCAGGTAAGGCTAGAGTAACAGATGGAGGTCAGTTTTTTTGGGTCCTCGTCAAGTAGAACGTCCACTAAGTGTACAGAGGTGAGGTCGGGTGAAGCGTTTCCAAACTGGGACTGCAGCGCGTGGCGAAGCTGGAGAAAGCGTAAGAACATTAAATTAGGCAGGTCAAAGGCAATTTTAAGATCCTGAAACAATTTAACTCCCATATTGTCCATTACCTGATAAAGATATATAACCCCCCGATTGATCCAAAGATCTACGTCTGGCAGGATGAGTAGCTCGAAAAGGTTAGAAATGTCCCAAAGTGGTGTGTAGGTATAAGTGGGGGAGGCTCTCAACCTGCACAGTGCCAGTGCCCAGATCCTGCAGTGATGGTATATCAATCCCCTGCGGCCCCCCAGTCTAGCTAAATTTCGTGTGTCACTAAAAATGATCTGAAAAGGGATGTGCAACTTGGGTAACCGCTGCGGAGCATGCCAGGCTCAGGTACCTGATTTTGTCTTTTTGTCTTTATCGAAGTAAAAGAAATGAGACAGCTGGGAGGCAAGGTAATAAGCGTGAAGGTCGGGTAGAGCAGCACCACCCAGCTCTGTGGGTTTCTTTAGAACTTGCCAAGACACCTTATGCCGAGAGTTGCCCCAAACAAATGAGTTAAGGATAGAGTCCATAATTTTAAATATTCAGGGCAGCAAGTAGATTGGGGAGCGCCAAAAAATATACAGAAGCTTGGGTAACAAGATCATCTTGAGCAAGTTTATGCGGCCCATAACTCCAGGTGGAAGACGTGCTCAAGTTTGGGTTTTGGATTTAATTAGTGCATACAGGGATTCTATATTTAGCTTAGCGTAGTCTTCTGGAGTGCGGGTAACTTGAATCCCCAGGTATTTAATTTGGCTAGCTCTTATTAGAGAGAGGTCGACTTGGTCTGAATTCGGGGGACCTATGTCTAGAGGAAGGATCTGTGATTTGTCCCAATTAATCCGGAGACCGGAGAATTTCCCAAAACTTTCAATGAGATTTAAGGCTGCTAATAAAGAGGGACCTGCGTCCTCCAGGTACAGCAGCATATCATCAGTGTAAAGGCTAATGGTTTTAACCAGAGGACCCACCCTAAGACCTCTCATGTTTGGATGTTCCCTAATGGCTATTGCCAGGGGCTCCACTGCCAGAGCATACAGCAGCGGAGACAGTGGACACCCCTGACGTGTACCTCTATTCAATGGGAAGGGATCGGAAATCTTACCATTCACCTGGACCCTAGCTACGGGGGACTGATACAGCAATTTGATCCATGTAATGAAATTAGGGCCAAATCCGTATCTGCCTAGGCATTCCCATAGGTACTCCCACTCCACTGAATCAAACGCCTTGGCGACATCAAGACTGATGATTATGAATCACGGGTGGCCTGTAGATTCAGGAACAGGCATCTCAAGTTAAAAGCCGTGTTCTTGTTGGGCATGAAGCCTATTTGGTCAGGATGAACTAGGTTGAGAATAACCTTATTTAAGCGGAGCAAGAGAATTTTGGCCAGGATTTTGATATCCAGTTGGAGTAGTGAGAAAGGAGGATAGGATTCTGGGAGGGAGGGGTCCTTTCCAGGTTTGGGTATCAAGACTACTAGGGCTTCACGCTTGGAATGTGGGAGGGTGGAGGAAACGAAAATGTGAATAATTCCTGGAGTTTTGGACCTCACTAAACTGGGAATAAAATTCTAGTGGGAGGCCGTCTGTACCGGGGGCCTTAGCTGTGGCCAGGCACGAGATAGCCTCATCAATATCTTCGATAGTGATAGGGGCTTCCAGCTGGGTGACCTGAGCCTAGGACAGAGAAGGGAAATTTACAGGTTACAAAAAAGATATCAGTTCATCATGGGTGTATCGGGCGGTGGAGGAGTACAGGGTGGGAAAAAAGACATGGAATTCTCCAACCACTAGGTCAGGGTCAGTAATCCGTTGTCCTGTGGGGTCAACAAGGGATACCACCACCGGGGGCCTATGGACTGCGCAAGATAGGCTAACATTCTGCCCGCCTGTGTTCGAAAATCCTTTGCTTACAAAAGAATATTTTTTGTTTAGCTTTCTCAAAATGAAGGGTATTAACTAGGCGAGATTGTACCTTTAAGGATGAGGCAGCGTCCAAGGAAGGGTCTAACCGGAATGCCTGTTCTAGTAATTCTAAACGGGCTTCGGCTTGTCGTAGAGCAGATTTAGAGGACAACTTGTACCTGGAGATGCGAGTCAATAGTAACATCTTGACATGTAGCCTAAAGAACTCCCATACCATTCCGCACGGGGCTGATTCTCTATTGGCATTGAAAAAGAAGGTCACTTCAGCCTGTATAGTGTCTATGTCAGGGAGGGTTTAAGTTTCCACGTTGGAGACGAGGGGGGAGTCTGCAAGTCGACTACGGCCCGATAAGGGGCATGGTCAGAAAGAATACGGCTACCGTATCCCACATCCACCAGCCATGGAAGCATGCAGGAAGATACAAAGATGTAGTCTATCCATGACATGGTGGAGTGGGAAGCGGAGAAACAGGAGTAACCGGGGAGGGCAGGGAATTTGTGGTGCCAAGTATCAACCAGAGCAAATTCACCCATCAATCGGCCAAACCTCGTCATACCATGGGAGCGTGACTCAGGAGGCCCTGATTCCAGTCTGTCTATTGGGGGATCAATGACCATATTAAAGTCACCCAGCCAGATGGCTGGGACGGTGGGATACTGTGCCATGAATGTAAGACCGTCCTGTATGACTGCAAATTGAGACGGAGAGGGGACATAGTATGCAAGAATTAGCACCTCAAACCTTCTAAACATAGCGTGTAAAAATATATACCTGCCCTGAGGTTCCATCTGCAGCTTTAGAAGTTGAAATTGGGGGCGCTTTGAGATTAGGATTGCAACACCTCGGGAATATGGGGTATGTGGGGCCTGGTACACCCAGCCTAGCCAAGGTTTGTGAGAGTGAGTTGTAGGTGGCCAGTGAGATGTGTTTCCAATAGGACATACACCTCTGCTTGCATAGCTTTTAGGTGAGAAAGGATTGCGGTGCGTTTAGGTCTAGCACGCATTCCCCTAACATTACATGTTATGAATTTGGTAGGTGTCATATTGATTGATAAAGGTTGGGTGCCGGTAGACAGAAGCCCAGGGCAGGCATAACAGAGCAGAGGACCCTCCGGCGCAACCGAGCGCCGGACCATAGTGGCCACTGGGCAACATAGGATTTGAGGAACCCTACTCAACATAACCATATTACATATTGATCACCGTATTGTAAGGATAGAGAACCCACAATAGTGAACCAGATTTCTGAGGTACATGAAAACTTTTCTGAGTGACTTTTCCATTCAATACACATTGTACAATTAACTCTAATAATAAGCAGATTAAGCTATATAAGAGGGGCATGGGGGAAGAACAAGGGAAGGAGAAAAAAAGAAAAAGGGGGAGCAGAACAACGGTCCCGGTATACCTTGGACTACAAACTCTGGTCCAACCCATGGTAAACATCCCCCAGAGCACCGAAGTACATTGGAGGGATGTCTGCTGGCCAGGGAAACACATCTTGAACTGTGGATACAATCCAAACATAATAAACAGAAAACAAGTTCCAGCACTGGGCCAGTGCTGAGGGGGGCGAACAATCACTGAGAAGTCTGCCACAATGCAGGGAGCCCAGCTGAAGTGTGTGGGCATGACGTGGTGTATACCCCACCCGAGGTCCCAGGGAACAGTCCACGGACTGTTGTCAATCCACAGAAATGTCACCAGAAGCTCCAGCCGGCATAAGATAAACAAGCAATTAGCATGTAAGGGGGAAATGTTCCAGGTTGCAGCTAGGAGTATGTGAGGAGAGGTAGGAAGGTTCCAGGTGAAGAGGCAGTTTTAAATATAAGAGAGGAAAGTGGGGGACATGGCAGCTTACCGGGGATCGAGGACCTGATGGGGGCAGTCAGGCAAAGTAATCAGGATGGACGTCGGTTGGTGTTGGCGCACCACTCCAGCCAGGCAACGCCAATTCAGGGTCCTCGAAAAAGTGCACCCGATCGTCACCCAATCTTGCGGGGTACAGCATGGCGTACTTCAAGTACTTGACCCGCAGCTGGCGCTTAACCTCAGTGAATTGTGGATCGGTATGTTACCTTTTTCCCTGGACAGCCAAAGAATGGCATTGCGATCCCTGTAGTTCATGAATTTAGCGATAAAGGTACGTGGGGGGCACCACTTGGAGGAGGTCTGGCAGCCAGATGGTGCGCTTGCTCCATGACAAAGGAGGTTGAAAAAGCATCTCTGCCATAGGTGGTGATAAGCATATTTTCCAAGAATCACTGCAGATCCGAGCCTTCCAAGCCCTCAGGCAGATCGACTAAGCGGAGGTTGCATCTCCGCAGTCTATTTTCCATGTCATCTTGTTTTTGCATGACCGATTGAAGCTGGTGTTATAGCTGTTCAGTAGAGGCTTGCAGTGGAGGGATGTTGTCCTCCACTTGACTGATCCGTCTTTCAGTCTCAGTCACGCGGTCCCTTAGCTTATGGAAATCGTGCCTGAGCAATGAGAGATCCACTTTCACCTCTTCAATTTTTGAGGTCAGGGTAGTCTGGCACTATGATATGGTACTGTGGCATTGTGAGATTACCTCAAGTACCTTAGCGGTGTCCCCCTCAGCTTGTTCCATCTCAGCATGGGATTCGGCGCCATCTTCCCTCACAGTCTCCTTCTCCTCATGGCGGTACTTGCCGAGCTTGCTGACGGCTTAGGAGGCGACATCTCAGCAATCGAGGACTAGGTAAGTCACAGGAATGTAGTAGACTGTAGAAATAGACAGGATATCCCGAGGATCAGTGTATTTAGGATTAACGGCCGGCGGAGCTCTCAGCTAAGCGTCCTACATGCCGCTTTAGGCCATACCCCCATCTGCATATATGCTTAACTTAATGTTGGTCCCCCTTGACATATCCCTTGATGTCCTGGTTCAAGGTAAAGGATCTTGCCAAGGGCTCAATTTAAGAGAAGTGGGGAGAGGGGGCAGCCCTGCTGTGTTCTGCATCCCAGTTCAAAGTATTCAGGTAGTTTAACTCTAGTGCGAGAATGGGTATATAAGACCTTAAAACCATGCACAAATTCACCCCTGATACCAAATTTGGATAAGGCAGTTCTCTTGTAGGGCCAGAGAACACTCTTGAATGCCTCGTGTATGTCAAGGCTCAACATCATTACCTGAAGCAATGACAGATTAGCATCCTCAACTATATTAAAGGCCAAACGAATATTGTCCGTTATCTGTCTGGATGGGATAAATCCAGTTTGATACAGGGAGATTTAGGTGGTGATAACTTTAGCTAAGTGATCTGCTAGTACCCAGCTAATTCTTTATTTTATTGAATTTCGAAAAGGCATACAAAAATAACTGAACACATCAGGCAAGTTATCTCAAATACCTACAAGCATATTACAAAGGATTCTAAAGTCCAAAATGACAATGCAAAGAGGCTCATAAGCCTTCTAAATCATAATTGACATGACTAATCCCAGCAGGAGTAGAGGTGGTGACAACTCATAACAGTGACATTAAGTCAGGGCCAAGGGCGAGGGCCCAATTTGTGCACAACTGAGTTAGGCAGGCTATTGGAAGATATTTAGAAAGGCAAAAGAAAGAGGATGGTAGATCAGAGAGGAGAGAAAATAAACCGGGAGAGGGATAGGGACAGGGGGCAGAGATGATCAGGGGTATCCCATGGTCAAAGAAGGAAGCACGACCATTGTGACTCATTGGGTTAGAGTTCAAGAAGACAGTGTTCGAAAGTCTCAGAAAGACCATGAGTAATCCAGGGGTCCCAGCCTCACCTAAATTTTGTCATAGTGCCGTGCAATTTAGCTGTGAGTTTCATATTGATTAAAACCCATTGCATGTGGACTATAACCTCAAAAATCAGTAGCTTATCAGACAACCATGCATTCACCATCATCTGCTTTGCAGATGTCTGGAAGTGTATGGGTGTACAGAGCAGGTGGTGGCATATCCTTGCTGACTACTCAAAGTTGCAGGCCCACAGGGGTTCTTGGGCTATGCTATACTCACCCTGCATGTGTGGATACCTTTCACACAGAGCTCGCTCATCAATAACCAGGCGAAGACTGCAGTCATGTGAAAAGTCTAACATTAAGGCAGCTCTCTTACGTAGAGATGAGCCCTCACACTGTGTGCAGTAATAAAATACAGAATTCCTCTGAAAAGTGCTATCCCGTGTCACTACACACTGTAACTTGATGTATGTTGCATTAGGAGGGATGCTACTGAGCCTGAGCCCTCTCCACCAGTCCAGCGTTACCTCACTTCCAGTAACAAAGTAGGGTCCCCCCTGCACGTAGAGCGGACCTCGTGCATGCACATGTTGATTTCTTTCTTTTTGTACCTTGTGACCAGGCCATAGATTTCCGAAATGTGGGTTTAGATCTGGCTGCTATTGGATACCGAATGCTAGGGAAGGAGCCAGAACATGGATCCCCTCACTAGAGGACCTGTCACCTTACCAGGTACTAACAACTGACTGCTTTGTGTCTTGGTTACTCTAAGTAACTACACTCCTCTTCTTGTCTTGCCAAGTTAACCCTTTTGTAACGTTGTTACTTCATACCTCGTAGTGATTTACAGACCCTGGTTCTTTATATATGCCAGAACCAACCAGCACCCCTTTTGAATAACTTTAGATCAGGTTCAGAACTCTTACTGTAACTTTTCTGAACAAGTGTGGCATAACACTTCAATATCAACAATGTCCTTGTCCCTAAACTATCTTCTGTAATGTGGCTGCCCAGGCATATCTCCATGAGGTGAGAGTCCATCCTGGCACTCCCCATGTCTCTGAAAGTCCTGCTGTCCTCAGCAGTCTCCACTCACTGGTGCTTTATATACCCTGTTTTTTGTCATTTTATATTCTTGACTGAATGTACTTTTTGGTTCTAAACTTTATATGTATGTGTTTATTTTATGTGAGACTTTTAACCAATAAAAATATCATAGAATTAAAAAAAAATTGGAAACGTTCAGATAGGCTAGAACCCCTTGTTCCCTTGGAGCAAATAAAATCATTCTGGAAATATGGTGTTTTATACAGTAATTCCTGAAAAGAAAAAAGCAAATTATTTTGCAGTCTTAAAGTGGGGAGTCAGGATTGGTATTAGTAGGTTTTCGAAAAAATACAATTATTAATAATATTGGTAACCTTTTTCATCATCTACATAAAACTAAGGATGACACACAAACAAGATCTCAAATGAAAGGATCACATATGGGCAGTCCATCGGTAAAGCGATTGTCTCTAGATTGTATATGGCTATGTAACTGTCTGTGACTCAGGGCAAGCCTCAGGGAGGAGGTAATATACAGAGGTGCCTCAAAGTGCACACTGGTTAAAAAGCATTTATTCGGGGGGCGTGTCCTGGTGGTGAAGCTGTGAGGACGTGCTGAACATAGGCTCTCCATACCCAGGCCTAATCCACCGCCATCCGCAGCCCATCCTTGCCCTGGAGAAATCCAGACTTGCTTCCTGGGTGCCTGGACTCTCCCCAGCTTGCTCCAGAGGACTAGTTCACAAAAACTTGGGCTCGGTTCGGCGGAGCTGGACTAAACAGCGCGGCGGCCCCCGCCATCTTGGGGCCTACGAAGGGTCCGGCCTCCTTCTGCCTCCGACGGCATAATCCTCCAAAAGTGAGGGTACCAGGACATTGATTGGGGGCCACCCTACCCCCGGAAGATAGTGGCCACAAGAACAGATGAAAATCAGAGCCAGAATCAGCTCCGCTCCGCGGCCGGGTGTTTCCTGGAGGCCTCCGGCCTCAGCTACAGTCACACAAGCCTCCCCCGGACCGCAGTGAGTACCATCGCCCCCTGAGAAACATCCTTAGGGGTATCTGGCCCCCTGTGCACTGACATCTGTCCTTGGCTGGGGGTTTTGGGCCTAAACAGAGCGGTCCCTGCATATCCGGCGGCCGCTTCTCAGGAAAGACCGCGGCTTCGGCCTACTCCTGGAGGGTGGCGGCCATCTTGGTACTCCAGAGACTCCCATAACCAATTCTTTTTTTTTTTTTTTTTTCTTTGAGTCTTGGCTGCCTACTTTCTCACAGATCTTAATTCATTATTTGCCCTAATTACTCACCCCCTTACAAGCAATACAGGGCTACTAAGCAAAACATTTTAATTTTTTTTTTTTTTTTTTTTTTTTAAATTAAGTTTAAAGGAGCCTTTATTTTACAATGTAAGACACTACCCGAGAGGGGGGCATACGCGAGAGCGAAGGAAATGGATGTCTGATTCCTCCGCTCCGCGCCGTCGGAAAACACTACCCGGCCTAATCTGACATAGAAGAAACGAGAAGGAGACCATTTTACCCTAAAGGATAGAGGAATACCTGGAGTCGCATGCGGTAATGTACCGCTCTACAAAAAGCAAGCTAAAAAACAGGCAGAGCAGCAGCAAATCCCCAGCCCCAGGCAAAGGCAGATCTAAAATGGCGCCCGAACCCCCAGAACCTGATGACGATACACAACTTTCGGATTTGGGACACGGTTCTCCGGCTGAAAGCCTACATCTGTTCCCCACAGATCGCATGAGTCCCCATCCCGCTGACTCTGATGCTTTGCTAGCCAAATTCCGTAGCATTGTACGAGATGAGATAACGGCGGCCTCCCGAAAGCTTTCCTCTGACCTGGTTCGAGGCCTTAAAGAGATCGGCCACCGCACTAACCAATTGGAACATCGCATGGACTTGGCTACTACTGTGCTGGAGGGCCATGAAGAGGAGGTGGACAAAATGTCCGCAGAACTGGACGCTCTCAGAGATAAGCTAGAGGACGCGGAGAACAGGGCCCGCAGGGATAACCTTCGTATCCGCAGACTCCCTGAAACGATCACGGATCTACAAGGAACAGCCACCGCTTTTTTTCAAGAACTGGCCCCTGAGATCCCGGTGGAAAGGCTAGAGTTTGACCGCATTCATCGGTCATTGGCCCCTAAACCTTCCGATGGTCCCCCACGGGACGTTATCATCAAATTCCACTACTTTAGGACCAAGGAGAAACTCTTACAAGCTGCCCGAGAACAAAAGGATATCTCCTTCCAAGGCAACTACCTTCAAATATTTGCGGACCTCTCGCCGGTCACTATTGCTAGGCGCCGAGGTCTCAAACCTTATCTCCAAGTTCTACAATCCAATCAGATCAAGTACAGATGGGGGTTCCCCTTTAAACTTTCTTTCTCCCACCAAGGTCGTCAGTTCCATGCCACCTCCCCATCAGGCCTAAAGCAACATCTCCAGGATCTACAATTGGATATTCCTCTGTCTCAACCTGATGCTCAGATTTCCAATTCTCAACCAGGTCCCTCTAGGCCCCCTCGTAAACCTCCTCAAGCATCACAATGATCACAAGCTGGGTCCCAGGCGCTGCGTGACCTGCAGGCCCAAAGATTCCATCAAGCTAATAACGGATGAAATATCCCATTTCTTCATGATGTGCAGTCCATAATTTTTGGCCGTTTGGCTCGGTGTGTCACTGACTGACTTCTAATTTCCAACCTAAATGGAGGTTTTCAATTGCTTCCTTTGGAGGTCGTCCCCCTGCCGCACCTTTGCCCACTTGAACTGACTGTGGATCAGTTGGGAGGATTGTTGCCCTACCGTAGGCTGCCCCACCTGTGAGATGGCGGTCTTGGGCTTGGACCAACACACATGTGTTTCCCTGAGGGGTCTCCGACAATAGCTAGCCCCCCGAACCACCTCTACATTGCTGGTGGCCCTCATGGGGAAGAGGGTTCACCAGACATAAACAAATTATTCTTAAGCCAGGGGGGGTGGGGGGTAAAGGGTATAGGGTTTTTGGCTGAGGACGAGCCTCCACTGATGGTTATCCAGGTTGTGTGTTTGTTTTGTTCACTCGCCGGATCCCCTTGCTCCTGTTTAGTGGAGTGAAGGGGCCGGCGTATTGACTTGGGTGTGGGGTCGCGCCCCGTCTTCTGGGGGGGCGGTCTTGTGGCTGTCGTCCCTGGGGGGCGGGGGGGACCCCTGCATCCACACCCTCAAATTGCTAATATTGCACTGAGATTTTCATATTGTAACTCATTTAACGTTGTTTGTTTTGTTGTTATCCCTGAGTATTATTTACATTTTATGTCAATTCTACATAGTTTGTTTGAATTATCTTCTTTATAGGCCGGTGGTTCCGACGGACCACTGTTCCCCCCATGGGAGGGCACATGGCTAAGAAAGTTGTCTTGGCTATGGCCCCACCCCATTGTGGGCCTTGCCGCCCACGACGTGATACGTCAATGTATTCACTACGTTCTCTAATAAGAGTTCTTCTCGGTATTCTCATACCTTATGCTCTTCCTTGCTTTTACTATTTTTCTCTCACTTTTCTTTCCCTCTCCCCTTGGAACCTGGGGTGTGCGGATGGAGTAGTCCATAGCGTTATAACTCAGTCCCAATGACCCTTCATTGGCTGTCCCTGAATGTTCAGGGTATGAATTCCCCACAAAAAAGAGTTAAAGTTTTTAAATACCTCAAGCAACAAAAGATAGATATAGCTTGTCTACAGGAAACTCATTTTTCTTCTTCTTCCTGCCCCAAATATTTCGCAGCAAATTATCCCCAAGTATATTTAGCTAATGGTCCTACTAAACAGAGAGGGGTTCTTATAGCTCTACGAAAATCGGTCCCATTTATCTGCAATAAACAGATAGCTGACCCCAACGGCAGATATCTACTCATATAGGGTACTGTTCAAGACAACGAAGTAACCATTATGACCTATTACGCCCCGAACGAAAATCCGGGCCCATTTCTGTCTCATATTTGTTCCTTGTTACAGATCCACCAAAAAGGCACCCTCCTGTTAGCGGGTGACTCGAACGTGACGCTTAATCCGGCCATTGATAAATACCCGGCGGACCACAAATCCCCCCTCCAGCGGCGAAAAAATTCTGGCGGGCCCTACAAAATTTGGACCTAGTAGATCTATGGCGAGAGTTTCATCCCATGGGCAGGGACTACACCCACTATTCTCATCCCCACCATTCTCACTCTAGAATTGACCATACGTTTATGTTACGGAAACACCTCCCTTTAATAGGATCGGTATCGATCCTAACAGTCCCTTGGTCTGATCACGACCCAGTTCTAACTGTCTGTCGCTCTCTACTCCATAAACCACAACAAGCTCCCTGGGTGATGAATGATTCACTTTTGTCATTCAAACCAATCCTCAATGAAATCAAAGAAGCTTCTATGGAATATTTTAGTCTTAATGCAGGTTCGGTCTCGTCCCCAATAACATTATGGGAGGCTTATAAAGCAGTCCTCCGGGGTCGTGTTATTCGAATAGCATCTCAGCGTAAGAGAGAAAGATTTCAGGCACGACGTAAGTTAGAAAAGATCTTAGAGGATTGCTCGACGACCTTTAAACTAACCCCCACCCCTGCTAACCGCAGAGCTTTAGACAAAGCCCGTACAGACTTGGATCTATGTCTGACAGATGAGGCAGACCGCACCTTACGTTGGGCCCGCCAGAAATGGTATTCTAAGGCAAACAAACCTAATGCGCAGTTGGCTAATAGATTACGAACCTTCATTCCAAAATTTACTCCCATAAGCCTGCGCACCCGTCATAATACCCTTACGGGTAACCCTCAGCGGATTCTGGAAGAATTCCGTTACCGGCTTACTAAACTCTACTCCCCCCTAAATCATTCTTCAACACAGGGCCTGAATGAGTTTTTAGATAAGTTATCTCTACCTTCCCTATCGGAATCCCATATCTCCTTAATGGACCGAGATATACAGGTCTCTGAGATACTTCAGTGCATTAAGGAACTGAAAGTGGGCAAAAGACCAGGTCCAGATGGCTTCACTGCTTTGTATTACAAAAAATTTGCAGAAATCTGGCCCCACACCTAGCGAATATGTATAACTCGATCAAAGGAGGTCACTCATTTACGTCAGACATGTTAACTGCCAACATAGTGATGATTCCTAAGCCAGACAAAGATCACTCCTCCTGGGCAAACTTTCGGCCAATCTCTTTAATCAATATTGATATGAAGATATTGACGAAAATTCTGGCCAACCGTTTGAATTCATTCCTACCTCGCCTTATAAAAAAAGACCAGGTGGGATTTGTCCCCCGCAGATAGGCAAGTGATGCCATTCGACGACTCCTCCAAATCCAACATATAGTGCATGAAAGGTCCCTGGGTACAATGTTTCTTTCTTTAGATGTTAATAAAGCTTTCGATACCTTATCCTGGCCCTATTTGACACAGGTCCTTGCACACTACGGCTTTGGCACCTCCTTTTTGGGCTGGGCTTCAGCCCTATATCACTCCCCTCAGGCTAAAGTGCGTTACTATGGATATGAATCGCCCACTTTCCCTATTAAAAGGGGAACACGGCAGGGGTGCCCGCTCTCCCCCCTTCTATTTATACTAGCACTTGAACCCCTGGCGGAAGCCATACGCTCTCATCCAGATATCTCAGGAGTAGAAATAGCAGACAACGCGCATAAATTTTCCCTGTTTGCGGATGACATTTTATTAACCATTACTAAACCCAGAATCTCCCTCCCCAATTTATTCTCTCTATTAGACTCCTTCGCCTCGTTTTCGGGCCTTTCAGTCAATCCGGCAAAATCTAAAGCGATGTCTATTAATCTTCGGCCCCCGGTATTAGATGCCCTGCAGTCGGCATTTTCGTTTCAGTGGTCAACCTCTTTATCCTATCTGGGTATTAAACTTACCCCAAAATACTCGGGACTATATCAAGCTAATTTTCCTCCGCTTTTTCGAAAGCTGGAGGCTATGTTAGCCTCTTGATCCACAATCCCGATTTCGTGGTTCGGCAGAATAACGACAGTACGAATGACGTACCTCCCCAAATTGCTCTATTATTTTAGAGTTTTGCCAGTTCCAGTGCCTCCCCATATCATTCGAATACATCAACGTAAAATTATGCAATTTATATGGGGCCAAAAGAGACCTAGAATCAAGAGACAAGTGCTTTACGCGCGCAGAGTCAATGGTGGCCTTTCAGTTTTTTTCAGTAATTTGCAAGCATATTACATAGCAGCAGGTATCGCCCCACTATCTCATCTTCATGCAAAGCAACAAATGCCCCTATGGGCCACCATTGACTTGGTCGACGCACACCCAATACCTCTGGCTTCTCTTCCTTGGCTTCCTAGAGCACATCGCCCCCCTACAATAGGTCCCTGTCTAGCTCATTCCCTCAAATTGTGGGATGCGGTCAAGTATTCAGCAGGCCTAATTTCTCCTCATCTCCCACTACTTCGTATCCTCCACTGCCCTTTATTTCAACCGGGTTGTGATAACCCATTGCAATTTAAGTGGTGGTCAGACAATGGCTTCATAGATATCCATTCGTTATTCACCCCTACCAAGATTATCTCTTTCGCTGCCTTACGTTCATCACACGATATCCCCCTTTGGGAGCATTACAGTTACCTGCAAATTAGACATTTTCTCCGACAGCTTACAATTTCTCATTCTGCCCCCTTTGTCATGACACCATTTGAAAGCCTTTGTAGATCACGCCCCCAATCCTCGGGTTTGATTTCTCTAATATATACCGCTATAAATAATTCCAAGACAATACCATTGAGACCCTATCATCTCCAATGGGAGGCTGAGTTTGGGAAACAATTAGATCCGGAGGACTGGCATAGCATGACGATAGCGCTATCAAAATGTTCCAAGAATGTTATCTTTTTAGAGAACGCGTATAAAGTCTTCTATAGATGGTATTATACTCCGGCTAGACTAGCAAGTTTTATCCCATCTTACTCCCCCCTTTGTTTTCGCGGGTGCTCACAGGAGGGCACGATGGCGCATATTTGGTGGACCTGTCCCAGGGTTTGCAGACTATGGGTTAGAGTATATGCACTATTACGTAATCTTTTTAACACCAACATAAAGCGGGACCCTTTTGAGGCCCTTTTATGGAAACCAATTGCAGAACTTCTTCGTCCTGAACGTCAGTTAGCAACACAGATTTTCACTGCAACTAAACTCACCATAGCAAGAGCCTGGAAAACCCCGAACCTTAGTTTTGAAGCAGTTAAAAACACTGTGAATGATATCATGGTAAATGAGAAACTTACGGCCATATTGATGGACACTCATGATAAGTTTCTCAGGATATGGCAACCCTGGGTGACTTACAATCGCCCATCAAGATTTGATCAAACGCTTCTTTCTCTATAACAAGCCTCCATTCCCCCCACCCCAGGTTCCCCCTCCCCTTTCTCTCCTTTCCTCCCTCCTTCTTTCCCACTTTCAATTTCTCTCTCCTTCTCATTTAAGGACCGTAAATTTAATAAATTACACAAATTAGTGCATTCAGAGGTATTTGATCCTCTTTAAGGTTATTCAATTTAATCTGACTTTAGTACTGGTTCTTTTTGTTTTTATATTTTATATTTCTATTTTTTATTTTATTTTTTTTTTTATTTATTTTTACTTATTTCTCATGAAACGTCATGTATTACAACAACATCTCGTTTAGAAACCTTAGTTATTCTTGTACGTTCGCAATTATCTTAATATCTGCTGATACCATACCACTACGCTAGAATAAGCGGTTGAGAATATGTCATGGCATGTCGCCTGACCTCGGCATTGTTCCGCCCGAGTCCAGGCTTAAATTTTTGGATAATAGCTTTACTCGCCGGATACCGGCAGTCTAATACCTGTTAACTCATGATGTATCCATCACCGTTTTGTACTTATTTGTCGATGTATATTTTTTGTTCAATAAAACCTTTTGTATAAAAAAAAAAAAAAAAAAAAAAGCATTTATTCAACACATAATAGGAGAGCAACTCACATTTTTGTAGATAAAATGGGCACTGATAGGAGACAAATTATGGACACTGATAGAAGGCACTGATGGGCTATGATAGGAGGCACTGATGGGCACAGATAGGCTGCATTGATGAGCACTGATAGGAAGCACTGATAGGAGGCACTAAGGTTGCAATAATAGGTGGGATTGATGGGCACTGATAGGTGGCACTGAGGAACACTGATAGGCAGAACTTAGGCAGTATTGATGGGCACTGATGGGCAGTATTTAAGAGTACTGATAGGTGGCACTGATGGATGCTGATAGGCGGCATTAATGAGCACTGATAGGTAACACTTGTAGGTGGAATTGATTGGCACTGATAGGCAGCATTGAGCACTGATAGGCAGCATTGATGGGCACTAATAGGTGCCATTGATGAGCACTGATAGATGGCATTGATGATTGGGGCACTGATTATCAGTGTAAACAATTTACTGACATTCTTGACAGTTAATGGCAATCCTTTCCTAACACAGACACAGCGTGGGAGGAAAGGGCTGCGGATAACTGGCAAGTCTGTTTACATGTGATCAGCTGATCACATGGTAAAGGGCTGCTGTGATTGAACTGGATGCATGTCTCAGGGTTTTGGGAGGATGTCAATGGACACCCTCCCAAAATTGGAATCCTGGGGCTCAGATGGAAGTGGGGCCCATCATGGTTTCTTGCAACGGGGCCCTGAAGGTTCTAGTTACGCCTCTGATTCAAGGTGTTTATGAAAGTGTTGGTATTACAGTGTATGAAGATTATGCAGACAATACGACCCAATAAGATCTAGCTTGCAGATTCAGAGAAAGACCTCAACCGCTTACTTTATAAAATAGCAAAAATACTTCTGGTTTCGGCGCCGTATGAGGAGGAGGTAAGCCGAGTCCACTCCACACCTCTTCTCTAACTTGCTATAAAGCCAGCCATTGCCTCGGGGTGACCCCTCTACCTCCACTACACAGCAGCACCATTATGGATTGGTTTGTGAAGCGCACCCACAACCGATCTGCCTCCTCTTTACTACAATCAGCGGGAGACACGGTCGCTGCCTCAGCTAAGATGGCGCCCGCTCTCAGCACTGAAGACAGGCTGCTGTCTCCCTCGCTGCCTGAAACAGCAGCACACGACCCTGCCTCTCCTGCGGGCATCACACCAGCTCTCCTAGCACCTACCCTGGCAGCTACTGTGGACTCTGCAGTACAGAGGGTCCTGGAGCAATTACACCTGGACAACCAATCTCAGGCACAACGGATCACACAGACTGAGGAACGAATCTCCTCTCTAGAGGATGAAGCTGCAGCCAGCTCTGCTACCTTGGCCGCATGTCTAATTCACACAAAGATCTATGGGAAATGCTGGATGACCTTGAGAATTGCTCAAGGCGCAATAATCTGCGCATTGTCGGTTTACAGAATCGCTCTTTGCTACCCAGCTCCCTGACATCTGCACCAGGCTTATACCTGAACAACAAGGCCTGCTCACTCCCTGATCAAATGTGCACACCGTATCAGCTAACATACTGATCATCGCACTAAACCCCGGGCTGTCATTGTGCATTATCTTAATGATGCTGATACGAATGCCATCCTGCAAAAATTCTGACGCTCTCGAGGCCTTACTATTGATGGCGCAGACCTGCTGCTCTTTGCTGATTATTCAATGGAGGTGATGAAACAGCGCAAAGCCTTCTCCGCTGTTTGCTCAACCTTATATCGCAAACATGTAAAATCTACTTTGGCCTATCCAGCCATTTTGCATATTACTTCCCCAACCGGGACACATCTCACTTATACTTCACTGGAGGAAACAGAGCACTACGTCAATAGAGCTTCTGATATCGATACAACAGACCCTCCTATAAACAATGCCGAAGATTCCTCTGCATTGCCGTGACAGCAACACAGCCCCTATAAGCCTCCATGCAAAAGGGGTCGCTTTGCAAATCAGGGCAGGCAACCAGAGGTCCACCGCTACTCTTGAACTACTTTCTGATCTCTACAATCCTTTTGGGTAATGGTTTTTCTGTTTTTTTCTCTCTCTCTGCAGTTCCCCAGCTGTTGTATTGGTCCACGTTGATTATATATATTATTACATATGGTTATTTACATTGCATGTTCCTTGCTCAGCTCTTAACAAAAGGGCACCTTTCATAGGCCAGCTCCGTATTCCCTCTTTAGTTTGAACCGTGGGCCTCAATCACACCCTCCTGCATCCTCACTAAGCGGGTCCCCCCTCCTCATTCCCTCCCTTCCTCACCCTTGCTCCCCCCCCCCAAGCTTTAGTTTCATCCTTTGGAGAGGAGTAATTAGCTAGCAGGAGCTCTGCATGGGAGTCGGTCCTCATATGGAAAAATGTGAAAATGTCTACACAGTTAAACAGGTGGTTTTTAACCCCGGTTTTTCTAATTTTTTCCTTTATCTTTTTTCTCTTAGTGTTTTAGCTGTTTACCTGTTTCGCTATATACTCGATCTTCTACCAACTGTCTTCCAAAACAGATATGGCTCCTCAAAATGGTGGGGATCACCTAAGAGTTGTCTCTTGGAATGTCAAAGGGGTTACGCTCCCCAGGTAAGCGAATGCAAATTCTTAGGCACCTAAAGCGCCTCCGGGCAGATGTTGCACTCCTCCAGGTAACCCATATATCTGCAGACAACTTGCCTTGCTTATGCAAACTATGGGTGGGTGACATCTATGGCTCTCCGACGGTAGGACGTAAAGCTGGAGTAGCAATTTTGCTACATAAAAATCTGAGACATACTGTCCGGAATGTTCTGTTTGACTCGATAGGCCGCAAACTCGCACTACATCTGACCCTCTCTTCTAGTGACATCACTATCACCAATATCTATGCTCCTAACTCCCCAAAAACTCCCTTCTTCCAAGATATGGTATCCTGGATACTTCAAGTTCCTGAGGCTCTCCACCTAGTTGACGGGGACTTTAACTCTGTCATGCACCCCGCGGAGGATCGTACCGGTAACAAGTCCTGCACTCCACGTGACCATACTCCCTCGGTTGTGAATCCCACCCTTCTGGGCCAATCCATTTCATCTATGCATTTTGTAAACACCTGGTGACTTAAGCACACCCGACTAATCGTGGTTTTACCTTTTTCTCACCCCCGCATAATTCATTCTCGCGTATAGACTATTTTTTTGCTTCTCCGGCACTAAGCTTGCTACTCTCAGATGCGGAAATAAGCGATACAGTAATATCAGATCATAGCCCCATAATTGTAAATTTAGTTAATATTAAACTATTGTCACCCATGCCCATATGGCGTTTTCCCTCATACTTGGCAGACAACGAAGATTTCCGTCAAATGCTATACGATGCTTCGGCAGAGTATGCCTCCACTAATGGAGCTCACATTACTGATCCAAATCTTTTTTGGAAAGTGGGTAAAGCCTTCTTAAGGGGGAAAATCATTTCCTACACATCTTAAAAAACATTCCCGGCAGCAATATCAACAGGCCAGTGAAACGCTTCGTTCGGCACATGAGACTCTGAATAGGACTCGCACTCCAGCTACTATAAAAGCATGGCAAATGGCAAACATAACATCAACTTATGGGCAGAGCAGCAGGAGGCGTCTAAATCGTCCTACTTTACTCTAAGCATCCACAGGTTTGGTAAAAAGGTAGGCAAACTATAGGCCAAACTTTGCACTGGTCCTAAACGCCCTACCTACATCACCGTTCTGAAAAACCCTACAGGCTCCCTTGTTACCTCACCTGCGTAAATTAGCACATTGCTGGACGATTACTACACAACTCTTTACTCCAAGGACCCTACTGATCAAACTACTGCTGAGCCTCTGCTAGCCAGAGTGCGCCTCCTAGGCTGCACACCTAGAAACTCTCTTATTGGAAGATATTCAGCTGACTATCAAATCTTTAGTGTCGGCCAAAGCTCTGGGCCCTGATGGATATACGGCCGAATTTTACAAACTCACGAAAGAATTAATCCCTGACACTCTAAAACATGTTTTCACCGCAGTGTGGGAGGGTGGTCCCTATCTTCCCACAGGTACACAGGCCCATATTAAACTCATCTCCAAGAAAGGGAAAGATCCTCTCCATCCAGGCTCCTACAGACACATCTCCCTAATTAATATGGATGTTAAAATTCTTTCCAAAATAATAGCATCTTGCTTGGCCCCTCTGCTTCTGTCTATACTACACCTAGCTCAATCGGGTTTTGTCCTAGGATGCTCTGCCACCTTGAATATTCGCAGAGTCTTATGCCGCATACACACAAACTTTTCGACCAGACTGGTTCGATGGACTGAGTCCAGCGGACAATTCAACCGTGTGTGGGATTAATCGGACCTGCAGCGGACTTTTTCAGTCAAAAATCTGACGGACTTTAGATTTGGAACATGTTTCAAATCTTTACGTCGGAACTCCGCCGGACCCAGTTCCTATCGAAAAGTCCGCTTATCCGTATGCTAGTCCGACGGACGAAAACCGACGCTAGTGAAGATATTGGCTACTGGCTTCAACTTCCCTATTTTAGTCCGGTCGTACGTCATCACGTTACGAATCCGTCGGACTTTGGTGTGATCGTGTGTAGGCAAGTCTGTTCGTTGGGAAAGTCAATTGGAAGTCCGCCGAAAGTCCGTCGGATAGTCCGTCGGACCAGTTCGGGCGAAAAGTCCGCTCGTGTGTACGCAGTATTATTGGTATCATTCATGTCCGACTCAAACATTGGCTGTTCGCCAGTTCGCCGAACAGCGAACAATTTGGGGTGTTCGCTGCAAATTCGAAAGCCGCGGAACACCCTTTAAAAGTCTATGGGAGAAATCAAAAGTGCTAATTTAAAAGGCTTATATGCAAGTTATTGTCATAAAAAGTGTTTGGGGACCTGGATCCTGCCCCAGGGGACATGGATCAATGCAAAAAAAAAAGTTTTAAAAACGGCCGTTTTTTTGGAAGCAGTAATTTTAATAATGCTTAAAGTGAAACAATAAAAGTGTAATATTCCATTAAATTTCATACCTGTGGGGTTTCTATAGTATGCCTGAAAAGGGGTGCATGTTTCCCATGTTTAGAACTAGGGATGAGCTTCGTGTTCGAGTTGAACCCATGTTCGACTCGAACATCGGCTGTTCGGTCGTTCGCCGAATTGCGAACGATATGGGCCGTTCGCGCCAAATTCGTGTGGCGCGTCACGGCCCATAATTCACTGCGGCATCGCAGTGCATTGCTTGCTGATGATTGGCCAAGCATGCACTATGACCCGCATGCTTGGCCAATCACAGCGCCGCCTTAACAGAGAGCCGTAATTGGCCAAAGCCAAGGAGGCTTTGGCCAATTATGGCTCAGGGGATTTAGTACACGCCCCACACTATATAAGGCCGCCTGCACGGCGGCCCTGTGCAGTGTGTTCCGGTGTGCTGAGAAATAGAGAGAGAGAGAGACAGTGTCATTTCATTTGAGTTAGCTAGATTAGGCAGGACAGTCAGTCAGTTAGCTGCACTTAAAGTGTATTGTGTATATATATGCATCCCAGGTGTTGCATATATATATATATATACACTGTATTCAGTTTAGCTAGATCCGTTCCTGTTATCTTCTAGACTATTTACATTTAGTGCAGTGTGTCCTGCTCACAGTGTTCAGCTAGATCTGTTCCTGTTATCTTCCTACTGACAGGCAGGCTTGTCTTGTTACAGTATATAAAGCTACCTGAAGAAAATTACTGGTGTTCTTTTGATCCTATTAGTACCACAGTCAGGCAGCTAGACTATTTACATTTAGTGCAGTGCGTCCTGCTCACAGTGTTCAGCTAGATCCGTTCCTGTTATCTTCCTACTGACAGGCAGGCTTGTCTTGTTACAGTATATAAAGCTACCTGAAGAAAATTACTGGTGTTCTTTTGATCCTATTAGTACCACAGTCAGGCAGCTAGACTATTTACATTTAGTGCAGTGCGTCCTGCTCACAGTGTTCAGCTAGATCCGTTCCTGTTATCTTCTTACTGACAGGCAGGCTTGTCTTGTTACAGTATTTTGAAGAAAATTACTGGTGTTCTTTTGATCCTATTAGTACCACCGCCAGGCAGCTAGACTATTTACATTTAGTGCAGTGCGTCCTGCTCACAGTGTTCAGCTAGATCCGTTCCTGTTATCTTCCTACTGGCAGGCAGGCTTGTCTTGTTACACTATATAAAGCTACCTGAAGAAAATTACTGGTGTTCTTTTGATCCTATTAGTACCACAGTCAGGCAGCTAAACTATTTACATTTAGTGCAGTGCGTCCTGCTCACAGTGTTCAGCTAGATCCGTTCCTGTTATCTTCCTACTGACAGGCAGGCTTGTCTTGTTACAGTATATAAAGCTACCTGAAGAAAATTACTGGTGTTCTTTTGATCCTATTAGTACCACAGTCAGGCAGCTAGACTATTTACATTTAGTGCAGTGCGTCCTGCTCACAGTGTTCTGCTAAACCTACAAGTTAGTGGGGTGCGTCCTGCTCACAATGTTCAGCTAAACCTACAAGTTAGTGGGGTGCGTCCACCTCACAGTGTTCAGCTAAACCTACAAGCTAGTGGGGTGCGTCCTGCTCACAGTGTTCAGCTAGATCCGTTTCTGTTATCTTCTTACTGACAGGCAGGCTTGTCTTGTTACAGTAAATACAGCTACCTGAAGAAAATTGCTGGTGTTCTTTTGATCCTATTAGTACCACAGTCAGGCAGCTAGACTATTTACAGTTAGTGCAGTGCGTCCTGCTCACAGTGTTCTGCTAAACCTACAAGTTAGTGGGGTGCGTCCTGCTCACAGTGTTCAGCTAAACCTACAAGTTAGTGGGGTGCATCCACCTCACAGTGTTCAGCTAAACCTACAAGCTAGTGGGGTGCGTCCTGCTCACAGTGTTCAGCTAGATCCGTTTCTGTTATCTTCTTACTGACAGGCAGGCTTGTCTTGTTACAGTAAATACAGCTACCTGAAGAAAATTGCTGGTGTTCTTTTGATCCTATTAGTACCACAGTCAGGCAGCTAGACTATTTACAGTTAGTGCAGTGCGTCCTGCTCACAGTGTTCTGCTAAACCTACAAGTTAGTGGGGTGCGTCCTGCTCACAGTGTTCAGCTAAACCTACAAGTTAGTGGGGTGCGTCCACCTCACAGTGTTCAGCTAAACCTACAAGCTAGTGGGGTGCATCCTGCTCACAGTGTTCAGCTAGATCCGTTTCTGTTATCTTCTTACTGACAGGCAGGCTTGTCTTGTTACAGTAAATACAGCTACCTGAAGAAAATTGCTGGTGTTCTTTTGATCCTATTAGTACCACAGTCAGGCAGCTAGACTATTTACAGTTAGTGCAGTGCGTCCTGCTCACAGTGTTCTGCTAAACCTACAAGTTAGTGGGGTGCGTCCTGCTCACAGTGTTCAGCTAAACCTACAAGTTAGTGGGGTGCGTCCACCTCACAGTGTTCAGCTAAACCTACAAGCTAGTGGGGTGCGTCCTGCTCACAGTGTTCAGCTAGATCCGTTTCTGTTATCTTCTTACTGACAGGCAGGCTTGTCTTGTTACAGTAAATACAGCTACCTGAAGAAAATTGCTGGTGTTCTTTTGATCCTATTAGTACCACAGTCAGGCAGCTAGACTATTTACAGTTAGTGCAGTGCGTCCTGCTCACAGTGTTCAGCTAAACCTACAAGTTAGTGGGTGCGTCCTGCTCACACTGTTCAGCTAAAGCTACCTATAGAAGGTTGGTGGTGTTCTCATACTACAGGCGGGCAGTTGATTTTGCTAGCTGCAGTATCAGTACATATATATATATATATATATATATCCCAGCTTAGTGCAGCTACAGGCCATTAGTATGTCTGGAAGGCCAAGAAGGAGAGGCAGACAGTCACAAGCCAATAAGAGAGGGCAAGCAGGCTCTGTGTCTAGTGCTAGTCGTGGAGACGGTGCATCCTCATCAGCACGTGGCCATGGGACACGCTTGGCCTTTTTTTCCGCAGCTGGCCGTGTTGAGCCGCAACATGCTGAAGACTTGGTCGAGTGGACGACCAAGCCGTCCACATCCTCTCTCACCCATGCCTAGGGTACTTTATCTGGCAAAGCAGCGGCCTCTTCCCTCGGCTCAATGTCATCAGTGACTCCTTCCCTAGCCCCACCATGTCCTCCTGAGGAGTCCCTCGAACTGTTTGACCACAGTGTTGGGTACATGCTCCAGGAGGATGCCCAGCGTTTGGAAGGCTCTGATGATGATACTGAGCTCGATGAAGGCAGTAACATGAGCACGGACAAAGGGGGTGCCCAAGAAGGACAGTAATCTGGCAGTCATGCTTCCCCTGCTGCAGCATACTGCCAGGTTTGCTCCAGTGATGAGGAGGGAGGGGATGATGAGGTCACTGACTCAACGTGGGTGCCTGATAGGAGAGAGGAGGAGGAGGAGCAGGAGGAGGAGGTGGCACACCACCAAGGAGGCAGGATGCCCTCCAGGGGCCAGCCTAAGATCAGGACATTGACTGCATCACACCCCAAAGCTCCACATGTGCAGGGCGCTGCAGTCTCTGCGCATTATTCAAAAAGTTCTTTGGTGTGGGCCTTTTTTGAGACGAGTGCATCAGATCGCACCGCTGCTATTTGCAACATATGTCTCAAGCGTATCTCACATGGTCAAAACATCTCCCGCTTGAGTACCACATGCTTGACCAGACATATGTTGACCTGCCATGCAGTTCGTTGGCAAGCGTATCTAAAAGACCCACACCAAAGAACAAAGAGGACCTCTCCTTGCTCCTCATCAGCTGAGATTTCCAACCCCACTAGACCTTCAGTCCTCTCTGAGACCTGCACTGAGAGGAATGAAGGTGTAGAATTAGGTGTGTCACAGCCAAGTACTTGTGGGCAATCTGCTTTTGGTACACCGACGTCAGATTGTACCAGGCAAATTTCCCTGCCCCAGCTGCTGCACCGCCGAAAGAAGTTTGATCCCAGCCATCCACATGCCCAGCGGTTGAATGCTAGCTTGGCAAAATTGCTAGCACTTCAACTGCTGCCTTTTCAGTTGGTAGACTCTGCCCCCTTCCGTGAGTTTGTGGAATGTGCGGTTCCTCAGTGGCAGGTACCCAAACGCCACTTTTTCTCACGGAAGGCGATTCCGGCTCTCTACCAGCATGTGGAAGGCAATGTCCATGCCTCGCTGGACAGGGCGGTCAGTGGTAAGGTGCATATTACCGCTGACTCATGGTCCAGCAGGCATGGACAGGGACGTTACCTAAGTTTCACGGTGCATTGGGTGACTCTGCTGGCAGCTGGGAAGGATGCAGGACAAGGTGCAGTAGTGTTGGAGGTTGTTCCGCCACCACGCCTCCAAAATGCTAATGATTGTGACACACCTCTCTCCTCCACCCCCTCCTCTTCTTCTTCCTCCATGGCCTCTTCATCGGAACCAGCGGTGCTCCGTAGTCGTTCAAGGGGCTACGCAAGTACGCAGGCCAAAAGATGCCATGCGGTGCTTGAGCTGGTGTGCTTGGGGGACAGGAGCCACACTGGGGCAGAGGTTCTGTCAGCTCTGCAGGGGCAGGTTCAGAGGTGGTTGACGCCACGCCAACTTAAGGCAGGAATGGTGGTTTGCGACAATGACACCAACCTCTTCTCTGCCCTTCGACAGGGACAAATGACCCATGTGCCCTGTTTGGCTCACGTCCTTAACTCGGTGGTGCAGCGGTTCTTGGGCAGGTACCCGGGCTTACAGGATGTCCTGAGGCAGGCCAGGAAAGTCTGTGTGCATTTCCGCCGGTCATATAATGCCAGTGCTCGGCTGACGGACCTCCAAAAGGAGTTTAACCTGCCCAAGAACCGCCTAATCTGTGACATGCCCACCAGGTGGAACTCAACATTGGCCATGCTGCAGCGGCTGCACACGCAGCAGAGGGCCATCAATGAGTACCTGTGCGACTATGGCACCAGGACAGGGTCAGGGGAGCTTGTTTTTTTTTCCCCACGCCAGTGGGCCATGATCAGGGATGCATGCACTGTCCTGTCACCATTTGAGGAGGCCACAAGGATGGTGAGCAGTGACAGTGCATGCATCAGTGACACTGTCCCCCTTGTCCACCTGTTGGAGCACACACTGCGTGGAATAATGGACAGGGCACTTGAGGCAGAACAGAGGCAGGAAGAGGAGGACTTCCTTAGCTCTCAAGGCCCCCTTTATCCAGACAGTGTTCCTGCGTGCCCGCCGATCACACAGGAAGAGGATGAGGAGGAGGAGGAGGAGGAGGAGGAGGAAGATTGTGTCAGTATGGAGGTGGAGCCTGGCACTCAGCATCAGCAGCAGTCTTTAAGGGATCAGTCCCAAGAAACACATGGACTTGTACGTGGCTGGGAGGAGGTGGCTGCGGACCATGTCGTCCTTAGTGACCCAGAGGACTCCGGACCGAATGCCTCAGCAAACCTTCGCTGCATGACCTCCCTGATCCTGCAAAGCCTGCGTAAGGATCCTCATATTCGTGGTATCAAGGAGAAGGACCAATACTGGCTGGCAACCCTCCTTGATCCACGTTACAAGGGTAAGGTTGTGGACCTTATCTTGCCATCGCAGAGGGAGCAGAGGATGAAACATCTTCGGGAGGCCTTGCAGAAAGGTCTGTGCAACGCGTTCCCAGAGACTGGGAGGTTACAAACTCCTGTTTCTGGACAACGTGTTGCTGAGGCTTCGGTCAGTCAAAGAAGGAGCGGTGGAGAAGGTGGCCGTCTGACCGATGCGTTCAGACAATTTTTTGGTCCGCAGCCCCAAGGTATGATCAGTTCCAGCAACAATCGCCAGCGTCTGTTTTACATGGTGCAGGAATACCTAGGGGCAAGATCAGACTTGGACACCTTTCCCACTGAAAATCCTCTGTGTCTTGAGGATGGATCACTGGCCAGAGCTTGCACAGTATGCAATTGAGCTACTGGCCTGTCCTGCATCCAGCGTTCTTTTGGAACGCACATTCAGTGCTGCTGGAGGTGTGGTAACCGATCACAGGGTGCGTCTGTCCACTGACTCGGTCGATCGACTGACCTTCATAAAAATGAATCAGTCTTGGATCACCACCAGCTACCAAGCACATGATGCTGATGTAACCGAATAATTTTTTTTGAAATCTCAGATCCCTTCAAAGACTGCCTATGCTGATGCTGAGTGACTATCCCTGAGTAATTATCCTCTTCCTCCTCAATCATCGCGCTGATAGCTTGTAAGAACATTTTTGGTTCTGGGCGCCACCACCAGTGCCTAAGGCACAATTTTTCTGCCCCTGTTTAACAGGGGCGTGTAATTACAATTTTTGATGCAATACTTTGCAGCAGGGCTCGTTCCTGCGCTCCAACTAGAGTGTCTGTGAGGGGTTGCAGTGTTGTAGCACCAGCACCAGTGACTAAGGCCCATTTTTTCTGCCCCTGTTTAACAGGGGCGTGTAATTACAATTTTTGATGCAATACTTTGCAGCAGGGCTCGTTCCTCCGTTCCAACTAGAGTGTCTGTGAGGGGTTGCAGTGTTGTGGCACCAGCACCAGTGCCTAAGGCCCAATTTTTCAGCCCTTGTTTAACAGGGGCGTGTAATTACAATTTTTGATGCAATACTTTGCAGCAGGGCTCGTTCCTGCGTTCCAACTAGAGTGTCTATGAGGGGTTGCAGTGTTGTGGCACCAGCACCAGTGCCTAAGGCCTAATTTTTCAGCTCCTGTTCAACAGGCGCATGTAATTACAATTCTTGATCTAATATTTCACAGCAGGGCCCTGTGAGGGCTTACAGTGTTGTGGCCACAGCAACACCTAAGGCCCAAATTTCTGCTGAGTATATAGGGCAGGACCATACTTTCAAACAACTAACTTACAAACGACTCCTACTTGCAAACGGAAGGAGACAACAGGAAGTGAGATGAAATCTACACCTAGGAAGGGAAATTCTCTCCTGTAAGAGTTAATATGGGAAAAACATTTCTCCTTTCCACTGATGCTTTCCAATCCTTGTTCCACAAAAAAAACCCAAATTTTCAAAAAACATTTTTCATTGGGACAAAAAGTGAGGTGAAATCTTCTGAAGAGGAGGAAAGACAGCAAAACAAATGTCACAGGGTGATAACCCTTCCCTATGTTTTCCAAAAAGCTTAAAAAAGATTTTTTGGCTGGAGCTAAACACGTTAAAAATGTACCCGTTCAAGATTCTACTTAACAACAAACCTACAGTCCCTGTCTTGTTTGCACCGCCTGTATACTGCTGTTCAGAGTATATAGGGCCTGGTGGCCCCACACCTTTCCTTATTTTAATTTGGGTGCGGGGTTCCCCTTAATATCCATACAAGACCCAAAGGGCCTGGTAATGGACTGGGGGGTACGCATGCCGTTTGTCTCACTGATTTTCATCCATATTGCCAGGACCCGACATTTCATTAAACCCGCAAGCAGTTTTAAATTAGATTTTTTCTTTAAAAATGACATTTGGTGCAGGGACTGTTCTAAACACGGGAAACACGCGTCACTTTACAGGCATACTATAAACACCCCTCAGGTACGATATTTAAAGGAATATTTCACTTTTTTTTTTTTTTTACTTTAAGCATCATTAAAATCACTGCTCCCGAAAAAACGGCAGTTTTTAAAAGTTTTTTTTGCATTGATACATGTCCCCTGGGGTAGGACCTGGGTCCCCAAACCCATTTTAGGACAATACCATACAAATTAGCCTTTAAAATGAGCACTTTTGATTTCGAACGTTCGAGTCCCATAGACGTCAATGGGGTTCTAACGTTCGTGCGAACTTTAGGTCCGTTCGCAGGTTCTGGTGCGAACCGAACCGGGGGGTGTTCGGCTCATCCCTATTTAGAACAGTCTGACAGCAAAATTACATTTCAAAGGTAAAAAATTTATTTAAAACTACTCGCGGCTATTAATGAATTGCTGGTCCGACAATACACATAAAAGTTCATTGATAAAACGGCATGGGAATTCCCCACAGGGGATCCCTGAACCAAATTTTTTTTAAAAATGACGTGGGGGTCCCCCTAAATTCCATACCAGGCCCTTCAGGTCTGGTATGGATATTAAGGGGAACCCTGCGCCAAAATTTAAAAAAAATGGTGTGGGGTCTCCCCAAAAATCCATACCAGACCCTTATCCGAGCACGCAAACTGGCAGGCCGCAGGAAAAAGATGGGGGATGAGAGAGTGCCCCCCCTCCTGAACCATACCAGGCCACATGCCCTCAACATTGGGAGGGTGCTTTGGGGTAGCCCCCCAAAGCACCTTGTCCCCATGTTGATGGGGACAAGGGCCTCATCCCCACAACCCTTGCCTGGTGGTTGTGGGGGTCTGCGGGCAGGGGGCATATCGGAATCTGGAAGCCCCCTTTAACAAGGGGACACCCAGATCCCAGCCCTCCCCCCTGTGTGAAATGGTAAGGGGGTACCATTTCACAAAAAAAGTGTCAAAAATGTTAAAAATGACAAGAGATAGTTTTTGACGATTCTTTTATTTAAATGCTTCTTCTTCTATCTTCTATCTTCCTTCGGCTTCTTCCTCCATCTTCTTCTGGTTCTTCTGGTTCTTCTGGTTCTTCCTCCGGTGTTCTCGTCCGGCATCTTCCTCCGCAGCATCTTCTTCCCTTCTTCTTCTCAGGCCGCTCCGCATTCACCATGGTGGGAGTCTCCCACTGTGTGACCCTTCTCGTCTTCTGACGGCTCTTAAATAACGGAGGAGGGCGGGGTCACCGGGTGGTCCTGCCCCCTCTGACGCACAGGGGACTTGACGGGGACTTCCCTGTGGCATTCCCCGTGACATCAGAGGGGGCGGGCTCAACCGTGACACAGCGGGAGCCTCCCATCGTGGTGGATGCGGAGCGGCCCAAGAAGAAGAAGGGAATAAGATGGCAGAAGAACCAGAAGAAGAAGAAGATGGAGGAAGAAACCGAAGGAAGATAGAAGATAGAAGAAGCATTTAAATAAAGGAATTGTCAAAAACTGTCTCTTGTCATTTTTAACATTTTTGACACTTCTTTTGTAAAATGGTAGGGGCACTTTTGTACCCCCTTACCATTTCACACAGGGGGGAGGGCTGGGATCTGGGGGTTCCCTTCCAGATTCCGATAAGCCCCCCGCCCGCAGACCCCCACAACCACTGGGCAAGGGTTGTGGGGATGAGGCCCTTGTCCCCATCAACATGGGGACAAGGTGCTTTGGGGGCTACCCCAAAGCACCCTCCCAATGTTGAGGGCATGTGGCCTGGTACGGTTACCACTCTCTCATCCCCCCTCTTTTCCTGCGGCCTGCCAGGTTGAGTGCTCAGATAAGGGTCTGGTATGGATTTTTGGGGGGACCCCACGCCATTTTTTTAAAAAAAAATTTGCACGGGGTTCCCCTTAAAATCCATACCAGACCTGAAGGGTCTGGTATAGATTTTGAGGGGGACCCCACGCCATTTTTAAAAAAAAAATTGGCTGGGGTTCTTCTTAATATCCATACCAGACCTGAATGGCCTGGTATGAAATTTAGGGGGACCCACACACCTTTTTTTTTTTTTAATTTTGGTTCGGGGTTCCCCTGTGGGGAATTCCAATGCCGTTTTTATCAATGAACTTTTATGTGTATTGTCGGACCGGCAATTCATTAATAGCCGCAAGTAGTTTTAAATGACTTTTTTTCCTTTGTAATGTCATTTTGCTGTCAGACTGTTCTAAACACGGGATACTAGAGGCATACTATAGACCCCCCAGGTATGAAATTTAAAGGAATATTACTTTTATTGTTTCACTTTAAGCATTATTAAAATCACTGCTCCTGAAAAAACGGCCATTTTAAAACTTTTTTTGCATTGATCCATGTCCTCTGGGGCAGGACCCAGGTCCTCAAACACTTTTTATGACAATAACTTGCATATAAGCCTTTAAAATTAGCTCTTTTGATTATTCATGTTTGTGTCCCATAGACTGTAACGGTGTTCTCGTGTTCGAACAAATTTTTTGCCTGTTCGCATGTTCTGGTGTGAACCGAACAGGGGGGGTGTTTGGCTCATCCCTACCCCTGACAAAGAGAACAAGGCAGAGATGTCCTCTTTCCCCTCTTCTCTTCAATGTAGCACTTAAGCCCCTATCCAGGATTCTCAATTCATCTGCTGGTGTTAGCTGTGTCGCTGTTGGTGATCAGACCTTCCTATCCGCTTTTTTTGCGGACGACATATTACTATTTTCCTCCGATCCCCTTTCAGATTTTGATATGCTTCAGGAATTATTTGCGACCTTTTGATTGAACTTGAATGTCTGCCAAATGGCTTATGTCTTCCCCTTTTACCGTTGCCTCCCAGTACCTCACTTACTTGGGTATACATATAGGTCGAGAGTCTTCCTCATTATACAGTCTGAACTATCCACCCTTAATATCTAAAATTGGCGGCCCTCCCCTCTCACTCTTTGAAAGATGTCACCTTTACAAAATGGTGTAATTTTCACGTCTATTATATCCAGTGCAAACCATAACCCTCTTGCTAAAGCATTCTGATGTGCAAAAAATACATACAGCTTTGACTACTTTTCTGTGGTCAAGGCAAAAAAAACTTGCATAGCCCTGCAGAAATGTTCTCTCCCTAAGTCTGAAGGTGGTGCGGTCCTGCACAATCTGCAATTCTACAACCTTTCATGCCTACTTAGACAGGGCCTGGATTGGATATCCAGAAAATCACGTTATTCCAATCACAAACTTGAGAGTGGCCTGGTCTCTCCGCTCACCCTTCCAGCCATCCTCCATTCTAAACTAAGGGCATTACCAGTTCACCTAAGATCCAATGTCCTGATTAGAGAAATGGTTGTTGCCTGGAGGAAGGTGCGGAGACTACTGGGATTGCCCTCAAGTATCTCCTGCCATTTAACTTTTCAGGGTAACCCTATGTTCCTCCCATCCACTACATATAATGCCTTTAATCACTGGCGCACTTGTGGACTTGTCAGTGTTACCTCTCTATACCATGGAAATCCTAGTACCCCTTAAAACTTTATCGATAATCTCTCAGGAATACTCCTTGCCGGCATTACACCTTTTCCATTATCAACAACTTCTCAGTTATATACAAACTTGTTCCCAGGTTGATCCTCTCCAAAAACCATTCATTGACATAGTGCTCCAACGAGATAACTACTCTATTTCCAGTCTCTACTCTCACCTCATCATGCACCAGTCAGATAAATACCATCTGGCCCTGTTTCAGAAGTGGTCTTCCATATTCAACAATGCCGACCTTCCAGAGAAATCTTAAAGAGCTACCGATATGTCCACAATCTCATTGTGTCAGAGACTTGACGTGAAACTCAATTTAAACCAATATACAGAGCATACTTCCCTTTCCCCATCAACCCTAAGGACTCTACACAGGCGCAGTGCCCATGATGTTCTTCACCACGCCCTACACTCCTCCACCAGCTATGGGAATGCTTGACTACCTCTGTCTACTGGGACTCTATTCTTACATATATAACCAAACTCACAAAGATCAAGCTGCCCAAGAATCCTCTACTATGTCTCTTTGGATGTGAACCACCAGCTTCCTCATCATCATCGACATCTGCATCTAACCTCACACAATGGGCTCATCTATGTTTGCTATGTTTGCTGGCTGCTCGCAGAGCAATAATGAACAACTGGTTTATTACTTCTCCACCATGCCTTTCGGCTGTGAAAAGAACTTTACTGTCACTGTTACATAGTTACATAGTAGGTGAGGTTGAAAAAAGACACAAGTCCATCAAGTCCAACCTATGTGTGTGAATATGTGTCAGTATTACATTACATATCCCTGTATGTTGCGGTCATTCAGGTGATTATCTAATAGTTTCTTGAAGCTATCAATGCTCCCCGCTGAGACCACTGCCTGTGGAAGGGAATTCCACATCCTTGCCGCTCTTACAGTAAAGAACCCTCTACGTAGTTTAAGGTTAAACCTCTTTTCTTCTAGTTGTAATGAGTGGCCACGAGTCTTATTAAACTCTCTTCTGCGAAAAAGTTTTATCCCTATTGTGGGGTCACCAGTACAGTATTTGTAAATTGAAATCATATCTCCTCTCAGGCATCTCCTCTCCAGAGAGAATAAGTTCAGCGCTCGCAACCTTTCCTCATAACTAGGATCCTCCAGACCCTTTATTAGCTTTGTTGCCCTTCTTTGTACTCGCTCCATTTCCAGTACATCCCTCCTGAGGACTGGTGCCCAGAACTGGACAGCATACTCCAGGTGTGGCCGGACCAGAGTCTTGTAGAGCAGGAGAATTATCGTTTTATCTCTGGAGTTGATCCCCCTTTTAATGCATGACAATAATCTGTTTGCTTTATTAGCAGCAGCTTGGCATTGCATGCCATTGCTGAGCCTATCATCTACTAGGACCCCCAGGTCCTTTTCCATCCTAGATTCCCCCAGAGGTTCTCCCCCCAGTGTATAGATTGCATTCATATTTTTGCCACCCAAATGCATTATTTTACATTTTTCTACATTGAACCTCATTTGCCATGTAGTCGCCCACCCCATTAATTTGTTCAGGTCTTTTTGCAAGGTTTCCACATCCTGCGGAGAAGTTATTGCCCTGCTTAGCTCAGTATCGTCTTCAAATACAGAGATTGAACTGTTTATCCCATCCTCCAGGTCGTTTATAAACAAATTAAATAGGATTGGTCCCAGCACAGAACCCTGGGAAACCCCACTACCCACCCCTGACCATTTTGAGTACTCCCCATTTATCACCACCCTCTGAACACGCCCTTGTAGCCAGTTTTCAATCCATGTGTATCCAGATACACCACGTCTACGGGCCTTCCTTTATCTAGATGGTAACTCACCTCCTCATAGAAGGTTAATAGATTGGTTTGGCAAGAACGATTCTTCATGAATCCATGCTGATTACTGCTAATGATATCGTTCTTATTACTAAAATCTTGTATATAATCCCTTATCATCCCCTCCAAGAGTTTACATACTATTGATGTTAGGCTAACTGGTCTGTAATTCCCAGGGATGTTTTTTGGGCCCTTTTTAAATTTTGGTGCTACATTGGCTTTTCTCCAATTAGCTGGTACCATTCCAGTCAATAGACTATAAAATTAGGAACAACGGTCTGGCAATCACCTGACTGAGTTCCCTAAGTACCTTCGGATGCAAGCCATCTGGTCCCGGTGATTTATTAATGTTAAGTTTCTCAAGTCTAATTTTAATTCCGTCCTCTGTTAACCATGGAGGTGCTTCCTATGTTGTGTCATGAGGATAAACACTGCAGTTTTGGTTACTGAAGCCCCCCGATTCACTTGTGAAGACTGAGGAGAAGAATAAATTCAATACCTTTGCCATCTCCCCATCCTTTGTAACCAGATGTCCTTCCTCATTTTTTATGGGGCCAATATGGTCTGTCCTCCCTTTTTTACTGTTTACATACTTAAAGAATTTCTTGGGATTTTTTTTGCTTTCCTCCGCTATGTGTCTTTCATGTTCTATCTTAGCCGTCCTAATTACACCCTTACATTTCTTATTGCATTCTTTATAAAGTCTGAAAGCTGAGGATGATCCCTCAACCTTGTATTTTTTGAAGGCCTTCTCCTTTGCTTTTATATTTACATTGGAGTTAAGCCATCCAGGATTTTTGTTCACTCTCATATATTTATTACCCAATGGGATACATTGGCTAATGCCCTTATTTAATATGCTCCTAAAGCAAACCCATCTCTCCTCCGTATTCTTTGTTCCTAAAATTTTATCCCAATTTATGCCTTTTAGCAAGGTTTGTAGTTTAGGGAAGTTGGCACTGTTCAACCTGGAAAAACTTGATACTATCATATTGAACTTTAAATCGACTCAACATTTCTTTAGCAGATGGAGAAAATTCATGGAGTGTACATATACACAGAAAGAACTTGCAACAAATATGTGCCCTTTTCTGTTGCTCTGATTGGTACTTGAAACGTGATCTGACCAATTCCTTAGGCAAGCTCAAATTACCAGAGGTGAATGAGCCCTTTGACCCCGCCTGCCATAAGTCGCCGAGTTTTTAGGGGTCTCCCGGCCCCCTAAGACCTTCATACTCTTCACAGATCACTTGTCTATAACTCAGCTGCCTGTATCTCCCATAGTCCATCATTGGGTTGCACTATGTTAGGCCTCCACTCCTGAGGGTACCACACTATACTAACATTTTGTATAATTTGTTACTGTTCTTTGTTTCTCTTCGCAGGTATGACACTATGCCAGTTTATTACACATGGGTAAAATTGCTTTCCTTTCCACATCCCTTTCCTTTTATTTCTCCTTTTAAACTTCCTCTTCCCCCCTCCCCACCTTTGACCCTGTTAGGTTCCTTATATCTGATAAATGCCTGCATTGTAACTCAGGTATACAACTTTGGGTCCTCTGACCACCATGTATCTGTCTGTATGTAGTTTGTTACTTGGAAAACCTAATAAATATTTTTTTTTTAAATTGCAAAAATAAGCAAGGAAGTGTCCATTGAAATAAACACTGAAAAGACACTGAAAGACCAAAAAAACAGGTTTTTATCCAATAAAGGATCCAAATATTAAAAAAAATAATACTTAAAATGAAAATAAAAGCCTGTTTTTTTCTTTGGTATGGCACAGAAACCTCACAATGGGGTTGGTTTAATAAATACTAATGGCTGTTAATTTTTCAAGGAAATGTTCTCTTAGGTTAGTGAATGGGCATTTTTTGCAATGTGTCTTTCACCATAATCATGTGGAGGGAAAATAAAATAATAATATTTTTGCTTCCGCATGCTTGGAGGAAACAAGCCAACAAAACTTCACCTCATTCACTATGTGGAAAACTATCTTGCAAAGTAAAAATTCTCTTACAAAGTAAAAAGTTCATTTAGCTAGATGATTAGCCTTCTCTTACATTTGATGGCTATGCTGTGAACACACATTGGCTACATTAAGCTTCCACGCAAATTTAAAAATGTGTTATTTCAGGTCAGAAAGTGAATCATAGGGATACCCAGCTTAGTCACTGAGCTTAAGTACTCCAAAAAGATTCTCTTTAGTGATGATTGTATATTTTCTTGATAGACAGATCCCAGTAATAAATGACTAAGGAAAGTAGATAAATGCTAAAATCCAATAATCACATTCTTGCTGTTATGATTGTTTTTTCATGATTCTCAACAGGAGGAAAAACTCTAGCTTGAAAACAAAGCATTCTGGGAACAGTTTAATAAAAAGAATTGCCAAGCGGGGGGTAATTTCATGTCATGTTCTCAGTGGGAGTTCATTTCTTCAACTTACTGATGAGATTATTTTGACAATAGCTGCTATAGGAAATGTGATTGTTTTAACCATTTAAACACAGATTTTTTTCACCTATTTTTTTTCAATCTGCACCTTTCATGGAGTGAGTAAGGATTTTTTTCAGTCTGTACCTTTCATTGAGTGACAGAGGATTTTCTAACTCTCAAACATTCACTCATCATTCCAGAAAGCAGATAAGGATGCCATTCATAGATAAAATAAAAATAACCCAGGTACATAGAGAATTGGCATATAATAACTCATCACAACCAATCATAGACCATCAGTAGTCTTGCCACACATATAAAGACTGGAAATAGAAATGTTTTAATGTTGGTTATTGCACATTCTTGCTCTTTGCAATATTGGTTAATCCCCAAAGGTACTAGGTAGTAGTTACTGACTGAGTGTTCATTAGACATATGCAGAACGGAAAAATTTGTTTTGTTTCATTTCAGATAGATTCGTTATGTTACTAATTTTGTTTCATTATGGAATTAGTTTTGTTTGGTTTTGGAATTTGTTTAGTTTTGCTTCTTTTTCATTAAATTTAGTTTTCATTAAAATTTGTCTAATTTTTAAATTTTCTAACGAATTCCAATTTTTCAGAATGATTAGAATTCGGATCGGTCGAAAAACGATTGACCAATCTGAATTCTGTGTGAAGAAATAGCTGGTTGTTAAGCAGCCGCCCGCGCCCTTAACAACCATGAGTCATCATCTGTCTGGCTTCCCCACTGACAGATGAATGTAAAGAAAACAATGCTGGCATTGCCTGGCAATAGGAAAATGTTTTTAAAAAAAATGGCGTAGCCCCCCCAGTCCATACCAGGCTCTTCGGGGGTCTGGTATAGATTTTAAGGGGGACCCCACACCAAAAATTAAAAATGGCATAGAGTCCCCCCAAAATCTATACCAGACTCTTATTCGAACATGCAGCCAGGCAGGTCAGGAAAGGGGGTGTCAGGGCTGGGCTCAACCCTCACTTCTCAGAGCTCAGGCTGCTCAGCTGTTGGTTAATTGCCAATACTTATAATTCCACAGTGACTCACCTGATGACCATATCCTGCTCGTCAATCAGCCTGCTGGCTATTTAAGCTGCTTGCATCAGATCTCCTGTGCATTTGCATTTGGTGAACATATCTGGATACTCTCTGCTGTGTTTTTTCTGTTACAGACTTTTGGCTGGCTGACTTCCCTTCTGGTTCCTGATCCTGTTTGCTGCCTCTGGCTATGCTAATCTCTGGATTAATATTTTACTGGCTTGTTCTGACTACCTGCTCTGGTTACTGAACCCTGGCTTTGACTACGTTTGCACTGTTTGTACCATTTTATTAAAAAGTGTGATTTTTACTGCACTTCTGTCTCAGTCTGATTCATAGTCCCTGATTTCAGAAGATGCAGGCAATCCACTTGTTGGTAATATTTTTTCCAGATTGGATGAGCATGATCGCCGCATGGATCAGTTCTCCATAGCGTTACGGACACTCCTGATGCACACTGCTCACCTGGATCCTCCCACTGTGGCTTCTCCAGTACAACCTGTGGTGCAGGCCGTCCCTGCTGCTGCTCCGGTCTCTGTGCAGGCACCCGCCTCGAGTGTTACCTTTATAAGAGGTATGTCTGGTCCACTCCACTTCCCCAGCAATTTGGGTGCGATCCAGTTCAATGCAGAGGGTTTCTCAACCAGGTTGACATATACTTTGAGATGCTGCCCCAGGAATTTCCCACGGACAGAAGCAAAGTAGATTTTGTGATATCTTTGCTTTCTGAGAGAGCCTTGGCCTGGGCAAACCCTCTACGGGAGATGCAAAGACACGTTGTCCTGAGTTACCAAGAGTTTGTGGCTTCCTTTAAAAGGGTATTTGATGTTCCCGCATGCTCCAGTTCTGCTTCCAAAAGCCCCATGTCCATCAAACAGGGTACAAGAACTGCTGATTATGCCACTGACTTTCATACTCACAGCAGAGGTTGCTTGGAACAATGAGGCCCTCTTGGCTGCTTTTTCTCGTGGTCTCTCGGATAACATCAAAGATGAGATAGCAGCTTGAGACATATTCACTGAGCTGGATAAGTTGATTGTGTTTGCCATTCTTATTTACTCCAGACTCAGAGAGAGACCTTCCTTTAAGGAGTGCTTGCAGAAGCCTCCTGTATGTTCGGCTCTGAGCTTTGTAGTCCCACCCTTGCCTCCCTCACCTCCCATACCTCCTGATACCGAGCCTGCCAGTGAGGTAGAATGCATGCATTTGGGCTTCACATGTATTTCTGCGGATGAGAGGGCCTTTAGGAGGAGGGAGAGATTGTGCCTTTATTATGGCCAGGCAGGTCACTTTTTGAAGTCTTCATACCCATCTGGGAAACGCTTGCACCTGAGGTCCTGTAGAGGACAGAACTTAGGTGGCGTTATTACGTCCCCAGTTATCCAGAAGGATAAGCCCTTGGTTCCAGTTACCCATTCTCGGTCCTAGTAGGCCATCAAGATATAGGCTCTAACCGACTCTGGGGCCGCAGGCCTGTTCATAGATGGTGCCTTTGTGTCTAAGCACCCGATTCCACTGCAGCTTCGTGCCACTCCACTTACCATTTAGGCTATTGATGGGAGACCTCTACAGCCTGCCGATTTGACTCATGAGACTGCTCAGTTGACCATGGCTGTAGGGGCTCTTCTCCATGAGATAATCCAATTCCATGTCATTTCCTCGTCTCATTTTCCGGTGGTTATTCGTTATCCTTGGTTACAGAGGCACAACCCCTCTTTTGATTGGCTTCATGCTGAGGTTCTTTCCTGGTCGCCACAATGCAGTAATTCATGTTTTCAGAAAGGTCTTGTGCATCTCTTCACTTTCCTCGCTGCCGGAGGAGTACTGCAATTTTAGCGATGTCTTTGACAAAGGTCAAGCTGGTAGTTTGCCTCCACACCGGTCGTATGATTTGCGCAATTGACCTTCAACCTGGTGCCATATACCAGAACAGGCCATTACGAGTACCTCATAATGCCGTTTGGCCTTTGCAATGCTCTGGCAGTTTTTCAGGAATTTATCAGTGCTGTCCTCAGAGATTTGTTGCAGCTCTGTGTGGTGGTTTATCTTGACAATATCCTTATATTTTCCAATTCTCTAGAGAGCCACCACATAGATGTCTGTCGTGTGCTTCAGAGGCTGAGAGAAAATAACCTGTATTGTAAATTGGAGAAGTGCGAGTTCCATCATTAACAGGTTAAATTCCTGGGTTATGTCATTTCCACTGCTGTTTTTTTGATGGACCCAGAGAAACTTTCGGCAGTCCTACAGTGGCCCCAACCCGTGGGTTTACGCCCACTGCAACGTTTTCTTGGCTTTGCCAATTATTATCGTAAGTTTATTTGTAACTTCTCGTCTCTGGTCTAACCCCTGACTGATATGACCAGAAAGGACGGTAACCCACAGAATTGGTCTCCAGATTCCATTAAGGCCTTTAAGAGTATCAAAGATGCCCTTGTTTCTGCTTCTGTGTTGGCACATCCTGATCCTACATTACGCTTTATCCTTGAGGTTGATGCATCTGAGACTGGAGTTGGCGCCCTTCTGTCTCAACGTCCTCCCTCTGAGAGCACTATGCATCCTTGTGGCTACTCTTCCAAGAAATTGTCACCTGTAGAGTGCAATTATGAGATTGGTGACAGAGTTGTTAGGCATCTCCTCGAAGGTACCACTGTGTCGGTTCTCATTCTGACTGACCATAAGAATCTCACATTCTTGTCTGTGGCTAAACACCTCTCTCCCAGAAGGGGCGCGATGGGCTCTTTTCTTGTCAAGCTCCAATTGTATAATCTCATTCTTACCCAGTACTAAGAATGTAAGGGCTGATGCATTGTTGCAACAGTTTTCCTCCTTTTCCAAGATGGAGTCAGTTCCTGTGGTACCTCCCGATTGTATTCTGGCTACAGTTCGTACCAGCCTAACTTCACCTTTGAGTGACAGAATTCTTGCTGCTCAGATCCATTCTCCTCCTGAGAAACCTTGTGACCGCTGTTTTGTCTCTGAACATCTTTGCACCGTTGTGCTCCAGACTTACCATTCTCCCAAGGCTGCTGGCCACCCTGGGAAGAATCAACTAATTTGGGCTATTTCCCAACAATTCTGCTGGCCTAGTCTCCTCGCTGATTTAGCCGCCCTAGTAGCTGCCTGTTCCGTGTGTGCTATGAGTAAGACACCATGACACCTTCCTGTGGGCTTCCTACAACCCATACCCAATGGAGAGAGGCCTTGGACCCACCTATCTATAGATTTTATTGTGGAGTTGCCCAACTCCCAGGGCAACACAGTTATTCTTATGGTGGTTGACCGTTTTTCGAAAATGTCACATTGCATTGCACTTAAGGAGTTGCCCACATGCAAAGAACTGGCATCCATTTTTGCTCGGGAGATCTATCGATTACATGGGCTACCCAAGGTGATCGTCTTGGACAAAGGTACTCAGTTTGTATCTAGGTTTTGGCAAACCTTTTGTGCACAGTTGGGAATTGATCTTTCCTTCTGCTCTGCTTATCACCCACTAGGGATGAGCTTCGAGTTCGAGTCGAACTCATGTTCTACTCGAACATTGGCTGTTCGCAAGTTCGCCGAACAGCAAACAATTTGGGGTGTTCGCGGCAAATTCGAATGCCGCGGAACACCCTTTAAAAGTCTATGGGAGAAATCAAAAGTGCTCATTTTAAAGGCTTATATGCAAGTTATTGTCATAAAAAGTGTTTGGGGACCTGGGTCCTGCCCCAGGGGACATGGATCAATGCAAAAAAAAGTTTTAAAAACGGAAGTTTTTTCAGGAGCAGTGATTTTATTAATGCTTAAAGTCAAACAATAAAAGTGTAATATCCCTTTAAATTTCGTACCTGGGGGGTGTCTATAGTATGCCTCTAAAGGGGCGCATGTTTCCTGTGTTTAGAACAGTCTGACAGCAAAATGACATTTTGAAGAAAAAAACACATTTAAAACTACCCGCGGCTATTGCATTGCCGACAATACACATAGAAGTTCATTGATAAAAACGGCATGGGAATTCCCCACAGGGCAACCCCGAACCAAAAAAAAAAAAAAAAAAATGATGTGGGGGTCCCCCTAAATTCCATACAAGGCCCTTCAGGTCTGGTATGGATATTAAGGGGAACCCCAGCCAAAATTTAAAAAAAAAATTGACGTGGGGTTCCCCCTAAATTCCATACCAGACCCTTCAGGTCTGGTATGGATTTTAAGGGGAACCCCGCGCCAAAAAAAAAAAAAAAAACGGCGTGGGGTCCCCCCAAAAATCCATACCAGACCCTTATCCGAGCACGCAACCTGGCAGGCCGCAGGAAAAGAGGGGGGGACGAGAGTGCGCCCCCCCCTCCTGAACCGTACCAGGCCACATGCCCTCAACATTGGGAGGGTGCTTTGGGGTAGCCCCCAAAACACCTTGTCCCCATGTTGATGAAGACAAGGGCCTCATCCCCTAAACCCTGGCCGGTGGTTGTGGGGGTCTGCGGGCGGGGGGCTTATCGGAATCTGGAAGCCCCCTTTAACAAGGGGACCCCCAAATCCCGGCCCCCCCCCTGTGTGAAATGGTAAGGGGGTACTTACCCCTACCATTTCACTAAAAAACTGTCAAAAATGTTAAAAATGACAACAGACAGTTTTTGACAATTCCTTTATTTAAATACTTCTTCTTTCTTCTATCTTCCTTCATCTTCTGGTTCTTCTGGCCCTTCTGGTTCTTCCTCCGGCGTTCTCGTCCAGCATCTCCTCCGCGGCGTCTTCTATCTTCTTCTCCTCGGGCCGCTCCGCACCCATGGCATGAGGGGGGAGGCTCCCGCTCTTCTCTTCATCTTCTTCATCTTCTTCTTCTTCTTCATCTCTTCTTCCTTCTTCTCTTCTTCATTTCTTCTCCGGGCCGCTCCGCAGCCATGCTGGCATGGTGGGAGGCTCCCGCTGTGTGACGGCGTCTCTTCGTCTGACGGTTCTTAAATAACGGGGGGCGGGGCCATCCGGTGACCCCGCCCCCCTCTGACGCACGGTGACTTGACGGGACTTCCCTGTGACGTCACGGGGAATGCCACAGGGAAGTCCCGTCATGTCCCGTGCGTCAGAGGGGGGCGGGGTCACCGGGTGGCCCCGCCCCCCGTTATTTAAGAACCGTCAGACGAAGAGACGCCGTCACACAGCGGGAGCCTCCCACCATGCCAGCATGGCTGCGGAGCGGCCCGGAGAAGAAATGAAGAAGAGAAGAAGGAAGAAGAGAAGAAGAAGAAGAAGATGAAGAAGAAGATGAAGAAGAGAAGAAGATGAAGAGAAGAGCGGGAGCCTCCCCCCCCATGCCATGGGTGCGGAGCGGCCCGAGGAGAAGAAGATAGAAGACGCCGCGGAGGAGATGCTGGACAAGAACGCCGGAGGAAGAACCAAAAGAGCCAGAAGAACCAGAAGAAGATGAAGGAAGGAAGAAGAAGCATTTAAATAAAGGAATTGTCAAAAACTGTCTCTTGTCATTTTTCATCATTTTTGACAGTTTTTTACCATTTCACACAGGGGGGGGGCCGGGATCTGGGGGTCCCCTTGTTAAAGGGGGCTTCCAGATTCCGATAAGCCCCCCGCCCGGCCAGGGTTGTGGGGATGAGGCCCTTGTCTTCATCAACATGGGGACAAGGTGTTTTGGGGGGCTACCCCAAAGCACCCTCCCAATGTTGAGGGCATGTGGCCTGGTACGGTTCAGGAGGGGGGGGGGCGCACTCTCGTCCCCCCCTCTTTTCCTGCGGCCTGCCAGGTTGCGTGCTCGGATAAGGGTCTGGTATGGATCTTTGGGGGGACCCCACGCCGTTTTTTTTTTTTTTTTTTGGCGCGGGGTTCCCCTTAAAATCCATACCAGATCTGAAGGGTCTGGTATGGAATTTAGGGGGAACCCCACGTCAATTTTTTTTTTAAATTTTGGCTGGGGTTCCCCTTAATATCCATACCAGACCTGAAGGGCCTTGTATGGAATTTAGGGGGACTCCCACATCATTTTTTTTTTTTAATTTTGGTTCGGGGTTGCCCTGTGGGGAATTCCCATGCCGTTTTTATCAATGAACTTCTATGTGTATTGTCGGCAATGCAATAGCCGTGGTAGTTTTAAATGTGTTTTTTCCTTCAAAATGTCATTTTGCTGTCAGACTGTTCTAAACACGGGAAACATGCGCCCCTTTACAGGCATACTATAGACACCCCCCAGGTATGAAATTTAAAGGGATATTACACTTTTATTGTTTGACTTTAAGCATTATTAAAATCACTGCTCCTGAAAAAACGGCCGTTTTTAAAACTTTTTTTTGCATTGATTCATGTCCCCTGGGGCAGGACCCAGGTCCCCAAACACTTTTAATGACAATAACTTGCATATTAGCCTTTAAAATTAGCACTTTTGATTATTCATGTTCGTGTCCCATAGACTTTAACGGTGTTCGCGTGTTCGAACGAATTTTTTTCCTGTTCGCATGTTCTGGTGCGAACCGAACAGGGGGGTGTTCGGCTCATCCCTGTCACCCACAGTCTAATGGGACCGCAGAACAAGCTAACCAGTCCTTGGAGCAGTTTCTATGTTGCTATATTTCTGACCACCATAACAACTGGTCAGACCTCTCACCTTGGGCGGAGATTTTTTACAATAGTGCTGTTAATACGGCTTCCAGATTGTCTCAGTTTATGGTGAACCATGGGTTCCAACCATCCATGTTGCCTGACTCATTTGTTCCTCAGAGCATTCTTGCACTAGAGGAGCATCTCTGTGGTCTTCATTCCACTTGGGTACAGGTCCAAGCGTCCTTGCGACGTGCCAATGATAGGTACAGACTCCATGCTGACTGCAGACGCCTACCTGCACCTTCCTACCAAATTGTGGAGAGGGTCTGGCTGTCATCTCGCAAAATCCGAATCCGTGTTCTCTCACTGAAATTGGCACCACAGTTTATTGGGCCTTTCCATATTCTCTGCAGGATTAACTCAGTTGCTTACGCTTTAGACCTTCCTTCTAGAATGCGTATCTCTAATGTATTCCATGTCTCATTATTAAAACCTTAGGTGTACAACCGCTTCACCACCTTGGTAGCACATCACCCAGTAGAGGTTGAGAACCATGGGGAGTATGAAGTACAATCCATCATTGACTCCCGTAGGTTCCATGGGCACATGAAGAACCTGGTTCATTGGAAAGGGTACGGTCCGGAGGAGCGCTCTTGGGTCTCATCCTTGGATGCACATGCCCCTCTCCTCCTCTGTGCTTTCCATAGACATTTTCCCCTCAAACCTGGTGGCCCTATGAGGGGGAGGCGTCCTTAAGGAGTGGGTACTGTCAGGACTGTGCTCAGACCTCCCTTTTTAGAGCTCAGGCTGCTCAGCTGTCGGTTAATATTACTCGGTATAATAATACTCATCATTCCACAGTGACTCACCTGATGACCATATCCTGCTCGTCAATCAGCCTGCTGGCTATTTGAGCTGCTTGCATCAGATCTCCTGTGCATTCGCCTTGGTCAACATATCTGGATACTCTCTGCTGTGTTTTCCTGTTAAAGACTTTTGCCTGGCTGACTTCCCTTCTGGTCCCTGATCCATGATTGATGATGGATCTACATCGGGAGACACTGTTTTTTATTTTTTAATAAAGGATTTGTCAAAAACTGTCTCTGTGAATTTTTGACACTTTTTTGGTAAATGGGTAGGGATACGATGTACCCAATACCCATTCACATAGGGGGGATGACTGGATCTGGGGGCCACCGGCAGACCCCGACAACCACAGCCCAGGGTTGTCGGAAAGAGTCTCTTGACCCCATCAAAATGGGTACAAAGTGCTTTGGGGTGGGGGGTGCAGAGCTTCCACCCACCCATGTCAAGGGCATGTGGTCTGGTATGGTTCAGGAGGGGGGAGTTCTTGCTCGCCCCCCATTTTCTGACCTGCCAGGCTGCATGCTCGGATAAAGGTCTGGTATGGATTTTGGGGGAGACCCTATGTCGTCTTTTTTGGGGGTGCTTTTTTTACATTTTTCTGTTGCCGGGCAATTGACGACATTCTTTTCTTTACATTCATCTGTCAGTGGGGAAGCCCGCTGACAGATGACGACTCCTGGTTGTTAAGAACGCGGGCGGATGGCTTTCCGGCCCACTGCTTAACAACCAGATATTACACAGAATTTGGATCGGTCGATTTTTTTCAGTTTTTCGACCGATCCAAATTCGAATTGTTCCAGAAAGTTGCAATTCGTTAGAAAAAGAATAAACAAAACAAATTTTAACTAATTTCAACAAAATAAGTTACTATTTGTTACTATTTCATTCGGATATTCGGTTGTATCCAAAAATTCATCTGAATTTGCATTTGGACCAAAACCAATTGCACATGCCTAGTGATCCTCATATCCATGTGTTTGTTTATTTGATATACAGGTAGGGATTACATAACTGAACTTACATGTTAGTTGGCATTACATCACAGTTTTACAATTAGACCCCTTTCACACTGGAGGCAGTTTTCAGGCGCTTTAGCGCTAAAAATAGTGCCTGTAAAGCACTTGAAAAAAGCCCCATCTGCAATCCTATTATGAAAGCCTGAGTGCTTTTTACACTGAGGCTCAGCTGGCAGGACGTCAAAAAAAGTCCCGCAAGCAGCTTCTTTGCAGCGCTTTAGGAGAAGTGAATATGCCTAAAGCGCCCCTGCCCATTGAAATCAATGGGCAGCGCTGCTGAAAACGCCTGTAAAGTACCTCGGCAGCGGCACTTTTCAGGCGCTTTTAACCCTTTATTCGGCCACTAGCGGGGTTAAAAGCACCCTGCTAGCGCCGCAAAATTGACAGTAAAGCACCACTAAAACTAGTGGTGCTTTACTGCCAATGCCTGGGCGCTGCCAGTGTGACAGGGCCCTTAAAGAATATATTACCCCAGTATTTCATATTCCTGATGTGTGCCTGTTCTACCATGTACTTGTATATAAAAAAAAGTATCCTGTTCTCTTTGTATTGCTTCCTTTGTGTGAAATTCCTTGTGTTCCTGCCAGTCCCTCTGCTTTGCTATTAAAAACTGACAACACTAAGCAGGAGATCACACCATGGTCATGGTCAGTACACTAACTGTGCTGGCAACTCCATGTGCTCTCCTCCAATGATCATGCTTGTGCTGAAATGCACCCCCCCATCCTGCACAGCCTTTCACTGTTTCTCCAACCCCAGTCCCCCCCCCCCTGCTCTTATGCAGCTAAGAACAGAGGGAATGTGATTACTTAAATAACAATACCTTTTTTCTCTTTTTATATTTGTCAATTGAATCGTGATGGAATGCACTAGTGTTAAGGTGGGCATCTTCTAATGGTACTTAGAGTGGCTCGATGCTTTTAAAGCAGTATTAAAACCAAAAGAAAACATTATTTTGCAACTTACCAACTCTTAGATGTGATGGTTGCATTTGTTTTCTTTTTTGAGGGTTTTTACTTCTTCTATTTTCATCTGGTGATCTGGCAAATAAGTCTGCTGTTTTTCAAAAGAACTAGATGTATCAACTAGAACTAGATGTATCAGTTTACAAAGATGAGACGAACCATTTAACTATGGCAGGGGTGCTTATGTTGTGCAATGATCAGCTTTTATCTATTCATGTGAAACCTTTACATGACAACCTCTATAATAAGCTGTAACTTATAAAAAAGTGTGAAGTTTGTTAGTGTATCTAAATCTGCTAATGCATTTAACACTAGCCTCCTCCCCCAGACTGATAATGCTGCTGTGTGCTGTGCCGCCTCTGCTCATTCATCCAGGATTGTATCTCACTAATACAGGAGATGTATTACTGGCCAGATCACCAGGTGAAAACAGAGGAAAAAAGACAAAAAAAGAGAAACTGATGCAGCCACCACATCTAATGTTTTTTAAGTTGAAATACATTACATTTTTGGTTTTGAGTTTAATATCACTTTAATACAGGTCTCTAGTGCATTCCATCATGATTCAATATTAGTCATCAGAGGGAAATCTGTACTAAAACTTGTGATCAGCTACTCAATCACTGCAGCCACTGTTCTCCAGGTGAACTGTGCATAGAGGAGAGCCACACTGGGGACTCAGGCTTACCACTCATCTTGACATTGATGTTTGCGTATCTTTTGCTCTGAATGCTGTTCCACATAATGTCTTGGTGAGATTTCTTTCCTTTACCGTCTCACTTATTTTAACAGCTACCCTTAGACAAGATCCCCTTTTCTTATTTTAGATTGTGCAACCTTCTCATTGAGGCATATGCCAGGGTACAGCTTCCTGCCGCTGAGAGCTATTCTTTATTATTTGATACCTCTTATCCTGCATCATTACCTCCATGCTCCCTTGTGATTACAAGGTGGACTTGTGGTGATTTGAGAATGTACAATTGGTCGACCATTAAGTCACTGGGACCTTTGATAGAAGGCACTTCCTATGGGAAACTCACTTATTATTTAGCAAAAATACATAAAAAATAAGTTTCATGGGAAGCATGCAGTCTTCAATTACCGTATTTATCGGCGTATAACACGCATAGGCGTATAACACGCACATTCATTTTAAGAGGGAAGTTTCAGGAAAAAAACTAAAATTTTAAATAAGGAACTTTGAAGCAAAATAAGGGTCAGTGCCCATCTGCAGCCTCACCATTGCCATCAATGCAGCCTGATCAATGCCCATCTTCAGCCTCACAAGTGCCATCAATGCAACCTCATCAGTCCACATCAATGCAGCATCACCAGTCCACATCAATGCAGCAGCCTCACCATTGCCATCAGTGCAGCCTGATCGATGCCCATCTGCAGCCTAGAGGAGACAGGGAGGGGGTGGGATGAGCGCCGACAGATTACATACAGTGAGAATCTCCTATGATAGACAGAACAGTGGTCCAATGGCGGCCCAGGAGACGGGACTTCCTATTACAGAGGCCACCAAGTAAACAGGAGTTTCTCACTGTATGTAATCTGACGGCGCTCGTCCCACCCCCCTCCCTGTCCCCTCCGAGGCAGCTAAAATTGAAGTATTGGCGTATAACACGCACACGCCATTTGCACCCAATTTTCATGGTGAAAAAGTGAGTGTTATACGCCAATAAATACAGTAATAAATATACTGAACAAATACCAATATACAGTAAATACAACATAAAAAAATGATACAAACCAAGAAGCACATATAAATATTATTTTAGATAAATACATTTCTTTCTAAACTAAGTTGTAAAACATTATGTCCAGCTTCCCATAGTTGTTTACAAACTGTTAATTTAAGAATTAAATTGTGGTGCAACCAATCAGAATTTACCATAATATACACACTTACCTCTGGGTGTGCTCTACTCTAGTGGTATGACGTCTGAGTTCCCTGCATCTGCTCCATCCCCTTTGGGCACCATGTTAATTTCCTTCGCTTATGGGTTCATCACCTTCTTGATTTGCTCATTGGGCAGACACTGGTAATATAGTTCCTGCTTTTGCATGGTTAAGTTTCATTATCTTGGGACTATACACTCTCTACAGCTCATGTGCTACAGTTAGTGTGCAGATTAAACATTTCCAGCAGGTAAGTAAAATAGTTTTTTGGCAGAATACTTATAAATTCTCTTTTACAAAAAGCCCCTACCTGCTAGCAAAGTTTAGTCTTTAGTGTTTGCTTCCACTTTAATATTGCAGATCAATCCCACTGGACACCATGAAACTTTTAAATCATCTAGAAAAAAGTGAGTACTTAAACAGAAGAAAGCTGCATATGTAGTGTAGCACTATTTTTCTCTCTCTCTGCAGCTACTGAGGTATGATGGCTCCACCTGTATAGTATTTAGGAGCAGAGTCTTCATAATCTGTGTGGACAGGACAGGATCTTTAACAAGCACAGTGCCTCCACTCAATTGGGGCTTGTGAATAGCAAGTGAAATCCCAATTGAGAAATATATCTCCACGTAGACAGTAATCCACACAGCATTGTATTTGAAAGTCCAGCATTGTATTTGAAAGTCCATGTATTGAAGAAATAACATTCAGTGAACCATCCAACATAAAGTATTTTCCAAACAGGAACATGAAATCATTAACAGTCTCTATGTATGTCTCAGTGAGGTGAAGCTGCAGCACTTACAGTCTTTCTCCCTTAGCAGGAATTACTGTTCTCCTCTCCACATGTCTCTCTCCACCCACTTACCCACAAAACCCCTTGCCATCCTCTGCTCTTCTTGATGACCACATCCTTGGTGAGAGAGCATAGCAATCATATTGGAAAAGGACAAACACTGCATAACAAGAGTATAGCCCAGATGACGGCTCCTTAGCTGAAACATGTCGGGTGGACCCCTCACGATCGCCGCTATTTGATATTTGAGCTCTGTTTCGTTCTTCCAAAATGTGAGTCTGTTTTTTATTATTTTAATAAACAAGTGTTTTAAAACGTTATTACGCTATGTGAGTTTTGTTTGCTCCTTGCATGGCATATGAAACTACACGTTTGGCTTTTGCTGGATTACCTATGGGAGCGGAAGCCGTGCGGACCCCCCCTTTTCTTTCCACCATCTGTTGATGACATCTGACAAGACGCATTTCCCAGAACCAGTGGTTATTATGCTTTTTTGACTTGTCTGGCGTACGCCATTTCAGGTCAATTTTTTCCGGTAAGCCTCCTCTACTTCTGGTGTTGGCCTCGGCACTGATGTACAATCTATGCACACTTGTGGTCTCCCTTCTGCCTACTCACCAGATTTGGTGCGATTAAAATTCTGTGAATACCATCTGGCCATGCATCACCCCCTTTGAACTCTGTTGTTGTTTTTTTCACCATTTTTCTACACATTTTTTATGGACTTTTAAAGTTTCATGTTTTTTATGATTGGTGTCTGGCTCATGGAACCAGCACGGGTTTCTACTAATCACTGGCACATCTGATGATTAAGTATTATTGTGTATTTACTTTATATGTGATCAACACTGATTAATTATTTGACACTATCCATTTTATGGTCATACATTTTTTGGTAGTATTCACCATTTTCATATGTCTTTATTGTAATACACACGGCTGTTGATGTGATATATAGCGCCACACTTTTGTTTCTTTTGTTTTTTTTCTGCCTTGAGTCTATAGGTGTGTTGGCTGCTTTTCACTTTCCTTCTAAATGTAGCGCTGTACTTAATTTTTATTGGGTTACATGGATACACTGGTACAGGCTACACTGACGCGTTTCAGCTAAGAAGCCTTCATCAAAGCATACATGTTTGATTTAAAAACTGATATTTATAACAGAGTAAGCGCTCCAAATAGGGCGGCTGCATCCTAATCAGAACAATCAAAACAATTAAAAACACATGGAGAAAAGAAAGAGAAGCACAGCAGGCATATGAGAAACATATCATGAACAAATAAAGCATATTCAAAATGGTGCGATAAATATATCAAACAATGTTGAAAAATGCGATTATGTTAAAAAAAGATTTATATCCATCCTATCGTTCAAACCATATGGTTTTCTAGTATTGAGGGTATGTATCCACCATACTTCACGCTTGAACAAAATATGATGAGTGTCACCTCCTCTTGGGGTTTTTTTAACCTGTTAAGCACCAAAAAAGGAAAAAGTGTCAAGATTACCATGATGGAATTCCCAGAAATGTTTTGACACATTCGAGATATTTTTAGCATTAGTATTTGTAGTGTCATTCACATGTTCCAAGATTCTAACTCTCAACGGGCGTATAGTGCACCCAACGTATTGTAGACTGCAGGGACTACATTGAATAACATATACCACTGATTTAGAGTTGCAGGTTATATACTGTTTGATGGTATATATTTTCTTGGTAGAAAAAGAAAAAACTGAGGTGCTTTTTTTTATGTCTATGACACTGCCTAAAGGTGTTGTGGCCACACATGTAGGAACCTACAGTGGAAAGCCAGGTCTGCGATTTGTTTGACTTCTGGGAGCAAAACAAGCTAGGTGACAACATACTTCCCAGACTGGGGGCCCTTCTACTGGAAAGTTGACAACCGCCCTGGATAACAGAGTACAGATCCTTGTCAGCATACAAAATGGGGAGATGCACTTTAAGAATCGCAACGATTTTGTTGTATTCTAAAGAGAAGGTAGTGACAAAATTAACTTTATTTCTATTGTAATTCCTACACTGTTTGTGTTTATTTGTGCCACTATTCTGAATCATCTCCGTCCGACCTTTAAGAAATGCTATATTTTGACTTCTAGCTATTGATCGTGTACTATAGCCCCTTTCTTTGAGTCACAATTGAATCGCTGTGCAATTTTGCAAGAAATACTTATCTGTAGAGCAGTTTCTCCTGGCCCTGATGAATTCACCAGTAGGCAAAGACTTGATGGTGTGACTGGGGTGACAGCTATTGGCAATAAAAGGGAATTTCCTGCACAGGGCTTTCTAAAAGTTCTGGAAGTCACTGTGTTGCTATCTGGGTGCCCCATCAAGGTCAAATCCAAATAGTCTATTTGGGTCGGGTGGTGCACACAGGTGAACGAAACGACCATACCTGGTGATGTTGGTTTTGAATGGGTTACCATGGGCAAATAAGCCACCAGCCCATGTAAAGATTTGCCAAAGAGGGGGAAAATTTAGCCCCCATGGACGCAGCTTGACCCTGAATGTAGTATCGTTCATCAAACATGAAGAAATTGTGTGTCAGGAGGAACTCTGCTGCTCTACAAATAAACTCACATACATTAGGACTGTAACCACTGTAGCATGAAAGATGATGTTTGATGGCTAACAGTGCTAGAGAATGAGGAATGGAGGAATATAGAGATCTAACATCTATGGTGATCCAAATGCATTCTGTGGCCCAAAAAATTTCCTGCATGTGGGCTAACAAATGTCCAGTGTCCTTTATGAACCCAGGCAGACAGACAACAAGCTGTTGAAGAAATTGATCAACCCATTCTCCTGATCTCTCCAATAGAGATCCTATGCCGGCAACTATGGGGCGATCTTTCACTGGATTATCTTGTTTGTGCACTTTGGGGAGATGGTAAAAAACCAGAGTAATGGGATGTGTGACCATGAGATAATTTACAGTTTTTTGATCTAAAACACCCATCTCCTTGCCTTCATCCAATAAGTGTAACAATTTTTGTTGTATAATTGCTGTGGGATCAGAACTGAGGGGGCGATATGTGATGTGATCTTCCAGCTGCCTGAGTGCTTCCTGTTTGTAACTAGCAGTATCTAGGATCACTACAGTACCCCTCTTATCTGCCTGGCGAATCACAATGTCAGATCTCATTTTCAAGGCATTTAAGGCTGTGGTTCCTTGCTTGGTCAAATTAATTTTATTTCTATTATTGTCTTGTTGACACAATTCCTGCAATTTAACGAATTCTGATTCCACAATATTCTGAAATGAATCCATAATGTCATTCCTGTTTTGAACAGGGTAAAAATATTTATCCCCCATGTTGATGTTTGATTCCTTTATACCAAAAGATCCCCCCTCTGATTCTGCTTGCAGACTCTCCAATGCAGACCTTGCTACTAAATAATCAAATCTGAAGGAGGTGGTCTCATTTTGAACACAAAGTTTTGTACTGTTGGTTCAAAAGCAGGAGTAGCTGGGTTCAGACCTCCCCTCTGAGGAAGGCCCCCATCAGTAATAGGTGAAGGAATCTGTACAGAAGACTCTGGTGGAGGTGTAAACCAGTCAGTATCATCACTCTGGTTTCCACGGTCTGCGCAAGGCACATCATTAGAATCTGTAACAATATCAGATTGTGGCTCCTCATCAGCAGTAGCAACTTGTGGCATTGGAAGCAAGGGATTCCTATGCCAGGCTTTGATCCGACCCCCAGTTTGCTTTCCTGTATATACACATGCTCAGTGCAGCCCAAGTTGCCTGGGCAACTTCACAGTTTTCTGAGCTCCTGTTGCCTTATGCCCTGTACACACGATCGGACATTGATCGGACATTCCGACGACAAAATCCGTCTGATTTTTTCTGACGGATTTTGGGCCAAACTTTTCTTGCATACACATGGTTGCACAAAGTTGTCGTAAAATCCGATCATTCTGAATTCAGTGACATAAAATGCATACGTCGGGACTATAAACGGGGCAGTAGCCAATAGCTTTCATCTCTTAATTTATTCTAAGCATGTGTGGCACTTTGTGCGTTGGATTTGTCGGAATTTAAACGATCGGATTTTGTTGTTGGAAAATGTTATATCCTGCTCTCAAACTTTGTGTGTCGGAAATTCTGACGGAAAAAGTCAGATGGAGCCCACATATGATCAGAATTTCTGTCAACACAATCCGATCGCACTTTTTCCGTCGGAAAATCCAACCGTGTGTACAGGGCATTACTGTTATGTGTATTCTGTGTCTGACTTCCAGTGTACCAACCCTGGATTTGTCTATGGTCTGTGCTTGCCTGCTGCTCTCCCTGACCTCTGCTCATGCTAACGGTCTCCACTACCTCAGCTGGGTGTACCTGGGGCCCTGACCTGGTTCCAGCTTGCTGCAAGCCCATCCACGCTATCAAGGGTCCTAGTGAAGAAGCAGGCTGGGACTTAGACTCTGTGTCCTGGGGAACCCCATGTTGGAGGTCTACAAGAGCTCACTACCACAGACACCTGACACAATCACAAAGGGGGCATTGAAATTATTGCCAAACATTTTATATTTCCCAGCATATCTATTGTTGATTTGACTTAATGCCCTTAGCAGCTAGTTTTTAACTTTATTCATTGCTTAAATTGCTTCATTGCTTCATAGTTTGTATTATATTTCTTGGCAACATTACATTCTTTATGTTTTAGTATTGCCATTTCAGCTGCCTGTATTTAGTACCGGGCACTAAGTTACCAAAAGAGCTACCCTAACATAAATTTGATATTTTTACTGCCATATTTCATTACAAAACAGTTTTCTTAAGACTTACAGGTCTTTTCCCCTGCCCAGCCTATGACTGGACAGCTAAAGGAGAAGTAGCAGACTGAGGAACTTACTTCTCTGTCACTGCTCTTTCTTCCTATAAGTATGCTTGTTGCTAGCTCATAAGCATTAATGGAAACTGTACAATTCAATTATCCATACCCAAAGCAGTAGTAAACCGCCATTTTCTTTTTTCTTAAAGCGGGGTTTCACACAAATTTTGAACATTATCTCTATGCATTCTCTTCCTTGCCTAGATGCTGACATGCTGTGTAAAAAAATTTAAATCGCCCTAATTACCTTTTTTTTCTAATCTTCTTAGCACTTCCTGGCTTTCCTCCCATGGGAGTAGGCGTGTTTCTAGCCTCTCCCAGACCTCCCACAGTCCCCTGGGAGCTAGTCTCAGGCTTCCCAGCATGCATTGTTCAACAGCGTCATCACAACATCTCGGTGAATGCTGGGAGCACAGCATTCACCGCATCCAGGAAATACATGCTTGTGGGCTTCAAATGCCCACAATGAAGATGGAAACCGCCTTCAGTGAATTTTTTAAGTTATTCTTTACAATGAAATCGGACACAGGCGGACTTATTATACAGAACATGTAAGTAGATAATCATGAGAAGAAAAGTTTGTGAATGAACTCCAAAAAAAAAAAAACGATAGATAGGTGGACCCCCGCTTTAAACCTGCAAGGCAAAGTTATAATGTGCTAGTATGCATTGCATACCTTAAAACTAAGCGGTGTGCTGTGACTTCTGACAGGGCTTCCATCTTTAGCCTGTCTTCCTTGTTGGGGGGCTAAAAGAGAAGTAAAAATCATCCATGGGCGTTTACTACCCTTTTAAGATGATATTAACTCTTTCAACATAGAAGCAAGTATTTTTACAACAACAACATCACTGTTGAGCATTCAAGAGATTACTTTGTCTCTTCAATTAATAATAGATGCTCCTACTAACAGTTCCTGTTTGTACTCCCATTTTTACTATGACAGCCATTCCCCATGGTTGCTGACCCAAAGTATACCCAATGAGCAACAAGATCTTCTGTGGGTTGTAAATAGTGTTGCAGATTTTCCATTTAAAGTGTTTGTTAACCCCCAAAAATACAGATCCTGGTCCTTTAAAGCAGAAATAAACAGCATAGTGCATGTGCTGTGTAATCTGCCCCCCTCTAAACTGTAAAAAAAAAAAAACCTGAATCTGCCACTTCCTGTATGGCCTCTCTAAACAGACCATGATAACCAGGGCTGCTCCGTCCTGATCACCATGGTCAAAGTGCGTCCCTCCATCATACGCTGCCCTACTCTGCTCTCCTCTCTCCCCCTTCACCCCCTCCTTCCTGCCTGTCAGCTCCCTCTCTGTCTCCACCCCGCCGCTATTATTGAAAATTAAAAACCTAAAATGTTCACTGCCAGCCTCTCCATTAGAGGCTGGCATACAACACTGTGTAAATCCTTTCTAAAATGAGAAGTATAAATAGCTATTTAGAGCTGTCTTTAGGCCGGTCATGTGACTTGTGGCCCCTTTACAGCTCCGATACACAGCTACTGCAGGAGAAGCCAAGCGGCCACGTGATCTCCCCAGCTAACGTCAGAGAGAGATCACAGTCCCTCCTGCAGTAGCTGTGTATCAAAGCTGAAAAGCGGCCGTGAGTCACGTGACCGGCCTGAAGACCGCTCTAAATAGCTATTTACACTGCTCATTTTTAGAAAGAATTTACATAGTGTTGTATGCCAAGCTCTAATAGAGCTGCTGGCAGTTTTAAAACAAAAAGGCTTAACAAACACTTTAAGTCCAGAACCTGGACTTTCAGGTGAACAACCTGCTTCCCCCCCTTGACCCAAGAAAGTAGACATTTGCACAGATGTAAGAAGTACACCTGGTGTTAATCATTAAGAACATATTTATTGATGATATGGGATGAGTGCACCTAGAAAAAAAAAACTTAAAAATTGAAGCAACTTTATTTGTACACTCAAGTAAACTACGATGTCATTGTGCTGATAAACCAGAGGGTTTAAGCAAAAAGCTACACACAAGCATACTATGTTTTTATTTTCTTGTGCAGCACATGGTATATGTATTTTACTCCTGTTCTAAATTCCCTTTTTTTCCCATGCAGTGTAAGTATGTCAAGAATGAAGATCCTAAAGTAACTGTAGTCAAAAATCCGATGACAGGCAAAGTTTATATAACAGAAGAGACCCGAGAGGTCTCTTCTGTCATAAATCTCCTTTCCTTTCAGCAGTAATGTAAACTCGTGCATGCGTTGTGACTTCAGCACGCATGCACGGGGTTGATGCCACCACAGCCCGGCCATTGAGGTGGCCGAGCTTATGAAATCCAGTAGGAAGAGCGTGCAAAGATGGAAGTGCTGGGGGAGCTGTGACAGGGCAGCGCTGGAGAGGTCTGTTTGCATGTAAGTCTGTCATAGTGTACTGGTATGTGGTGCATACTAATACATTATGACTTAATTCTGCAGGGGGACCATTTTTTAGCAGTTTTATGGGGACCTTTCTACCGCTTTAAATGTAATTAACACAGACCTATAGGTTTTGGGCCACACCCAAGAGCTCAGGTTCATATCTTTCATGCACTTCCTACTACCCTCTTCCATCCATCTAAGGCATAGAAACGGTTCTGGAGACAAACTTTTGACTTATGAACTTGTCTTATTTATATGGAGAATTGAGGGAAAAGAGGATAAGGTATGAACTGAGGGTTTTGGGTATTAGCTGCAACCAGGTAATCTATGGTTTTAAATGACCACAGGGCAAATGTCTAAATTCAACTAAGTCCAGCAACTGAATTTAAACAGTCACTCCACTTTTGTTGCGAAAAACAATCCCCTTTGGTTAATCTATGTACAGCATCTCACAAAACTGAGTACACCCTTCACATTTTTGTAAATATTTTATTATATCTTTTCATGTGACAACACTGAAGAAATGACACTTTGCTACAATGTAAAGTAATGAGTGTACAGCTTGTATAACAGTGTAAATTTGCTGTCCCCTCAAAATAACTCAACACACAACCATTAATGTCTAAAACTGGCAACAAAAGTGAGTACACCCCTAAGTGAAAATGTCCAAATTGGGCCCAAAGTGTTAATATTTTGTGTGGCCACCATAATTTTTCAGCACTGCCTTAACTCTCTTGGGCATGAAGTTCACCAGAGCTTCACAGGTTGCCACTGGAGTCCTCTTCCACTCCTCCATAACAACATGACGGACCTGGTGGATGTTAGTGACATTGCGCTCCTCCACCTTCCGTTTGAGGATGCCCCACAGATGCTATGTGAACACATACATAGAATTTAAAGGTAAGCATTTTCCTTGTGCCTTTTAGGTGCTTCAAAAACTCCTCAGTGTGAAAGCAGCCTTAGATGTGATTTCCCTTTGAGGTTATCTCACTAAAAATGACATTTGTGTTGCAGGTGAAGCTCAAAATCTGATTAGTATCTTAGTGCAGACTTCTGGGAAAATAAATAAGTCAATCACACCAGCAGAAAATTACACATCGGGGGGATGGGGGGTGGGGGGCATTCTGTACCTCCAGCAGCCATATTGCATTGCATTTTACAGAATATTACAGTGGCTGCAGATTGAAATGGAAAGGTAATTTTTAATAGCATTCAATTGCAACATGACTTGTGTCACAATTGTATATTCTATATATTTTTTTTATTTGCTGTTTTTTTTCTCACAAAAGTGGATTTATTATTATTATTATTATTAATATTATTATTATTATATGCGATTTATATAGCGCCAACAGTTTATGCATCGCTTTACAATGTATAGGGGGGACAACACAATTACAGTACAGTTCAATACAAAGGTACAGGAGGGCCCTGCTCGTTGAGCTTACATTCTAAAGGGAGGGGGTGGTGGTACAAAAGGTAATAGCTGCAGAGAATGATTTGATGGGGGTGGCTCAGGGATAGTTATGTGGGTGTGAGATATGTGTGTGTGGGATTTACCTTTTAAAGCAGTGAAATCTTATGTCCTCCTCTTAATGGATAACAATACTTTTAGGGCAGTTATCCTTTAATTGCTCTTAGCCACTCCTTTGAGTGAGGATCAGTCAGAAGGAAGGACTGACGACTTTAAGACTTTGATGAGGGTCATTTGAATTGTGACTGTGCCAAAAAGTACAATTATTCTTTAATCCATTCACCAAGTGAATATGATAAGGAAAAACATGTTTGTAAAAGAAAATGGCAATAGAAGCTGAAACCATAAGTTCTCCTGTTTTTACAGGATAGCATGTTCTGCGCAGTCCAGTAATATGCCTAATAAGGTTGAAAACCAGATCACATGAGGATCACATGATTCACCATACTTAGATCCCTGCCAAAACAACTTTATTGTTTGACTAAGGCTCATAAAGATGGTAGTTGAATCTAGAGTTGGAGATATTCTTTTCAGAGCTGCTATTTTTCTTTTTCAGTGCCTAAACTGCCTAAAACATGTTGAATAGGGCAATGCAGAATGAGTATTCAAACTTGTTGACTTAACCTCCCTTGCGGTAATCCCGAGTGTGGCTCGGGGTGAATTTTCCATACCAAAAGAGGTAACCCCGAGCCACACTCGGGATCGCATCGCAGGATCCAGGCAAAGTTACTTACCCTGTCCCCAGGATCCTGCGCTCCCCGCTGTGCATGCGAGCCGTCCTCCGCCGGATCTATCACTGTGCTGAGCTCTGTTCCCTGCGACCGTTGCGACGCATGGGGGCAGAGCACGGCGCCAAATTCAAAAAGTGAAAAACACAATACACATACAGTACACTGTAATCTTACAGATTACATTACTGTATCACATTATTTCACATCCCTTTTGTCCCTAGTGGTTTGTCCAGTGCCCTGCATGCAGTTATATTATAAATACTGTTCTTTCTGCCTGGAAACTTGAGATTGTCCATAGCAACCAAAAAGCGTCCCTTTACATCAAAAGCAGTTTTAGACCAGCTAGAAAACAGTGATAATAAATTAGAACCAATTGAAGAATTGAGTGATAGTGATTAGTGGGGAAATTCATCATCAAACACTGAAAGTAATGACAGCGACAATTCTGCAACTGAGCAAATTTTAGTGTTTTTGATTTGATTACATGATTGAATATTTTTTATTATTATTATATTATTATTTGTTATAATTATTTATAGTTATTTATTATATTATAATTTATGATTTTGTGTTTCAAACTTTATCATACCTGGGATGTCTACTAGATTCTTGTTTGGGCAGATTTAGGTGAGTTATTCCTAAGAATTACAGGCCCACAATATAAAACGCCAGATTTCCATGCAAAACATTGTACCACTTTGAGCATCAAAAATCTGAAATAATCATACCGCCAGGGAGGTTAAAGTGTTAATAAACACACATGGCTTTATTTACATTGTTCCTTCTATTACTGTTTGTGGATGATGGCACTGTAATTATTTTGATAACAAACATCTAAGTAAAAAAGAATTGAGGAAATGGAGGAGCTTGCCCATCAAGCAAAGGAGACTGGCACCACTTTACCACAACGGATGAGAACTCCAAGCTTTTGGCCTAACTAGGTGTGCATTATCTCTGACACCCTCAGGCAGAGGAGAATGGAAACATTACCTCCATTCCCCTATTCCCATGGGCAAAATTATCTTACCCTTCATAAGATTCGACTTCTGATCCCTCTTTCCCCTTCTTATAATAATAAGATAATCAAAACATTACACATACGCACGAGTTTAAAACATCAATCAACCTTGGCTTAAAATAAGGAACCATACCCGAAGGTGATGATTAGCTATGCCCCTGTCCGGGCACAGTTTGTTCCCAATAGGGGTGTCCAAATAGACTGGAGGCATGTCCGATATCACTAATCGGTTGTGGATCTACCTACACACAATGTTAATACAGTTTTACCTTTACTGCTTTTGCAATATCTATGTTGACTATGTTAAGTCACACTCATATGTACCTATCTGTTTAAGAACATAAATCGGACAAAACCCTATTTGATTGTTTGAATGATTGTAATTCTGTTTTTTCTAAAAAAATCTTCAATAAAAATATGTTTAAAAGAATATAAAAGGGGGGCACAAATTCGGGGCCCACCTGCATGAGATTGTGGCCAGCACACATGCGTTTATATTCAATTAGGTTAGGTAGTGGTTAAGGTAGGCAGGAATTGGGTTACTGTCTCTTTAAAATTTGTGGTTACCGGTAACAGGGGTCCAATTGGATCACTGGGAAGGTTCTGGAAGCCTGGAGGTGTCTATAAAAGGAACCTGCAGTGGGGCTTATTTCCTTTTCCCCTTTGGACCGGAGCAGCAGCAGAACTCCCTCCTCTGTCACGTGCACCTCTTATGGGGTAAGGTCACCCTGGATCTCAGGGGGGACTTTTTGATACATGAAGACTGTTGATCACTTGCTGCTCGAGTTCTGATAACTGGGCAGTGTATTTATTTGGTGTGAATTAAAGTTATTATAGGGTTCATTTTTGAATAAAAGAAAGAATTTGATTTTTAATAATTAAACCAATAAAGGTACCGAGGCCAATTATTTGCCAAAATGATGTATGGTGTCATTGTATTTAGCAGAACTGGGAGTTGGTTATATTAAAGGGACGGGTGTGTGGCCTACAATCTAAAAAAAACACAAAAAAAATACCTTTTTCCTAATCAATATACAGATCCAGTCACATGACCCAGCTCTTTATCGGCCTGTCTTTAGAGAAACATAAGCAACGGGAGCTTCTAGTCCTTTGCTGAGGGTCACATGTTAAAAAAAAAAACAGCCTTTGGAATACAGAGTAAAAATTATTAATTATTTTAAATTGTCATACAAATTAAAATTTTTATTATATTTTGTCAATAACAATAACATGGTGTAGATGGATTTCTGCCAGTCGCAAGCTGTGTCACGCCCTTCCAGCCTGTGTCTTAGAATAAGAGGGAGGTGAAGCTTCCATCAATCTATACGTAATATCCCACTCCCATTGTGTTTAGCTGGTTAGTGGGAATGGGGGAGGAGGGAGGGAGTGGGCTGTCATTTACCACTGTGTATACGCCCACATGTATGACTTTATAGTCACATGGGCTGCTCAGATGTGATAGAAACTCACTGAAAACTGAGTATGTGCAGAGCTGCCAACACTGCTCTGCAAAATTTCTAGCTGAATTGGGGACATGAACAGAAGGTGGGGATAGAGAACAGCAGGGTCAACCAGATTTTTTTGCAGAATACACAAAGCAGATTTCATAGTGACTGAGTATGGCTAAGCATGTAATACAGTATTAATATTTTTTTTATGATGTAGGTTTAGTGACACTTTCATGGTGAAAGTTATGAACACAGTCATGAGCTGGATGCACATGTGCTCCTCAACTACAGTAAGCTTCTGTACATATACAGCACGGGATAAATGGCAATGATTTTATAGAGATACCCTTCATCTTAGCCAAAGTAAGCATTTCTAAATCTCTATTTATTGTAGTTGAATGGTTCTTATCTTGATGAAGAGATGTCTGTCTAAAAGCCTCTTAATCCTCCAAAGCTTTATTTAAATGGAACTGGAATTGAACTAAAATGTCCCATGCAAAGACATAACTTTACAGAATAGTCATTGGCTTTCTACTTATGAATTATTTATATTATCACTACACAATTTGGCACACCGCTAAACTAGATGAAATAAAGAATGCATTAAATCAGAGACGGTGCTTTTATACCAACATTTTTGTCTCTTGGAGGACACAAAAGTCTAGTGAATTTTCCAATCACTGGAACATGCTTCATAGTTGTTCTTGCAAAATCAAATAGACTTAGCTTCTATATTGTACCGTACAAACCATCTAGTTAATTCAGTGATTATAATACACAATACATGGCTTATTATATGGTATTTTATGTTCTCAAGCTTTTTACAGCTACAACAATCAGCAATTTCGCTTCCCTTTTCTACAGCTAATGTACCGGTCAGATGCAACAGAACTAACTTTTTGAATTACTGCACGGTCAAAAGGAAAAGGAGAACAATTAGGAAAATTGATGCTCATTTTGATATCACTCTAAGCAAAGCTATAATTTTATATGTGAATGGAAACTCTGTAGCACTCACTTCTATATTAAGAGCACTAACATAAGAAAATACATTATTTTTTTAAATTTAATTTCAATTTATCAGAAGTGTGAAATTGCAATTTTTCAAAATTTAAGGAAAAAAATAAGGATCATCAAGGATAAGAAATTTCGAGGCTTTGTGAGATTTAGATCACCTGAGAAAGTCAAGGACAGCTACTAGTTTGCTCCTTCTTTGAATCAATTTTGAGTACTGTACTTTTTGTTGTTAATTCCTCAGTCTCATATTTCCCAGCAAGGGTGTTTGGAATTTTTGTTTTCCTAATTGTAAATTATGTGACACAGAAAAAGTATTCAGATACATACAGTAAAGTTATGCTGCTGCCTTTAGTAGAATAGACATCTGCCAACAAGAGGTGTGAGGACAGCTCATTAGAACCCCTCCCACACCAAAAAGCTTCATTTTTTTTGCTAGTGTACTAGGAGAGAGAAGATCTTCTTTCTTCTGAGAGGTGCAAACCTGTTAGTTCTCATGGACCTGTTAGCCTTAATTGCTGTGTTGCCCACCTTTCACTTGGACTGTTTTTAGACATACCAATATACTTTAATAAACGTCCTTTAAGGCACAATTAAGAAAATCAAAATTTTGACTTTCTGTAAAATCCTTCTACATTATGGGACACGGGTCCTGCCCCATTGTTTCTTATGAGACTCCTATTATTGTTTGTTACTGAACTAAAGTATGCTCAGATGTTATATATCGAGCTGTCCTTATAACTCTTGTCTGCCAGAATCCAATCTCCTGAAGGCAGGACCATAACCCTATGTTTCGGAATACTTCTCCTGTGTCGCGTAATGTACATGTCACGTACTTTGTGGCAGTACCTGACATGTAGAGGGGGTCCTCTCATACAGCCCCGGCTCAAGGGCCACTGGTGTTGTGACAGTGTCCACAAGAGCGTGGTGAGGTAAGAGTGCCTGCAAAATCTTCCGTTGGTTGCAGAAGTGTGTGGCAGGTGCATCACCTGACCTGGGCTGGATGGCTGAAGGAGTGGATGGCAACAGGAACAGCAGATGCAGGTACACAGCAGGTGTAGGACCAGCGTCACCAGGTACATTGCAGAGCAGGGCAGATGGATATCTGAATGCAGGGTCAGACAAGCCAGGTTAGCAATGGAGGCATAGAATGGTCAAGATGCAGGCAGAGGTTGGCAACAGGGTATCAGGCAGATGGAAGATATACTGTAAATGTATGAAAAATGCAATCAGAGCAAATCTGTAAGTCCTAAAATGCCAGCTGAACACTTAAAGATCTTCACATAAATCTCTGTATAGTAAATAAAAGGAAGTGCAGTGCAATAAAATTAAATGAACCTAGCGCAAAGTCCATATATTAGCAAGGTGAACCACAAGTCCCAGATAGCACCAGCAAAAGTATCCACATGTTAAAAAGGAACCCGGGAGCTCAGATATGAAGTGACAGTCCCTCCACCTCCAAAATACCTGCTTTGCTCACCTTATTAAATGGACCCCTGACCTAACAGGTGGTCAACAGCACAGATTACTCGAAAGGATAAAGTACAACAGGAACTGGTGGTCCAGATCTCCAAAGCGATACACCAGAGAAATACGAATAAAAAGAGATCTAAGTGTTGTCCATTAAAATATTACAATGCTTTAATAAAAACTAAGAATCCTACCCCTATTAGATCGCTCAATACGGGCAGCTGCTGCCCTTATATAGGCCATTTTGTGCTAGCAATAATGGCTAACAGGCACGCATGTGCATATGCGTTTGTCTGTGTGTGCAAATTTTTGAGCGCATATGCATTAGCCTATGCCCAGAAATATGAGCACCTACAGGAGCATGTCTGTCCATGCGTATCTACCTCTGCTTAGGTGCTTTGGCTGCACTATGGCCAGCACCTCCCTGACAGTACACCAAGAATAAGTCAAAAACCCTATTTTATGTTATCATACTGGATTTGTGCGAACACCGTTAAAGTCTATGGGGCACGAATGTGAAGAATCACATTAATTACATTGTGTTAATTTTAAAGACTTATATGCAAGTTATTGCCATAAAAAGTGTTTGGGGACCCAGGTACTACCCCAGGGGACATGTATCATGCAAAAAAAAGGTTTTTAAAACTGCGGTTTTTCAGGAGCAGTGATTTTAATGATTCCTAAAGTGAAACAATAAAAATTAAATATTCCTTTAAATATCATGCCTGGTGAGTCACCTTAGTCTGCCTGTAAAGTAGCCCACCTTTCCAGTGTTTATAACAGTACCACAGCAAAATTACATTTCTAAAGGAAAACAATTAATTGAAAATTGCTTGTGGCTGTAATGTAGTGCTGGATCCCGGCAATATACATTAAAAAATTCATAGAAAAAAACGGCTTGGGTTCCCCCCAGTCCATATCAGGCCCTTCGGGCCTAGTATGGATATTAAGGGGAACTCCATGCCAAAATTAACAAATCAAAAATGGCGTGGGGGCCCCCCAAAATCCATACCAGACCCTTTTCCGAGCATGCAACCTGGCAGGCCAGAGGAAAAGGGTGATGAAAAAGCGTCCCCCCCGAACTGTACCAGGTCACATGCCCTCAACATGTGGTGCTTTTGGGGGTGACCCCAAAGCACCTTGTCCCCATGTGGATGGGGACAAGAGCCTCATCCCCACAACCCTGGCCATTGGTTGTGGGGGTCTGCGGGCAGGGGGGCTTATCGGAATCTGGACACTCCCTTTAAAAAGGGGCCCCCAGATCCTGGCCCCCCTATGTGAATGGGTAGGGGTTATGTACCCAATATACCTTTGCTCTCTCATCCCCCCTTTTTCCTGTGGCCTGCCAGGTTGCATGGTCAGATAAGGGTCTGGTATGGATTTTGGGGGGACCCCATGCCATTTTTTTTTAATTGTGGCACAGGATTCCACTTAAAATCCATACCAGACCTGAAGGGCCTAATATGGATTTTGGGGGGACCCCACGCCATTTGTTTTTTACATTTTGGCGCAAGGTTCCCCTTAACCGCTTTAATACACTGTGTTATATAAACTACACTGCCTGCACTGATTGAATATAGAGTCTACACTGAATATCAAGTCTACGCTAAATGCAGAGTATATATATATATATATATATATATATATATATATATATATATATATATTATTGTAATATGTTGACATATTATATATATATATATATATATATATATATATATATATATATATATATATATATATATATATATCAAATACACTGCCACTAACTAACTTGCCTGCCTAATCTAGCTCAATCTATCTCCACCCACACACTATACACGGCCGTTATGTAGGCAGCCTTATATAGTGTGGGGCATGGACTTAGTCCCCCTGAGCCATGATTGGCCAAAGGCACCCTACCTTTGGCCAATTATGGCTCTCAGCAGAGCATGCAGGTCAGGTGCATGCTTTGGCCAATCATCACACAGCAATGCACTGCAATCTAGCACTCGAACCGAGGGCTCATCCCTACTTGAATTACATGTGTGGGAAATATTGTAGAATTCAATGCTGACCAAAATATTTACTTTTTTAATAGATTGCAGTGGATTGAATTACTCAAAAATATGTTTCTTTACATAAAGGACAATATAGAGTTATGATGAGGATGGAGAAAAGAGGGAAGCCTCACCTTATGAGTATTTAAAGCTGAAATCCTGGAAAAATGTTTTTCTCTCTCATGAAGTTTGGCTATGGCCACACTTCATGGGTTTATTGCTCATTTTGTCTAGGGATGAGCAGAATGCTTATACTTACCTGGTCTTTCAATCCTCCAGAAAACGGCACTCCTCTGTGGTCCAGGGTGGACTGTTCCTTGTCTATGGAGCCTGCTCTGGGCATGATGAGTTGAAATGAGGAATAGTCCACTATTGAAGACCGCTGGAGCGCAGGGATGCCGGACCAATCTTGTGCTGGGAGGATAGGATGATTAGGTAAGTAATTCTCCACTCTCCTCACCTCGAGAAAAAAAAACGAGCAGTGAACTCATGGAATGTAGGCACAGCAGCGCTGCATAGGAAAAAATAATTTTCCCTGGAATTCAGCTTTAGGAGATATAGAAATCTAGGGTTGAATGCAATTTATATACATATATATATATATATATATATATATATATATATATATATATATATATATATATATATATTTATAAATCCAACTAAATATAATTCAGGACACAATGTTACAGAATTACAATGATATCCACTTAAAATCAACTTGAATTTAATGTGGGGTCACTAGAAGTCAATGGGAGCAATATCAAGTAGCCTGGAAAATAATGAGAAAAGTTTTACAGACTTGAATAAGCTTCTAGTAGTATTAGTAGTCAAAAAAATTAAGAGAGATGCAACTCAGTACCAATGTTCATTAGAACAGCTCTATTCTCTATATAAACCCCCTGGAAACTGCTTATGCATGGAAATAATAGCTGATGAGCTTTGTCTACCTGAAATGGCTAATCGTTTGGGGGAAAAAGTCCTAAAAATAGTATATTCTATGAACAGATACAGGGAGGCAATATAACAAACAGGCCTTACCTTTCCCGCACACATGTTCAGAAGATTAGGAGCAGCGCTCATGGTTATAGACTTGTACAATATAGTTACTAGTGATGGGACATGACCATGTAATTTTCACATCTTGTTAAGGAAATTTATTTGATGAATATTAGAAAAGTAAAAAATGCACTTGTCTATAATTCAAAAAAAAAAAAAATGTCAATAAGTAAAAAATATATCCACATGCTACTGTAGTATAACTATGTCATGACTATATGTAGTATCAAATAAAAATAAAATTACTGCACTGTCCTCAAAAAAATAAGTGTATTGGTGAATTGATGAAAAATAATTGTGCTATTATTTAGAAGGCCAAGCCGCAACTTCCTGTTAGATACACATAAAGTAAACATTTTTCTATAATAAGTCGCGCTAAACCTTCAAATATATGAATTTGTACAACAAGCGCCTGTAGCGCTAAACTTTGATATAAAAAGGGACTCCGTGCAAAGACCAAAAAAATCATAAATTGATTATCACATTATGTCATATAAATAAATAGTTCAATATTTTGAAATAATTTCCAGATGTGAGACTGGCACACAATACACCCAAAAGTCGTGATTTGAGAAAGATGAGACTTCGACCTCTACACACACTGCCACTTACCAATGCCAAATGATCTCCTATTACAGGAGATCACACGTGCTTGTGGCTTAATACCCAGCCCAGGCATTTAGGGAATGCAGTGATAATCCTAGCGTCCACCAGGGTGTTGTCCTTCAAAGGCACGTTTTGCCAATCGATCCCCATAAAAATATGAAAGCTTCCATAGTGTAAAATCTTATGTGAATGGAAGTTAGAGGGCTGAGGGGTCTGGCTTCTTTTTCCTATGGAGCTGCATGAAATCAAAACCAACCTTATGTATTGTTGCAACCTATCATTGGTGGAGATTAACACGTACGTTTTTACCCCAGTAACCATGTGCTATTTTCCTTGTTTAAAAATTGCAGAAAATCTTCCAACAAACCACAGTTGGATACTTATGCTGGCCATACACTATACTTAAAATAGGCCAAACCCATTTTCAAAAAACGAACATTCAGCCATGAGTGCAAACGTTAGTGCCATCATGTAATTACTGATAAATCGTTCAGTGGACATAAATGAATGCATTTTTTGTTTGTTTTTTTACATATACCTAGTGCAGACAGTTTGAATGGGAAACACATTAACCTTTCAATTTATCGTTCATTCAGCAGAATATTTCCAAACTTATCCTTTGTTTTTTTCGGCTCAAAAACGTCCCAACGATTATTGATTTTGTGCCCATTAACTGGCCAGAAAATGAACAAACTGTCTAAATGACTGAATTTCGGCCCATCTTTCGTATAGTGTATGGCCAGAATTACACTGCTGTTTAGGTAATCAGGGAGTCTAACCAAAATGCTAAAAAGGACAATCTGTAATAGCATATACCTTATTAAACTACAACCAATGGATACAGAGGATTCTTTAACAAATAAGGTTTTCCTGGAAATCGTTTATTTGATATATAAGTTATTTTCTTTTTAATCACTTTTTACAGAGAGGTACAAGTTCAATCATAGATATGTGATGTATATCAGGTGTATGTATGAGCAAACTTATTTGCATGCAAAGAATCAGAGTAAATATACCTGTTTTACTAGCTGGAGGGCCTGGAATATAAGGCAATGCGGTAGGGGGAAGCAGATTGGGCTTCAAGGACTATCTGCATTTTATTGACTAAATATTATTGCCAACATTGATTGCATTGTTGCAATTGCCGGCATGTTAACCACATTTATTGCTCACCTGTTATAATTAACAGTATGTTGCCCACATGTATTGCCCAAATATTGCCATAACCACCAGTGTGTTGCCCAAGTGTGTTGCATTGTCACAGATATCAGTGTGTTATTCCCATGTTGCCAGTGTGCCATTTTTGCCATTGTGTGTTTTCATCACAATTCCTTGTGTATTTCCTACATAATGCTTCATTTGCTTGTATTTTACAACATTTTAGTGTTATAGAGCCATCTATGTGAGTGCTGGCGCTGTTTGCTGTGGAAACCATATTGATATAATTTAATAACTACTCTCCTGTAAAACTTTTCACTATCAAACAAAAAACGAAAATGTAATCATCCTCCTCTCCTCTGGAGAAAAAAAAGACTGGATTTAAAGTCATTACTAAAGGCAAGGGTATTGAGTAGTTTGAATACTCCTAAATAATATTTAGAAATTACCGTATATACTCGAGTATAAGTCGAATTTTTCAGCTCATTTTTTTGTGCTGAAAGTGCCCCCCTCGACTTATACTTGAGTCAAGCACTTTTCTGCAGCAAAAAATTTCATTTTCTGAACCAACTTTGGGGCCCTGTATCTCAGGGCCACTTGGTGCTAGGAACCCCAAATTTGTTCCTAGCACTAAGTGGCCCCGACATACGGGGCCCAAAATCGGTTCGGAAAATGTCATTCTCTGCTGAAGAAAAGTGCTTGACATTTTCTGAACTGAATTTGGGGCCCCATATCTCAGGGCCACTTGGTGCTAGGAACCCCATATTTGGTGTGCAAACCTAGTTGAACTGGTACCACAACATATCCAAAGATGAAGTTCCTAGCACCAAGTGGCCCTGAGATACGGGGCCCCAAAACCGGTTCAGAAAATGTCATTCTCTGCTGCAGAAAAGTGCTTGACATTTTCTGAACTAATTTTTGGGGCCCTGTATCTCGGGGCCACTTGGTGCTAGAAACCCCAGCTTTGGAAATTTTATGGTGCTAGTTCCACTGGGTTTGCACACCAAATTTGGGGTTCCTAGCCCCAAGTGGCCCCGAGATACGGGGCCCCAAATTCAGTCAATTGTGTCCATCTGCAGCAATGTCATTTCAGGACCCTTTGGGTTCTGAGACCCCAAATTTTGGCTGCAGCTAGGGGGCATCTAGGAACTCTTAACTACCGAGTTTGAAGTTCAGGGGACCTATGGCTGCAAATGGGCACAGTGAGGCATGCAAATGGGCACAGTGATGCTGCAAATGGGCATTGTTGACCCTCTTTTCCACTTACAGTAGCTGTGCATTTCTCACCCTCGTCTTATACTCGGGTCAATAAGTTTTTCCCATTTTTTTTGTAGTAAATTAGGGCCTCGACTTATACTCGGAACGACTTATACTCGAGTATATACGGTATGCCGATTTTCAGAGTGAAATAGTTGTCAAAACTTCCAGGCCTTCTGATACGGTCCATTGTGCTTGTGATGATGGTGGCACTGATAATGAGGCAGCAGCAGATAAGATTGGGAAATAAAGATGAATAAGACCTATTAATGAGAGCAGTGAAAAACAACAAGCAAAAACATTCCAAATGTTCCCAAACCAAAAATGTCTCCATTGTGAAACTGGTAGTCTTCTTAACCACCAGCCCCAGAAGAATTTACCCCCTTCCTGACCAGAGGACTTTTCGTGATTTGGCACTGAAGGGGTTAACACTAGGCGGCGGTGAAGGGATTAACTGTGTTCCCTGGGGGTGAGTCTAACTGAAGGGAGAGGGACTAACTACAGGAAGTGACAGATCGTGGTTCCTAGCTAATAGGAACACACGATCTGTCACTCATGTCAGAACAGAAAAGGGAAGGGCGTGTTTACACACACTCGTCCCTGTTCTGTGTCTCCTGCTCATGATCGCTCATGGCCAGCGGTTATCACGACCGTCGGGCATGAGTACCGGCACTCCTGCTGTGCAGCTGGCATGCGCGCACCTGCTATAAGGACCCAGTGAGCCCACGTATAGTTACGTGGTTTCGTGCAGGGGAGCCAACCTGCCACAGTGAAACTGCGGTGGCTGGTCTGGAAGCAGTTAAGCTGGGAACTCTATAACTGTTCTAGCTTTTTGCTTCTCTTGATGTGGGTTTAAAGTGGAAGTAAACTTCCATCTCTGATCTGTACTTATAGGTAAGCCTATTATAAGGCTTACCTATAGGTATTGTAAAAACATGTCTGAGAAAAGCCTTAGCACACACTGACCAGGGATTGATGGACGCACGCAGCATCAAGAGCTAGACACACCCATCTCCTGATCGCTGTGGCAACAAATGATGGTTGTTGCCAGTCGCCATGGGAATGGTGGGCACGGTCATTTTTGACCCCACCCACACCTGGCCAGGACGTCACCATGGATTTGGACATGCATAACACTCCTGTCTCAACAGGGGTTCAGTATAGGCTGAAAACATGCCGTGCTGATGTATGCCCCTGGGCATCCATTGAAGAGACCGCTATTGATGGAGAGGAATGAATGCATGTAAGCTGTGCCCGAGAATGGCTCTCAATTGTGAAGAAAAGCATGAGAAAAAAACATGAAATAAATACATGAAAAATTACAATGAAATATGTTAATAAAAATCGGGTGAAAATTAGTATTATATGTGCAAAGAATCGCAAATATCAAGCAGCATCTCTGAATACCATAAATACATCTTCACATGAATAAATATAAAGTGATGAAGTGCCAAAAACAATAAATGTCCAAAAACAATAATTGTCCACCAATAATGTGTAAATGTGCAATAATTATAAGCAATAAAATCATTGATAATGTGTCCAAATCGCAGCTAAAAATCGCAAAACCATATGTTATTTGGTGCGAGAAAAGTTCATAACCAACAATGTGTAAATGTGCAATAATTATAAGCATGAAAAATCATTGATAATGTGTCCAAATCGCAGCTAAAAATCGCAAACCATATGTTGTTTGGTGCAAGAAAAGTTCATAACAATTGTGCAGAAAAATCTTCTTAGGTGATAAAGTGCCGTGCTGTGACAACTGGTGGTCCCCCCAATGTGGTTGCACTCACGGAGTGCTCCACCCCTGCAGGGGTATGAGCGTGTAATGCTGGTCCTTTCACTCCAATCCAAAAGATGTCAGTTTCCTTCCACGCATCCCATTCTCAAACCGCAGCTATATACACTGAGAGTTGGGGACTTCCTGTCCCTTGGTATTAGAAGACCCCACTGGATATACGCTTGAAAAAAATGTTTTAGAGGAAAAATATCCACATAGCGTGATTCTGTTTTCAAAAATATCTATTTATTTGCATAAAAAACAGTCCAGTCGCTATATGCTGGTGACACACTAGCGATAAAAAGTATTTAAAAAGTATTTAAAAGTGTTACAAAACTAGGAGAGGGAGTACACAGTCTCCTATGCTCTCCCTGTAGTCCGGGGCCGCAGCGTCAGCGTGAACCGCCGCTTGCGTCCCACCGGTCAGAGTTCCGGAACCACGATCCGCGGAAATGACGTTGTGCATGCCAAGATAGTCCCGGCTTACGCGTTTCGTCACACGGACGTCATCGGAGGCGCTGCCATCTTGGCACTCCCAATGTCCTTTATAGAAGGTTTAGCTATAGTTGCGGCCAATCGTATCCCCGCTGTCGAACCCACATGTTCAGCGGCCTGATCGCATAATTGGTTGCTAGGTAGAACAGGCCTCCAGCGGAGGATATAATAGTGGGGAAAAAACTATAGGAGCATAGAACGGCTTCATTATGCCCTCTACTGGTGTACCCAAACCGAATATTCCAAAAGCCGCAGCGATAACCTCCCCTGCTTAATGTATACATCACAGCATGAATGTTAAACAGGTACAGATATATACAATTACATTCCTATTACAATAAAAAAGCACCGTATATTACGGTTTTTAGAAGGAACGAACCAAATAAAAATCTTATATTTGTCTTGAATATTAGGAGAGAAATTATGTATGTATAACAGTATATATTAAAAATATTTATTAAAAATTTTAAAATTTAAAAAAGGATTATGTTTACGGGAGAAACCCAAACAGATATATTATTATTTGGAAATTCCAAAAAAATTTTAATTACAAAAAGTATATAAAATATATTAATTACAAAAAATATATATGTTATAAGGGTCCTTGTTGTAACAAGGAAAAAGTAAAAAAATATATATTAAATAATAAAATAAAAATAAATAATATAAAAAATAATAAAGATAAAAATGAAAATGAAAACCTTAAATAATTTTCTAACCATACCCAAAAAAAGGGGGGGGGGGTTAGTCAGAGATATGAGAGGTAGGGAATTTCAAAAATAAGAGGCCTTAAACCCATTTACCATTGAATGATCCTCAGTTATTGCACTATACCCTGACCTCTGGGGAACCCGATAAACAAAAAGTGCACTACAGATATCTATGGGGTGTATGTTAATCCCATGAAGAGATTAGATGTAATATATGGGTGTTCATATTATTAAGTTAAAAATTATAGGATTATTGGGTAATCAAATATTCTTATTGTCTATTACTATCTAAATTCCCTGATGATTTAAAGGGCAATAGCTATGTTAAAAATTAGACAGGAAGCAATTGAGGTCTATATCCACATTCAAGCCTCTTGGTACCAAACTGCCCAGGCGGTAAATCCATTTTGTTTCATTCTGGGATATTTTTATTTTCTTATTACCGCCCCTCCAGTAATCTTTGATCAAATCAATGCCATAAAAAATCAATCCTGTGGGGTCCCTGTTATGGAATTTGTCGAAATGCCTCGAAAGATTGTGTTTCGGGAAACATTTTCTAATATTGTTGATATGTTCCCTGATCCTGACGAAAAGCGGCCTAGTGGTCCTTCCCACATACTGTAATCGGCAGTGGCATTCAATCACATATGTGACGTGGGTACTTTCACAAGTGATTAGTTCCCTAATCTGATACTCTTCCCCGGACCTCGATTTCAAAGATAATTTTTTCCTCGGTTGTTTCTTGCTTACCCGGCATGGCAAGCATTTTTGGCATCTGAAAAAAACTTTTATTTTCGGGAAAGAGCCTGATTGTTTTAGGTGGATCTATCACATTATGTACCAGTTGGTTCCTCAAATTTGGGGCCTTCCTGTAGATGAATCTTGGTTTTTTCGAAAGTAACCCTGCAAGAGTCCTGTCGGATTTCAGAATCGGCCAGTATTTCCTAATAATATGTTCAACTGAACGATATTGGTTGGTAAATCCCGTAATAAATGCCGTGTCCATCCCAGGGGGATTGTTATCTTTTTCTTTCTTCCTCAGTAGGGAGTCGCGGTCCAAGTTGCCTATCTCCATCTTCTGTCTCACTAGGGCTTCCTTTCGGTACCCTTTAGCAATGAATTTTTCAATCAGATTGTCAGCTTGTGTAAAATAATCTTCAATGCTATGGCAGTTTCTTCGCAATCTAATTAATTGACCCTTCGGGATGTTATCCTTCCATTTGGGATGGTGGCAACTGGAAGTCGGGATGTACCCATTGCGATCAGTTTTTTTACAAAAAGGTTTTGGTGTAAAACTCATTATTTTCTTTAAAAATTTGTAAATCTAAGTACTCTATTTCTTGGGGATCGCATTTCCCACTAAAAGAAATACCATATTGGTTCCGATTCATCAATCCTAAGAATTCCTGGAAGGAATCTGACGTGCCCTCCCACACAATGATCACGTCGTCTATGTAGCGACGGTAAAATTTAATCTCTGGACGTAATCTCTTAAAATGTGTTCTGCTTCCCACATGTCCATAAATAAATTAGCCACGCTCGGGGCGTATTTAGCCCCCATGGCAACGCCCTTAGTCTGGAGGTAATAATCTTTCTTACGCGTTTCGTCACACGGACGTCATCGGAGGCGCTGCCATCTTGGCACTCCCAACGTCCTTTATAGAAGGTTTAGCTATAGTTGCGGCCAATCGTATCCCCGCTGTCGAACCCACATGTTCAGCGGCCTGATCGCATAATTGGTTGCTAGGTAGAACAGGCCTCCAGCGGAGGATATAATAATGGGGAAAAAACTATAGGAGCATAGCCCGGCTTCATTATGCCCTCTACTGGTGTACCCAAATCGAATATTCCAAAAGCCGCAGCGATAACCTCCCCTGCTTAATGTATACATCACAGCATGAATGTTAAACAGTTACAGATATATACAATTACATTCCTATTACAATAAAAAAGCACCGTATATTACGGTTTTTAGAAGGAATGAACCAAATAAAAATCTTATATTTGTCTTGAATATTAGGAGAGAAATTATGTATGTATAACAGTATATATTAAAAATATTTATTAAAAATTTTAAAATTTAAAAAAGGATTATGTTTACGGGAGAAACCCAAACAGATATATTATTATTTGGAAATTCCAAAAAAATTTTAATTACAAAAAATATAATAAATATATTAATTACAAAAAATATATATGTTATAAGGGTCCTTGTTGTAACAAGGAAAAAGTAAAAAAAAATATATTAAATAATAAAATAAAAATAAATAATATAAAAAATAATAAAGATAAAAATGAAAATAAAACAAAAGTTTATGCGCAAATTAAGAATAAGGAAACACTACGCCTTGAACAAAGATAAGATAGGAGATAGGGAACCATCTAATTTTAAACACACTGATCTCAGGAACAATCCCATCTTTAACCCTAAGGTTCTCGGCGACCAATGTATGAATGCCTTCAAAAAGATGGTGGAAAACGACATTGCAAAACTGGAAAACTGCAAAACTGGAAAGGAAGAAACCTAGAAATAGAAACGTTTGGAAAACGATTAAAGAGATTGGAAAATGAAATCAGGTAGTTATACGCCCCGCGGACAAAGGGGGCGGTCTGGTCATATTAAAAAAGGAAGATTATGAGGAAGAGATGCAGAACCTCCTTAGGGTGAAAAACACCTACAAGAAACTCAAAGGTAATCCGAAGCGACTTTTTGGAAAAAATTTGGTGAAGAAAGGGAGAGATATTGGTATTTTAAATAAAAAGGAAGCTAAATATTTAATATGTGAGTCCACAAAAACACCAGTAATGTATTATCTACCAAAAATACATAAACGACTAGAGAAACCCCCAGGAAGACCAATGATAAGTGGTATCAATTCCTTATTTTCCAGATTGGGGGAATACATTGACTGTTTTTTAAAACCACTTGTGGTGAAAGGAAGATCATACCTGAAGGACAGAACACAATTAATTAACGAATTGAAACATGTAACTGAGGTTAATGGGTGCATCCTTGCAACAATAGATGTGAACTCCCTCTATACCAGTATCATACAGAAACATGGAATAAAGGGGGTTGAGAAAGCACTCCGTGAAGATGGGAATCTCAAATGTGAACAGGTTGATTTTATTTTAGAGGCCCTGAAACTAGCGATGGAAAGCAATTATTTTTGGTACCAGAAAGATTATTACCTCCAGACTAAGGGCGTTGCCATGGGGGCTAAATATGCCCCGAGCGTGGCTAATTTATTTATGGACATGTGGGAAGCAGAACACATTTTTAAGAGATTACGTCCAGAGATTAAATTTTACCGTCGCTACATAGACGACGTGATCATTGTGTGGAAGGGCACGTCAGATTCCTTCCAGGAATTCTTAGGATTGATGAATTGGAACCAATATGGTATTTCTTTTAGTGGGAAATGCGATCCCCAAGAAATAGAGTACTTAGATTTACAAATTTTTAAAGAAAATAATGAGTTTTACACCAAAACCTTTTTTAAAAAAACTGATCGCAATGGGTACATCCCGACTTCTAGTTGCCACCATCCCAAATGGAAGGATAACATCCCGAAGGGTCAATTAATGAGATTGCGAAGAAACTGCCATAGAATTGAAGATTATTTTACACAAGCTGACAATCTGATTGAAAAATTCATTGCTAAAGGGTACCGAAAGGAAGCCCTAGTGAGACAGAAGATGGAGATAGGCAACCTGGACCGCGACTCCCTACTGAGGAAGAAAGAAAAAGATAACAATCCCCCTGGGATGGACACGGCATTTATTACGGGATTTACCAACCAATATCGTTCAGTTGAACATATTATTAGGAAATACTGGCTGATTCTGAAATCCGACAGGACTCTAGCAGGGTTACTTTCGAAAAAAACAATATTCATCTACAGGAAGGCCCCCAATTTGAGGAACCAAATGGTACATAATGTGATAGATCCACCTAAAACAATCAGGCTCTTTCCCGAAATAAAAGGTTTTTTCAGATGCCAAAAATGCTTGCCATGCCGGGTAAGCAAGAAACAACCGAGGAAAAAATTATCTTTGAAATCGAGGTCCGGGGAAGAGTATCAGATTAGGGAACTAATCACTTGTGAAAGTACCCACGTCACATATGTGATTGAATGCCACTGCCGATTACAGTATGTGGGAAGGACCACTAGGCCGCTTTTCGTCAGGATCAGGGAACATATCAACAATATTAGAAAAGGTTTCCCGAAACACAATCTTTCGAGGCATTTCGACGAATTCCATAACTGGGACCCCACAGGATTGATTTTTTATGGCATTGATTTGATCAAAGATTACTGGAGGGGCGGTAATAAGAAAATAAAAATATCCCAGAATGAAACAAAATGGATTTACCGCCTGGGCAGTTTGGTACCAAGAGGCTTGAATGTGGATATAGACCTCAATTGCTTCCTGTCTAATTTTTAACATAGCTATTGCCCTTTAAATCATCAGGGAATTTAGATAGTAATAGACAATAAGAATATTTGATTACCCAATAATCCTATAATTTTTAACTTAATAATATGAACACCCATATATTACATCTAATCTCTTCATGGGATTAACATACACCTCATAGATATCTGTAGTGCACTTTTTGTTTATCGGGTTCCCCAGAGGTCAGGGTATAGTGCAACAACTGAGGATCATTCAATGGTAAATGGGTTTAAGGCCTCTTATTTTTGAAATTCCTTACCTCTCATATCTCTGACTAACCCCCCCCCCCCTTTTTTGGGGTATGATTAGAAAATTATTTAAGGTTTTCATTTTCATTTTTATCTTTATTATTTTTTATATTATTTATTTTTATTTTATTATTTAATATATTTTTTTTTACTTTTTCCTTGTTACAACAAGGACCCTTATAACAAAGATATTTTTTGTAATAATATATTTTATATATTTTTTGTAATTAAAATTTTTTTGGAATTTCCAAATAATAATATATCTGTTTGGGTTTCTCCCGTAAACATAATCCTTTTTTAAATTTTAAAATTTTTAATAAATATTTTTAATATATACTGTTATACATACATAATTTCTCTCCTAATATTCAAGACAAATATAAGATTTTTATTTGGTTCGTTCCTCCTAAAAACCGTAATATACGGTGCTTTTTTATTGTAATAGGAATGTAATTGTATATATCTGTAACTGTTTAATATTCATGCTGTGATGTATACATTAAGCAGGGGAGGTTATCGCTGCGGCTTTTGGAATATTCGATTTGGGTACACCAGTAGAGGGCATAATGAAGCCGTTCTATGCTCCTATAGTTTTTTCCCCATTATTATATCCTCCGCTGGAGGCCTGCTCTACCTAGCAACCAATTATGCGATCAGGCCGCTGAACATGTGGGTTCGACAGCGGGGATACGATTGGCCGCAACTATAGCTAAACCTTCTATAAAGGACGTTGGGAGTGCCAAGATGGCAGCGCCTCCGATGACGTCCGTGTGACGAAACACGTAAGGCGGGACTATCTTGGCACGCACAACGTCATTTCCGCGGATCGTGGTTCCGGAACTCTGACTGGTGGGACGCAAGCGGCGGTTCACGCTGACGCTGCGGCCCCGGACTACAGGGAGAGCATAGGAGACTGTGTACTCCCTCTCCTAGTTTTGTAACACTTTTAAATACTTTTTAAATACTTTTTATCGCTAGTGTGTCACCAGCCTATAGCGACTGGACTGTTTTTTATGCAAATAAATAGATATTTTTGAAAACAGAATCACGCTATGTGGATATTTTTCCTCTAAAACATTTTTTTCAAGCGGATATCCAGTGGGGTCTTCTAATACCAAGGGACAGGAAGTCCCCACCTCTCAGTGTATATAGCTGTGGTTTGAGAATGGGATGCGTGGAAGGAAACTGACATCTTTTGGACTGGAGTGAAAGGACCAGCATTACACGCTCGTACCCCTGCAGGGGTGGAGCGCTCCGTGAGTGCAACCACATTGGGGGGACCACCAGTTGTCACAGCACGGCACTTTATCACCTAAGAAGATTTTTCTGCACAATTGTTATGAACTTTTCTTGCACCAAACAACATATGGTTTGCGATTTTTAGCTGCGATTTGAACACATTATCAATGATTTTTCATGCTTATAATTATTGCACATTTACACATTGTTGGTTATGAACTTTTCTCGCACCAAATAACATATGGTTTTGCGATTTTTAGCTGCGATTTGGACACATTATCAATGATTTTATTGCTTATAATTATTGCACATTTACACATTATTGGTGGACAATTATTGTTTTTGGACATTTATTGTTTTTGGCACTTCATCACTTTATATTTATTCATGTGAAGATGTATTTATGGTATTCAGAGATGCTGCTTGATATTTGCGATTCTTTGCACATATAATACTAATTTTCAGCTGATCAAGGTGTTTTTGCACTAACACAAGGGCATATACACAAAAAAGTTTTTTGGAAGTAATTTTTTGGATCATACCAAAGAATTTCACACGTTTTATTTTTATTTTTACACTTTTATTTATACACTTGTACTTCTTGCTAATTTTTATCTACACCCCTAACACAGGGCCACTCCCTATACTTTGATTTATATATTTTTTGGGGGATCACTTAGGTGTTCCCTTCCTATCTAGGGGGGCTGCAGGTGTGAGTCAGTCTATGAGCGCGGATCCGTTGATATATTTATGTTAATAAAAATGACGAAAAGCAAAAATATCCTGGCAATAATAATGAATATATGGCTGCATGCGATTGTAGTCGCATGCTACAAGGTTCTATCAATAAACAGGCACTGCACGCAATTCACTTACAATACAATTATATAGAAAAGGAGAAAGCACATAGTACAAATGGAATAATGAATAATCCTACATACATTAACATTAGTTTTTCACATTGTGCCTATAAGTTTGGTAGAACAAAAAATGGGAATATATGGCAACAGAATGCAGTGTTGCATCCCACTTAAGATTTGGTGGCGCTCTAGTGGCCACACAGGCACAGGGCATTCATGAAGGACAAAGTCCTAGAATAAGCAAGATGGGTGCAAATGAAACCCGGCAGTGCAGCTTGCTAATCACTATATATAAGCTGACAGGTCACCTGAGACCAGGTGACAGATGCACTCCGTGCAAGTCAGGAGTGCACCGGTAAGGTAGTGGACCCTAGAGCTGACTGCTGTGGACTGAACCCTGGGAGGTTCAGGAAGTGGGTCTACTGGATCACTAACACAGATCTCATTGTGAGCTAGAGTATAGATTCCCCAGGGTGCGGAGTCTAAGAGCCAGCAGGTGTTCACCAGAAACGCGTAAGGCGGGACTATCTTGGCACGCACAACGTCATTTCCGCGGATCGTGGTTCCGGAACTCTGACTGGTGGGACGCAAGCGGCGGTTCACGCTGACGCTGCGGCCCCGGACTACAGGGAGAGCATAGGAGACTGTGTACTCCCTCTCCTAGTTTTGTAACACTTTTAAATACTTTTTAAATACTTTTTATCGCTAGTGTGTCACCAGCCTATAGCGACTGGACTGTTTTTTATGCAAATAAATAGATATTTTTGAAAACAGAATCACGCTATGTGGATATTTTTCCTCTAAAACATTTTTTTCAAGCGGATATCCAGTGGGGTCTTCTAATACCAAGGGACAGGAAGTCCCCACCTCTCAGTGTATATAGCTGCGGTTTGAGAATGGGATGCGTGGAAGGAAACTGACATCTTTTGGACTGGAGTGAAAGGACCAGCATTACACGCTCGTACCCCTGCAGGGGTGGAGCGCTCCGTGAGTGCAACCACATTGGGGGGACCACCAGTTGTCACAGCACGGCACTTTATCACCTAAGAAGATTTTTCTGCACAATTGTTATGAACTTTTCTTGCACCAAACAACATATGGTTTGCGATTTTTAGCTGCGATTTGGACACATTATCAATGATTTTTCATGCTTATAATTATTGCACATTTACACATTGTTGGTTATGAACTTTTCTCGCACCAAATAACATATGGTTTTGCGATTTTTAGCTGCGATTTGGACACATTATCAATGATTTTATTGCTTATAATTATTGCACATTTACACATTATTGGTGGACAATTATTGTTTTTGGACATTTATTGTTTTTGGCACTTCATCACTTTATATTTATTCATGTGAAGATGTATTTATGGTATTCAGAGATGCTGCTTGATATTTGCGATTCTTTGCACATATAATACTAATTTTCAGCTGATCAAGGTGTTTTTGCACTAACACAAGGGCATATACACAAAAAAGTTTTTTGGAAGTAATTTTTTGGATCATACCAAAGAATTTCACACGTTTTATTTTTATTTTTACACTTTTATTTATACACTTGTACTTCTTGCTAATTTTTATCTACACCCCTAACACAGGGCCACTCCCTATACTTTGATTTATATATTTTTTGGGGGATCACTTAGGTGTTCCCTTCCTATCTAGGGGGGCTGCAGGTGTGAGTCAGTCTATGAGCGCGGATCCGTTGATATATTTATGTTAATAAAAATGACGAAAAGCAAAAATATCCTGGCAATAATAATGAATATATGGCTGCATGCGATTGTAGTCGCATGCTACAAGGTTCTATCAATAAACAGGCACTGCACGCAATTCACTTACAATACAATTATATAGAAAAGGAGAAAGCACATAGTACAAATGGAATAATGAATAATCCTACATACATTAACATTAGTTTTTCACATTGTGCCTATAAGTTTGGTAGAACAAAAAATGGGAATATATGGCAACAGAATGCAGTGTTGCATCCCACTTAAGATTTGGTGGCGCTCTAGTGGCCACACAGGCACAGGGCATTCATGAAGGACAAAGTCCTAGAATAAGCAAGATGGGTGCAAATGAAACCCGGCAGTGCAGCTTGCTAATCACTATATATAAGCTGACAGGTCACCTGAGACCAGGTGACAGATGCACTCCGTGCAAGTCAGGAGTGCACCGGTAAGGTAGTGGACCCTAGAGCTGACTGCTGTGGACTGAACCCTGGGAGGTTCAGGAAGTGGGTCTACTGGATCACTAACACAGATCTCATTGTGAGCTAGAGTATAGATTCCCCAGGGTGCGGAGTCTAAGAGCCAGCAGGTGTTCACCAGAGCCTCTAGTGGTGAGGATGGACTGTGCTGCAGTCTGGCTCCAGGTCGTGGCCCCCAGGGTCTCACAGCTCACACTCACGATAGATTACAGGAGAAGAGGAAGGAGGCAGCAGGTTGGAACAACAAGGAAAGTAAGGGATAAGCCAAATGTCGGGGGGACGAGCAGACAAGGATAAACATAACACGTCGCAGGTCAGGGTTTACAAAAAGACAGGGATAGTCGAGAACAGGCCAAGGTCGGTAACTGGAATCAGATGTAGGAAACACAGCAAGTACACACGAAAGCTAACACACAATGGTTGATCAGCGAGGGTGGCTTCTAATGCCCAGGTTAATATAATGTTCCTAATTAGAGAGCTATGCTGAGGGAAGATTATTTAAACAGTCAGGTGAGGGTGGCTGGCCTCTAAAGGTGAACACAGAAGGAAAGGTGAGCTGACAGACACACATTACTGCATAACCATGAAGGTAAATGGCCATGCAAACTGGAGTGAATGATTGGCTCAGGTTCACAGGCGGGCTCCTCATCCAGAGTGCCACACGTCCCAGAGAGTGCCTCAGCCTGACTATTGCAGGAGACATTCCAGAAATGCAGTGGGAAGAGCAGAATATACTGGGATGGTGGAAACAGGAAGTTTCTCTTTTGGGCTAACCTTGAGAAGGCAGGAGGAGGAACAGGAGGAACCCCAAGTCAAGATCTGTCCAGCAGTTTAGTCAACGTGTGGAGAATGGAGCTGTAACCAAGGAAGACCTAATATGATAGGAGATGAAGCCTTAGGTAAGACAAGGAAGGATATCCACTCCTGGTGGAGTGTCCCTACCAACATCTTAACAGGGAGGATCTGGCAGGATCTGGGCATAGGACCCCCTGGAAGAACAGTGCCATCAATCGCCAAGACCACCAATGGCGTTGTGAACGGCAAAAGGGTAGGTCTCATGGAAGATGCAGTTCCCCAGTCCATGAAATTGCCAGCGGCTCCGGAATCCAGATATGCCAAGACCGAACGAGGGGAATTGCTGACATGAAGGAACACAGAAAGGAGAAGACAAGAAGGTGAAGGTGATATTTCAGGGTCCAATACTCCACCTTCCGAGCATTTTTCTGGACGAAGAGAACAAGTATCACGAAAATAACCTTTGGCGCCACAGTAGAGGCACAGGCCCAGAGTTCTGTGCCTAGCGCATTCTTCGGGAGATACAGTTACATTAAAAAGTCTGTGAACCCTTTTGGAATGATATGGATTTCTGCACAAATTGGTCATAAAATGTGATCTGATCTTCATCTAAGTCACAACAATAGACAATCACAGTCTGCTTAAACTAATAACACACAAAGAATTAAATGATTAAAAGAAGAAAAATCAGCAATATTGGGACTTTAAATGAGGATAGTGGGGCCGTTCATACCCCTTCCATCCCTCCTCAATGTTAGAAACTAAAAAAGAGAGCAGATGTGGGACTTTGAGCGAGGGACACGGGAGCAGAAGTCAAACTAGAATAAAGTTTCAATTTTTTAATATAAAGTAATACATAAATTCATAAGTTTACATTTATAGGCACATAGCTCAATAAATATAATTTGTATTCAATCATAAAATACATTCCAACAAGGACTTCTATGTAAACATATGAGGATATGAATAAAAGATACATAACAATAAATATGTGGCACTCAGTGTCACTAGAAAAGAGTGGCAAAGACAAAATGCAATAAAATTGGAACGTCCATACATAGCTCATAATAGTGTATAAATAACGGTAGTTGTAAGCTCTACGCTGTTTCGGGACCTTATAGCCACTCATCGGGAGCATAACTGTATTAATCACCTACGAATAGGGAAAATAGCAATATTTAGAGTAGTTTTAAGGACAAGTGGGCAAATGTAAAACATAAAATTCCACATTCTTCCACAAAGACCATGAACTTACAATTGCGTCCGTGCAAAGGCGGGGCAGCCCTGAATGCAAAGCCCACCCACAATGCCAGGGTCCGAAGCTGAGGAAGCGTGTCCAGGCAGCAGACCCGGCAACAAGAAACCCTCAGATTGGGTCAGAGTGTGACGGGGTGACCTGAGTGGGAGGAGGAAAAAAGACCTGAAAAGCAAAAACACGAAGTGAATAGGTAAGAATAGTGTGAAAAATGAAAGAAGAGTATAAAGCAGTGAATATGGGTTGGAGTAAAAAAGTAAAAGAAAGAGAAGAGGAAAATGGAAAAGTAAAAGGAAAAAAGTTTCAAGAAAGAGAGAATAGAATATGAAAGAAATGACCAAGATAGTCCAGAAAAAGACCAGGGAAGGGGGACAGTAGAACAAAAGAAGGAAACTGAGTGAAAGAAAAGGGGATGAAAAAAGACCATAGCTGTGAGGAAAAAGACCTGAAAAACAAAAACACGAAGTGAATAGGTGAGAATAGTATGACAAAATGAAAAAAGAGTATAAGGCAGTGAAAGTGGGTTGGAGTGAAAAGGGGTGAAAAAAAGAAAAGAGAAAAATGAAAAAGTAAAAAGAAGAAATTTTTGAAAAAGAGAGAATAGAATATGAGAGAAACGACCAAGATAGTCCAGAAAGAGACCAGGGAAGGGGGATGGTAGAACAAAAGAAGAAAGGTGAGTGAAAGAAAAAGGAGTGAAGAAAGATCATACCTGTGAAGGGTAGAAGTAGGGGCATGGTTGCCAAAAGTGTGTGGCTGCTTGATGGTGTACGGATAAAGCCTGAATTGGGAGACACCTCACTGGGAGAAGCCAAAGCGGGGAGTGCCGCCGCAGAGCACACTCCCAACGTCATGGAACCAGCAAACCAAAGGGGACCGGGAGGCACCGCAAACCCGCCAGCCAGGCAACCGAGCTGGCCGACCGCGAGCGCCAAACCGACCCCTCCAAGCGGTGGAGATGGAAAACACGCTGCCACTATGGGGCGTCAAAAAGATGCCGAACAGCCGGCGCAGAGGGCATGACGTCGACGCGCAGTGGAGGAGGCCCCGCCCGCCCCACATCACAACAAGGCGGAGGGGGGATCCCCAGTATGCGTCGCAGCTCTGGAATGTGGCAGAAAGGGCAGGCCAGCCAAACAAAGAGTGCACGGACACAACTGCAAACATTGAATTTATCAAGGGGCAAAACACCTGAGATGAGAAATATATATGGGTGGGACTTTATATGAGCCGTGACCCTCCGGTACATAGGACTCCATCCCCGATAATTTTGCACAAAAAGGGAAGGGGGAAAAGGGGAAATTGGGACTTTGTATGAAACAAGGCACTTGGGATAGATTAAATATATCGATATAATAAAATAACAATAATAATTTATTGGTAACACAAAGGGAGGTAGTACAATAAATAAATTAATGATAGATCAATATGTAATTAGCAGAATTAAAAAGGTATGATAATGACATAACACAATAAAATTCATAGTACAGTAGCATTGTTACACAGGATTAATAATAAACTAATAGTACATTCCAAAATGTGTATACAGTAATAACCAATAAATTGAATTGATGATTTAAATAGATCAAACCCATAGTAGAAACATGGTCATTGGGGCATAGCATCCAATAGTAAAAAGCTTGACGCGTTTCGTGGATTATTTCCACTCATCAGGAGCTGCTATGGATTGGGGGTACCTGTTAATAAGTAATATAATAGAGATCATTGATAATGGATCGTAAAAAAGGGGGAAGAGAGGGAGCATAGACAATGGTCCTAGCAACTCTTACCTATGGGTAGCAATTAGTATACATGTAGATAATGGTAGTAATGCTAAATTTCAAAAAGCACTGGGAAGTGGAATAAATATCCCCCCGGGAGCTGAGGTAACAGCCAAAGGTCGGCATGCTGGCCAATAGGTGTAATGAAACACAGATGGTGGGGTTCGCTCAAACCCAGCATGGGATGGAACTGGTGAAAAACACATAATGGGGTAGTGTTAGTGGAGTGTGAAGATGAAGGACAATGTAGACAAAAGTGTGAAAGGAAGGGAGAAAAAGTGGGTGGGAGATACAATAGCCCAGAACACAATTAGAGAAGTGAAAAGAAATGTGCAAGGAGTGAGCCAGGATTGGAAATCAGAATAATGATCCACCATAAGGGTGAAAAGGAGACCCAAAATGTAGGTATAGGTTACCTGAAGCTACACATGGAAGTGTGTAGTGTGAACGTAAAAAGTATAAGAACTGGAAAACATTGTAAAAGAGATGAGTGGAGAGATTGGCCCGCAACACCGCCGAGGATGTGAACAACGTCACGCTAGATGTCCACAGCTAGACGGGAGAGAGCACCCACATCCGAGCGACTTGCGCTCATATGTAGGAACCCGGCGTCCCTCGTGCTGGGCGTGGTTGGAAAACAAACACGTCGGCGTGTGGCGTCACAGGTGACGCCAGACGTATGGTGTGTGGGCGTGGCGTCGTCGCGCAGCGAGGGCGAGCCGCCGCCCCACATGACCAGCCGGCCAGGGGGGTGGGGGATAGCCACGGTGCACGTCGCAGCTCCCGGATGTAGATGAATACACCCCCCTTATAGTAAAGAGTAACCTAATAAAAAAACAGGATTGTAGAGAAAAAAAGCATGAACCTAAGCTGGCTAAAGTGGATGATATGTCCACAGGTGACCATGGGGTAAACATAATAGATAAGTGCAATGTTTCCATCCCTAATCAGTAAATGAGAAATATATATGGGTGGGACTTTATATGAGCCGTGATGGGATGGAACTGGTGAAAAACACATAATGGGGTAGTGTTAGTGGAGTGTGAAGATGAAGGACAATGTAGACAAAAGTTGCGGGCCAATCTCTCCACTCATCTCTTTTACAATGCTTTCCAGTTCTTATACTTTTTACGTTCACACTACACACTTCCATGTGTAGCTTCAGGTAACCTATACCTACATGCTGGGTCTCCTTTTCACCCTTATGGTGGATCATTACTCTGATTTCCAATCCTGGCTCACTCCTTGCACATTTCTTTTCACTTCTCTAATTGTGTTCTGGGCTATTGTATCTCCCACCCACTTTTTCTCCCTTCCTTTCACACTTTTGTCTACATTGTCTTTCATCTTCACACTCCACTAACACTACCCCATTATGTGTTTTTCACCAGTTCCATCCCATGCTGGGTTGAGCGAACCCCATCCACCATCTGTGTTTCATTACACCTATTGGCCAGCATGCCGACCTTTGGCTGTTACCTCAGCTCCCAGAGGGATGTTTATTCCACTTCCCAGTGCTTTTTGAAATTTAGCATTACTACCATTATCTACATGTATACTAATTGCTACCCATAGGTAAGAGTTGCTAGGACCATTGTCTATGCTCCCTCTCTTCCCCCTTTTTTACGATCCATTATCAATGATCTCTATTATATTACTTATTAACAGGTACCCCCAATCCATAGCAGCTCCTGATGAGTGGAAATAATCCACGAAACGCGTCAAGCTTTTTACTATTGGATGCTATGCCCCAATGACCATGTTTCTACTATGGGTTTGATCTATTTAAATCATCAATTCAATTTATTGGTTATTACTGTATACACATTTTGGAATGTACTATTAGTTTATTATTAATCCTGTGTAACAATGCTACTGTACTATGAATTTTATTGTGTTATGTCATTATCATACCTTTTTAATTCTGCTAATTACATATTGATCTATCATTAATTTATTTATTGTACTACCTCCCTTTGTGTTACCAATAAATTATTATTGTTATTTTATTATATCGATTGATTTAATCTATCCCAAGTGCCTTGTTTCATACAAAACACCTGAGATGACTTCCTGGTGATTGACTCTATATAGGGACAATGAAGGTGTGAAATAGGGAATATCTGGATAGACATCAAAATTGAAATTAAATTAAATAAAAAATCTGAAGATTAAATGACATAATGCTTGAAAGTGCGACCGTGTGCCTCCATCCCCAATTATTTGATTAAAAGAAGAAAAATCAGCAATATTGTGACTTTAAATGAGGATAGTGGGGTCGTTCATACCCCTCCTCCATCCCGGTTCAATATTAGAAACTAAAAAAGAGAGCAGATGTGGGACTTTGAGTGAGGCACACGGGAGCAGAAGTCAAACTAGAATAAAGTTTCAATTTTTTAATATAAAGTAATACATAAATTCATAAGTTTACATTTATAGGCACATAGCTCAATAAATATAATTTGTATTCAATCATAAAATACATTCCAACAAGGACTTCTATGTAAACATATGAGGATATGAATAAAAGATACATAACAATAAATATGTGGCACTCAGTGTCACTAGAAAAGGCATTGCCAGCATGGATGCGGAGCGGCCCGGAGAAGAAAATGAAGAAGAGAAGAAGAGAAGAAGAAAGGAAGATGAAGAAGAGAAGAAGATGAAGAGAAGAGCGGGAGCCTCCCCCCATGCCATGGGTGCGGAGCGGCCCGAGGAGAAGAAGATAGAAGACGCCGCGGAGGAGATGCTGGACAAGAACGCCGGAGGAAGAACCAGAAGAGCCAGAAGAACCAGAAGAAGAAGATGAGGAAGATAGAAGAAAGAAGAAGCATTTAAATAGAGGAATTGTCAAAAACTGTCTCTTGTTATTTTTAACATTTTTGACAGTTTTTTAGTGAAATGGTAGGGGTACTTGTACTCCCTTACTATTTCACACAGGGGGGTCGGGATCTGGGGGTCCCCTTGTTAAAGGGGGCTTCCAGATTCCGATAAGCCCCCCGCCCGCAGACCCCCACAACCACCGGCCAGGGTTGTGGGGATGAGGCCCTTGTCCTCATCAACATGGGGACAAGGTGTTTTGGGGGGCTACCCCAAAGCACCCTCCCAATGTTGAGGGCATGTGGCCTGGTACGGTTCATGAGGGGGGGGGCGCTCTCTCGCCCCCCCTCTTTTCCTGCGGCCTGCCAGGTTGCGTGCTCGGATAAGGGTCTGGTATGGATTTTTGGGGGGACCCCACGCAGTTTTTTTTTTTTTTTTGCGCGGGGTTCCCCTTAACATCCATACCAGACCTGAAGGGCCTGGTATGGAATTTAGGGGACCCCCACGTCATTTTTTTTTAAATTATGGTTCGGGGTTCCCCTGTGGGGAATTCCCATGCCGTTTTTATCAATGAACTTCTATGTGTATTGTCGAAATTGAAAGGGATATTACACTTTTATTGTTTGACTTTAAGCATTATTAAAATCATTGCTCCTGAAAAAACGGCCGTTTTTAAAACTTTTTTTTGCATTGATCCATGTCCCCTGGGGCAGGACCCAGGTCCCCAAACACTTTTTATGACAATAACATGCATATAAGCCTTTAAAATTAGCACTTTTGATTTCTCCCATAGACTTTAAAGGGTATTCTGCAGCATTCGAATTTGCCGCGAACACCCCAAATTGTTCGCTGTTTGGCGAACTTGCGAACAGCCATCCCTACTCCACATAGCGTGATACCATTTTGACAGATTTATTAAAATCACTCCAAACATACTTCAATGGTTACACTCACTTTTAAACTGAAACAAAAAAGCCTTTGAACAAAACCACAGCAAGCAACAGGATCATTGATCATGGGTAGCATATTAGGATTGAAGGACCACTTGTATCTTCTGAGAGCTCTTTTGTGCGAGGCATCATTCACATCAGGCAATGCTTCTTGTGAAAAGCAAACCCAGAACTGGTGTGTGTTTTTATAGGGCAGGGCAGCTGTAACCAACACCTCCAATCTCATCTCATTAATTTCGACTCCAGTTGGCTGACACCTCACTCCAATTAGCTCTTGGAGATCTCATTAGTCTAGGGGTTCACATACTTTTTCCACCTGCACTGTGAATGTTTACATGGTGTGTTCAATAAAAACATGGTAACATTTAATACTTCGTGTGTTATTAGTTTAAACAGGCTGTGATTGTTGTGACTTAGATGAAGATCAGATCACATTTTATGTCAAATTTGTGCAGAAATCCATATCATTCCAAAAGGGTTCACATACTTTTTATTGCAATTGTAACTTGGTCCAGCCCAGCTGCATAGGTTCCTCAGCAGGCAGGAGGTGCTCCTTGGAATGAAGAGAAGGGACATGGAGCTCAGGCTGCCCAAGGAACGGGGAGTGCTGGCGTCTTTTTTCCAGGGCCCTCTCCTGAAAGCGAATACAGATCTGGTTACACAAGGTGATGACACTGTCCAGATCAGCAGGGAGGGATCTTCCTGCTAATTCATCCTTCACTCTATCAGAGAGACCATGTAAAAAGGTTGCAACTAGGGCCTCATTATTCCAGCTCAGCTCAGCAGTCAAAGTACGAAAATGAAGAGCGTACTGTCACACAGAAGCGGACTCTTGATGGAGACGTAAAAGGGCTCTGGTCACTGAGGAGACACAGGTAAGTGGGAGAAATGCCGCGCCAACTCTAAATTATAAGCAGCCAACACAACAATCAGACTAATTGTAAGATATAGATGTAAACAAAAATGTGTAGCACTCATAAAGTGGTCAATGTTGTGTACCATATCTAAACCGTGATGGTGATATTCAAAAATAAAAGGTGTATACACATAAAAATGTTTATAATGGAACATATACATATATTGGTGTATAAGTTACAGCAATCTCTGTGGCTACAATTGTCCATACAATCACTTAATTGACATATGTTCCATTCCACGTTATTAGCGCTACACATTTTTGTTTACACTGAGGAGACACGACCCAGTTCCTCGAAGATATTCCAAAAAAGTTTCAAGAAATCAGACAGGCTAGAAACCACTGGATCATTCAGTTCCCAAAGAGGGGCAGCCCAGGCTAAAGCCTCGCCGGACAGGAGGGATATAATATAGGTTACCTTTGCCCGATCGGACAGGAAGTTTTGGGGCCGAAGCTCAAAATGAATTATGCACTGGCTAAGGGACCCCTGCAGGCCTTGGAGTCCCCAGAGAAATGGGCCGGAGCTGGCAGTTGTAATGAATGTGTGGCTGCGACTGGTGCGATAGGTGCAGCAGCAGATAGCGGTTGAGGTTGTTGAACAAGGGGTCCTAATGAGGCCTGAACCTGTTCAAAATGAGAGGCCAAATCCTGAAGGAATCGCATCACCTAGGTCTGATGCGATTCCTGGGTCTCAAGTCTGCGAACTATGCCCTGTAATGAAACATCTGCAGGAAGCTGCATGTCAGCCGGGTCCATGGCTTATCAAACTGTCAGGTCACCTGAGACCAGGTGATAGATGCACTCCGTGGAAGTCAGGAGTGCACTGCTAAGGACTGCTGCGGATTGAACCCTGGGAGGTTCAGGAAGCAGGTCTACTGGATCCCTAACACAGATCCCACTGGGAGCTAGAGTATAGATTCCTCAGGGCGTGAAATCTAAGAGCCAGTAGGTGTTCACCAGAGCCTCTAAAGGTGAGGATGGACTGCGCTGCAGTCTGGCTCCAGGTCGCGGCCCCCCAGGGTCTCACAGCTTACACTCATGGTAGACTACAGGAGAAGAGAAAGGAGGCAGCAGGTTGGAACAACAAGGAAAGTAAGGGATCAGCCAAATGTCGGGGCAACTAGCAGACAAAGATAAACATAGCACGCCAAAGGTCAGGGTCACAAGAAGACAGGGATAGTCGAGAACAGGCCAAGGTCGGTAACTGGAATCAGACATAGGAAACACAGCAAGTACACATGAAAGCTAACACACAATGGTTGATCAGCAAGGTTGGCTTGTAATGCCCAGGTTAATATAGTGTCCCTAATTAGAGACCGGGTGGAGCTATGCTGAGGGAAGATTATTTAAACAGTCAGGTGAGGGTGGCTGGCCTCTAAAGGACACAGAAGGAAAGATGAGCTGACAGACACACATTACTGCATAACCATGACATAAGCTCTGAGCAAGGTAATCACAAGAATGCGTTATAGCTTATACCTTCATTTAGGCCTAGATATCTTGTGGCCTGCAAAAGATAGATCTATTTGGCTTCTATTTGAAGGAGTTGTTTATCAACATCTAGACCTCTGTTATGTGGGGGAATGTGTTCCAGGGCATAGGATCCAATCATTTTAAGATTGTGATTGTGGTATAGACCCATGTGTCTGCTAATGGGGGTTTCCATTTTGAGTTTTGATACTGCTGACACATGGTCTCTAATCCTGCAAAATACATTTTCCTGGAATAAAGCAAACACCAGGCACACCAACCTTTGCTGCATGTACAGATCCCAGCTTAAACGCTAATCATCTTGCTTTGTTTTCATCTTCCTAGTACATAACAGAAGAATACCCAGCCAGGTTCATTTAAAGAAACTTCATCTTTTATTCTAAAATTTGGGGAAAAACAGACATTCAAGGAAGATACAATGAGTAAATGTTAACCACTATAGCATTTTTCAGGTGGCAAAGATTATTTTAATCATTCAAGTATCCGGGTGCTTAATAATTTCCAATAAATTAGATGGTTTCTCTTAATTCTTCTCTCTCACTCCGAAGGGTCCTGAAGGGGTACTTATAGTACATAATGCAGCCTATCATGACTGGGAATACCAACATCCATACTACATGCCCTAACTACACTTCAAAGTTACATACCTGTTGCCTAGTACCCAAAAAGCAGAACCTACCCTTTAAATGGTGTAAAACACTGGCACTTGCTTACCCGATGCAATCTTCAAAATTCCTTCTTTCCACTGGCTTTGTCTGTGCAGTCAATTATTAAAGACTTTTCTTTATATGACTGCACAAGCACAGCCAATTCAGCAGCAGATGATTGTGACAGGCGACTACAATGGGATGCAGGTAGCTATACACTTGTGGACAGGGGGAGGGTTAGTTCTTTTTGGTTAGGGGCTAAAAAGTAAGGATAAGTTCATTCTAAATAAAAGTGCACTCAACCTTCAAGATTTTTTAATAGATGACAATTTTATGTTTCTTAAGTAGAAGATCATTTTTTTAATAGTTTCTATACATCTTCAGAACTCCAGGAAATATGCTTTGGCCCCCACCTTATAGATAGGATATCCCAGTGATTCCTACTGAACTTTTCCCAAATTTGTACTACTAGCTTTACAACAGCAAGGAAATTCCAGCATTTTATAGCATGCCATAAATGTGACTGTTTCAAAATAGCCAAAAATAACTCACAGTTTTTATTATCTTTTTGATTGCTTGTGATCTTCTGAGACTTACTGAGATACTAAATATGTGCTACTGACTTAAGCGAATCTCCATTAGCTGAAGCATTTTTTCCCCCTTAATAAATGTGAAATGTTTTACATCTCCCCACCAACTTTCACATGTTTAAATAGTCTGGCTTGATGAACTGGCAGAGCAAATTATGACATGTTCAAGGCTTAATGCATTTTTCACGCTCCATGTAAATAGCCTCTAAGTCATTCTTTTTATGTTGGGATGCTGTACATTTTTTTCTCTTTCTACACATTTTATTGGTTGTAATTGATATAAACAGTTCTACTCATTGCTAAATGACCTATTTTTAAGACAGGCACTGAGGATGCTATAGAGCATTTCCCTGTGTTTTGATGTCATAGAAACCGAATGAGTGCGGGTAACAAAATTCCTTGGCATATGGCATTTTATACTTAATTTCCTTTGAAAAAAAAGAAGCTGTGTACATTTCTGTAAAACAGGAAGTCTGGAAAAGCATTGCTACAATACATATAATCATATATATGAACCTAATAAATAATTTAGGGTCAAGATGCGTTGAACATCACTCATTGAAAACAAGCATAAACACTATGAATGGTTTTCAATAGCAGTTCACAATCCTTTACTGGCATTCTAATGTATACTGTAGATATAAAAAGGCAAGCATCACATTTTTAATTTAGTAGCCTAACAAACACACACGTTTACAAAACAATGAATGTGCCTTTTTTTTAAAACAGTTAATGGAGGTGAGTCAATCACTGTTATGTAAAACACGTGAACCAAGGAACGTCACCTGCAGTTAAAGTTTGCTAAATGCTTTATAAATATACCTTTTAAAGTTTTTATAATAAAATTATTTTATTTCCTCCTTTGTGGTCTGGTAAATTTACCAATGATGAAAGCATTTATATCTGTTGATTAAAGTGTTACTAAACTCACAACAGTAAAATCAGTCCACATATGCAGCATATCATGCTTGTTATACTCACTGTGGAAGAGGTTAATCCTCTGCATTGTGTAAAAAGGCGGTTTTATCCTGTATGCATAGATCCTCCCCTCCCTGCACTGTCTTTCTGTGGAAGGCCAGCTAACACAGGCAGAATAGCCGACCTGCACATGCTCAGTTGTGTCTTTTATGCTGGAGAGAACAGTTTCTTGTTCTCAGAGATAGCCAGGTCCAATGATATTGACATCACACATATGGGCATGTATTCTTTCCTGAACTCTCAGTACTTAAGAAACTGTGCAGTTGTAACCGTGTCATGTAACCATGGTATAAAGATCATCGTGGTATAAAGGTCATCCAAAAAGGTATATAGGGCAGTATTTTAATGTAAAAAGAAGATTTTTAACCTGTGGGCACTGTGGAGGGGGGGGGGGGAGTGGCGCAGATTAACTATTTTCATATTACTGGGTTTAGTAACACTTAAAGTACAAAAAAAATCCCAGGTGATCCTGTCAGAAATCATGGGAGCTTGTAACATCCTATGCACTCTGTCCTTTCTGCTAAAATCCTAAGCAGGGTTATCAGCCTTACCCAGTTAACGCTTTGAACTACTTCTTGCCTATGTTATATAGATGAGAAGAGGGGAAGGTATTCTGTAGTCCAAACCAAAAAAAAGCAGACGAGGGTGACAACACTCCTCCTTTATAAATACAATTGAGTGAGCATTGGCATCCTAGGGCAGGAAGTGTGTTACTGTCAGGATTAATAGGTGAGAATAGGTAAGACAGGGGGGAAAAGCCTGAAAAAAAAACTAGAACCCAGAAATGCGGTTGGTTTCTGTTGCCATGATTGCTATAACACGTTGAACAATAAAGACTTTAGACTTTTATTTTACATTTGTTTTTTTTCCGGTTGTGATTGATGTTTGGCTATAAGAACTGTTTGCTTAAAACAACTAACACTTGAGTACTTTATACAGTTCGTTTCCTCCTCCTTTTTAAATATCATCAAGACTGATCTCAAAACTCACAGTGAGCTCCATGTCAAATCAATACTTGGTTTGAAGGCCACGTTCAAATGCAACAATAATTCAAAAGATCTGTAGATATTCCTAATGTGCTAACCCTTTCATGACCAAAGGTTATGATGCTTAAATGCCCAGGCCTAAATTAGCAGCATCAGCATGTGTTGGCTATGATTTTTTTTTAATTGAGAAAGCATAAGGCTTTTATTTGGTACATTATTTAAACAAAACAAATGACATTTTTTAATAAAATTACAAACGGCAGAAATGTTTAAAAAACAGTAGTTTTTCTTTTTTCTTTTTTTTCTTTATTTTTAAATTTAGGCAGTATTCATCTGAAGTCTGAAGGCTTCTTTTGATCAATTTGCAGCTCTTGCATGTGATTACTATGTCATAACAAGCATAGTGAAGACATAATTGAGAACCACTCTATTTGGTTCCCAAGCATCAGTGGGGACCCAGGCTTTAAGTGGCAGCTGAGATTAAGTGTTACCGGCTGCACAAAGCGTAATATAGTACACATTCATGGTAGAAGTCATCATGCTGTCTGAACCTTTATAAACTTATTGCAGGTGTGAAAGGATTAAATATGGTTCAATGCCACTTTGAAGTTTATTTACCATTTTTATATAAACTGTGATATTAATGTATAGCCCTTTACACCATTTTTTTTCCAAGGAGATTTCAATTTAATGTCCTGACCCAGCTAATGCAAACAATACAGTATATACTCCTAGAAAGTTTTATGTAGATACATTGTAAGGTAGAAGTTCAGACAAAACTGTTTATTTTAATTTTGGATTCCAAAGGAAAGGGTTAGAACATCTTTCAAGCTTTCATTGCTGCCTGTCCTCATTGTAGAGAATCCACCTCACCTTTTTGCCTAGAGACCAGTCATGTGGTAATTACAACTGTCTCTAAGGTAACTGTAAATATGCACAAAAAGACAATAGCCCTTTAATGAGGCACAGCCAAAAATATAAAATATACAATATTTTTTATAACACAAAGCAAATATTACAAACATTTAGAACCTAATATAAATGTACATGCATAACCATCATGAGTAAATCACATGATGAATCACATGATGAATTAAACTTACAATGGAGTAAGGAATCTGTACTGATTCTCTCTACGCGTTTCGCGAGATATGGACTCACTTCCTCAGGAGACGGTACAGATGGATATCTAAAGATAGACAATGTTATTGAGAAAAAAAAGAGGGTGGAGGGGGGAGCAAGAAGGAAGGGAAAGGGGGCACCCCAACTAACACTGGTGCATGAATAAAAAACATCTAGACTTACTCGTTGGTTTGATTGATTTTGTTAAACTTCAAACATGTACCGTCGTTAAAAAAGTTGTATGAGATTGGCAGATCTTCTAAGTATGGATCAGTACATCGGCTGGGCGGAATCACCCGCTGCTTTACATGGTTCAAACCGGGAGTTGGAAATGGAAGGGAGACCACATACTGCAGTGCAAACCCCTAAGATGACACCAGAGGGCACTATGGAGTGTCTGCATAGGCACTGGGAACTAAAAAATCCATAATTACCACCATAAAAGAAGCCAACCTAAGACAGCATCATATCAATCCACCAGCATCATAGAATTTATGCCGAGACATGGTAGTGAAAGCAAAGTGCAGGGGGTGGGGGGGGGGGTGCATGGGCCAACAACATGTGTCAGTGAACAATGAGTGATATTATAATAAAAAAATATAAAATATATTAGTATAAGAGGACACATACAGGAGCCCAAGGAATAAGCACAGTGTGAATGAGTGCTACTATAACTTGGCCTAGTCTATTACAGTGGAGTTATAAATTAAAAATGATAAAAGTGAATAAAGGAAATGTTTATCTTTTAAACCATATGTGATGGAATATACAAGCCACTAATTAATCAAACTGGAAATCTCACCTTTGACAGATGTCACCAAAACTTTCCGTCTTGGTGACAACTTGCATCAAGACTAATAATGAATGGGTTAAACTCTATAATGTTGAGCTAATATATAGACAAAAAAACACAATGAAAAATCCATAAATGAAATGAATAAATTAATCCAGTGGTTAAAATACTCCAGTGGTAAAAATAATCCAGTGATTCTGATAAGTCTTCACCACCATCCAACACCTTGTAATCCAGTGAATTAACACCACCGCCAAAGGCTGAAAAAGGGCCTGCTTACCAGATTACATAGATCTCTCATTACAAAAGGTCAAAATCGCCTGTGGCTCCATACCCAGCCAGGGTCTTCAAATCCAGTCAGTCATCCAAATTGGGATATCAATCCTCCTCATAGGGTGATCACAGGAGTACGCCAAAATAGAAGAGACTCCACATAGTGTAAAATCTTCAAAACTTTCATACACCCAAATAAAGGTTTCCCTTACAAGGTTGTTATAATTTTGTATGGACCTTGCGCTATGGATTAAGTGAATTTAATAGTGTTACATAATTATGTGAAAAAAATATCCTCCCTTCCTGATGACACTGTAAGATGAAACGTACGTCGAGGCGCATTCCAGTCATAACACTTTTGGGTTCCGAACTTCCGGTTTATTGTACTGCGGCAGTGGAACGCATGCTAGCCCATGAGTCCAGGGCGGCCTACAATCCCTACCAATGTACTACACGCAAGTGTCCTCAGTGCCAGGAGAAGGCACTTTTAAATGTAAGCAGCCAATTTGCATGATTTTTTTTAAATAAATGGTTTTACACTATGGCACTTTGTCCATCTTATTTTTGATGGGTTACCTCGGTGGAGAGGAGGTTTTAGTTTAAAAGATACCCTGGTTCGACTCAGCAGAACATGCGAACTGGCAAAAAATTTGGACGAACACGCGAACAACATTATGGTATAAGTCTATGGGACACAAACGTGAAAAATCAAAAGTGCTAATTTTAAAGGCTTATATGTAAGTTGACATGTATCAATGCAAAAAAAAAGTTTTTAAAAAGGCAGTTTTTTCGGGAGCAGTGATTTTAATAATGCTTAAAGTGAAACAATAAAAATGAAATATTCCTTTAAATATTGTGCCTGGAGGGTGTCTATAGTATGCCTGTAAAGTACTGCGGTTTTCCTGTGTTTAGAACAGTAAAATGACATTTCTAAAGGAAAAAAGTCATTTAAAACTGATCGCGGCTGTAATGAATTGTCGGGTCTCAGCAATATAGATAAAACTCATTGAAGAAAATGGCATGGCCCCACCCCCCTCTGATTCACATGATGTCAGAGGAAGGTGGGGTCGCCCGTTTACGTCACCGACTGGCACTGCCCTCAGCTATATAACAGCTGTCACCGAGAAGCGTCACTCGGCGGGAGCCTCCCATGGAGGCGGATCTGTTGCTGCTTTTTTTTTTTTCGGCTCGTCGGGTGGCATGATAGAAGATGAATAGACATTGTGGGACATTTTTATTTTTTGATCTTTTAATAAAGGACTTGTCCCTAAGTGTCTCCTGTCTTTTTTACTATTTTTGACACTTTCTTTTGTGAAATGGTAGGAGTACAGTGTACCCGTTACCAATTCACATAGAGGGGGAGGCCGGGATCTGGGGCTCCCCTTGTTAAAGGAGGCTTCTAAATTCTGATAAGCCCCCCTGCTTGCAGACCCCCACAACCACCGGCAAGAGTTGTGGGGATGAGGCCCTTGTCCCCTCAACATGGGGACAAGGTGCTTCCGGGGGCTACTACAAAGCACCCTCCCCATGTTGAGGGCATGTGGCCTGGTATGGTTCAGGAGGGGGGCGCGCTCCTGTCCCCCCTCTTTTCCTGTGGCCTGCCAGGTTGCATGCTCGAAAAAGGGTCTGGTATGGATTTTGGGGGACCCCTACGCCTTTTTTTAAAATTTGGCGCAGGGTTCCCCTTAATTTACATGCCAGACCTAAAGGGCCTGGTATGGATTTTGGGGGGACCCTTACACAATTTTTTTTTTTTAATTTTTGGCTCGGGTTTCCCCTTAATATTCATACCAGACCCAAAGGGCCTGGTAATGGACTGAGGGGGGGAACCAAGCCGTTTTTTTCAATGAGTTTTATCTATATTGCAGAGACCACAATTCATTACAGCCGCGATCAATTTTAAATGACTTTTTTCCTTTAGAAATGTCATTTGGTTGTAGTACTGTTCTAAACACGGGAACACTGCGCCACTTTACAGGTATACTATAGACACCCCCCCAGGTATGATATTTAAAGGAATATTTAATTTTTATTGTTTCACTTTAAGCATTATTAAAAACACTGCTCCAGAAAAAATGGCCATTTTTAAAACTTTTTTTGCATTGATACATGTCCTCTGGGTCAGGGCCCAGGTCCCCAAAAACTTTTTATGACAATAACTTGCAGAAAAGCCTTTAAAATGAGTACTTTTGGTTTTTCATGTTAGTGTCCCATAGACTTTATAAAGGTGTTCCACGGCTTTCGAATTTGCTGCGAACACTGTATAATGTTCGTTGTTCGCCGAACAACCAAAGTTCGGCCCAAACTTATGCTTGGGCCAAGCCATTCTTCCATCCCTAATCTCCAGCTACCACAGAAGCAAGTTTAAAGACCCACAAACAAAAGCCCTTTGCGACCTTCTTTTTAGTTAAAGAAGTCATGGTCTTCTGGTGCGTAGGAAATTTAATCACACACGTCGGGTGCAACTGCCAAGTGTCTGCAAATGGTGATGGTGTTGAGCTTTGAAAATATCACAGAAGAACGTATGGACTTTGAATCACTGTATTAATTTAAGATTTGTACATTGTTTTATATGTTATTACTTTGTACAGAGCACTTTATTAAGTCTATCAGGTTGCATATGGTTTAAAAGTACCACTTGTACCATGTCTCTCCGCCCACGTCATCATTATACTCGTGCCCCGGAAAGACGGGTTTTGGCAGTCTACACATATGAATTAAGGCATTTTTTGTTACTACAACCTTGTAAGTGCAACCTTTATTTGAGTGTATTAAAGTTTTGAAGTTTTTACACTATGCAGAGTCTCTTATATTTTGGCGTACTCCTGTGATCACCCTATGACGAGGATTTATGCCCTAATTTGGAAGGCTGACTGGATTTAAAGGCCTAGCTGGGTATAGAGCCACAGGCGTTTTTTACCTTTTGTAATGAGAGGTCTATGTAATCTGGTAAGCAAGCCCCTTTTTCAGCCTTTGGTGGTGGTGTTAACTCACTGGATCACTTTTCAAGGTGTTGGATGGTGGTGAAGACTTATTGGAATCACTGGATTATTTTTACCACTGGACTTTTTTTATCACTGGATTAATTTAATTTATTCATTTCATTTATAGATTTTTCATTGTGTTTTTTTGTCTATATATTAGCACAACTTCATAGAGTTTAATTTATTGGGACTGTGTTAGTATCTCACAGAAAAGTTGCTGTTTGGTCACGATTTATGCTATAATATAGCGCAGGTTTTTTTTCATGTTTAAGTATAATAGTGAATGGGGCCTTCCCTGTGAGGAAGCAAAGTTGTAATTATCAATACTTTTTTGTTTTTTATACAAAGGCCTTGATGCGCTTTTCAATTATTTTCCTACCTTTACTAAATGCACAGTCATAAATGCTGCTACACTGAAGGTATGAAAGTATAACTGAATTTGTGTTGTGAAAAATTAATTTTTCAGCTGCACTGACTGCAAAGTTATATAATTGCTATAAGTGATTTAAAAAGCAGTCATTTTTATTTCCCATGTTCTTTTGTGGAAGCTTAATATTTTGGAATTCATACAACAGACCAGGTAGATAAGGTTGTTGTGAAGGAAATGATTCAATTATCTCAATAAAGTTGACTAGAATTGAATGGAATGAGTAATTGCCTGAATGTTTATTGCCATTAGTGAAAGTTCATGTTTGTTCAATCATTTGTTAAGGAATAAACCAGTTTATTACAATGGAATGAGTTCTGTATTGCTCCAGGAAAATATCAAATAAACTGTTTACAGGATATGTAGTATTAGAGCAGGGCATAGTATAATTACATCTTTATTAACCACTTTAGCCCCTGAAGATTTGGCTGCTCAATGACCAGGCCATTTTTGCGATTCGGCACTGCATCGCTTTAACTGACAATTGCATAGTCGTGCAACATTGTACCCAAACAAAATTGATGTCCTTTTTTTCCCACAAATATAGCTTTCTTTTGGTGGTATTTGATCATCTCTGTGGTTTTTATTTTTTGCACTATAAACAAAAAAATAGTGACAATTTTGAAAAAAACACAACATTTTGTACTTTTTGCTAAAATAAATATCCCCATTTTTTTTTAATAAAAGTCAATATTTTTTTCCTCAGTGTAGGCCAATATGTATTCTTCTACATATTTTTGGTAATAAAAATCACAATAAGCGTAGATTGGTTTTCACAAAAGTTATAGCGGCTACAAAATAGGAGATAGATTTATGGCATTTTTATTATTAATTTTTTTTACTAGTGATATAGATTTATATATATAGATTTTTATCAGGACTGCAACATTATGGCAGACACTTTTGACACATTTTTGAAACCATTGACAATCATACAGCAATCAGTGCTATAAAAATGCACTGATTACTGTGTAAATGTCACTGGCAGGGAAGGGGTTAACACTAGGGGGCAATCAAGGGGTTAACTGTGTTCCCTGACTGTGTGTTCTAACTGTGGGGGAGAGGACTGACTATAGGAGATGACAGATCGTGGTTCCTAGCTATTAGGAACTCACGATCTGCCTCTCCTCTCCTCACAGAACAGAGATGTGTGTGTTTACACACACACATCCCTGTTCTGTCTCTCGTGCCTGAGATCGCGTGCAGCCGGCGGTCATTGCGACCGCCGGCCACGAGCATGCCCCTTAAAGGAGCCAACGTACAGCTACGAAGGTTCGCGGGATCATGCCGACCTGCCTCGGTATAATGGTGGCTGGTCGGTAAGTGGTTAAAGCAGTATTAAACCCAAAAAGCAAACATGTATTATATTGCAGATCACCAATTCTTAGATGTGATGGCTTCATTTATTTTTTTTTCCTTTATTTCTTCTATTTTCTTCTGATGATCTGGCCAGTAAGTCTGTTGCTTTTCAAAAGAACAAACTCTCTTTCTGATGTGTCAGTTACAGGGATAAGATAAACCATTAAAAACTGACAGGAGTGGTTACAATGATCAGCTTTTATTAATTTATGTAAAATCATTATACCAAAAGGAAAACAAAATGTTTGCTGTAATTGTTTATAAGGTATTACCTGGAGTTTGGCTTCCGTTTGTGTATCTAAATCTGCTAGTACATCTAACACTCTCCTGCCACCAAATTAAAAATGCTGCTTTCCAAAGGTGTCCCCTGTGCTCATTCATACAGAGTGGGGGCACTTTAATAAACAAGGTGTATTACTGGCTGGATCACCACGGAAAAAGCCTAAAGAAATTAAAACGTATGCATGCTCTACATCTAATGATTGGTAAGCTGCAATATAGTATATTTTTGGTTTTGGGTGTAAGGCTTTAAGGTCAATATTACAAATACATTTAAAATAAACAAAAATGTTTTAAAAAGTTCCCTAAAAGCTTAAAGCATATTTCCATTTTTGCAGCCATATTGGGATTAAAATTGCTACTTACAATTTTAGACACTCACTTTTCTGAACTTATGCAATGAGAAATGTTACTTGGTTATCTTTGTTTGAGGGAGTTGGAGAAATGTAATAATTAACCATGTCTATACTGTGATGGCAGATCTCATTATCAGTTGCAAACTATATTTCACCAATGTCCATCGTCGGTGTTAAATGATTCAGAAGGGTTAAATGTTCAGAAGATGGGCTTCTTCATTGTATGCTAATGACAGGAAACTCAGCCTGTATTAAGCCCATCTGTTGGGTTAGAGCAGGGGTCTCAAACTGGCGGCCCTCCAGCTGTTGCAAAACTACAAGTCCCATGAGGCATTTCAAGGCTGACAGTTACAAGTATGACTCCCACAGGCAGAGGCATGATCGGACTTGTAGTTTTGCAGCAGCTGGAGGGCTGCCAGTTTGAGACCCCTGGGTTAGAGTGACTTTTTCAGAAATGCTTGCAGTCTTGATGTCTTCTCCAAAGAAAATGATAACATTTAGGAATTAAAGAAAACAAAAAAAAAAACAGATAAGGAACAGATAACAAAAATGCAAAGTCATAGCTGTTCATGGAACATAGGGAACCAAACCACAGTACACCAAGAAATTAAAACATCTTAAAATATGTATAATCTGTAACATAAATTAGCATAGTGCTAAATAAATAACTCATCAATTGTTATAAAAAAAAAAAAAATCCACACAGACTCATTTTATCATTCCAGAAAGAAAGGATCTCCATCACACTTCAGCTTATTTTTTATTAGTATAGAGCACTCGATGGCAGGTGTCTAATATCTATGAGCACCTGTAAATTTGCTTCTCTGCACTGAACAGAAAATTGAAGCCTTGAAATGAAGCTGATTTAATCCCTGTCTCTTTTGGACATTAAGGTGAATATATAGTTCAAACAAGTAGAACTGCTACTGCATGTGATAACCAAAATCCTAGCTAAGGCTAAATTGTGAGTTCATTTAATCAATATTTACATAATTAAAGATTTAGGCACTTTACAGTTTTTGCATTGCTGCAGATTAAGGAATCATACAAGTAATGAAAATATTATTGTAAATAATATAATGCTATATTTACAATACAATAAAATTGGAGGGAAACCTTACTCATAGATCACTAAGGGTCCATGCAGTTTGAGGTTAGAAAATAGGTAAACAATATTACAACTGGAGATGAGGATCCTGCTGTGGAATCTAAGAGGTGGCTGGTGTTCTGCCAGGGAGCCTCTTTTGGGGGTCTGGGCTTAGCTACTGGCCACCTCCATTTCGCCCAACAGATACTTGCATACATAGAGAATGAAAGGTTTTGTGTAATAAGGACCTGGAGCTTCAGAAAGGCAGGAGGCACTTGGCATCTGAAATCAGGAGTGAAGCCCAAGGCTGCAGTGGCAGAGATGGTGCAGTAGTGGTTCAGACTGTGAATGCAACTGAGACTGTAGGTGCAGATATGATACAGCAGAGGCTCAGACTGTGTATGCAATAGAGAGTGAGGGTGCAGACATGATGCAGTGGAGGCTATGGGTGTAGCAGAGACTTTAAATGCAGCTGAGATGTAGAAAAGGCTGAGACTGTGGGCACTAAGGAGATACAAGGGTCACTGCTGATGCAGAAGGGCTTGACTGCAGGTGAATCAGGAGTTAGGAAAGGGGCAAGTATAGGCTCTAGATTTAGACTTTAAAAGCTCAGTAATGTGTAAATACCATTTTTAACTTGCTGAAAAAAGAGTGACACTGGGTTACGTGACATGTCATGTGACACAGCCATGACACTGCAGTGGCCATGGAATCTCTTACCAGATCGAGGGAAGTAACAGTGACATTACTTCCCTCTTATAGAGCCTTCCCACCCATTGAAGGCCTGGTTTCATAAGGAAGAGGTGATGGCATTTCTCTGCAAGGTACTAAGCAAAAACATGTTATACCAAGGTCCAGGGATGTCTGTATAGGCTGAAGCCTCCTTAGTCCTACAGGTTATATAGCTTATCTCTGGTTTGTTTTCTACAGTTGGCTATTTGTTTAAGATTGGTAAGCAGACCAGAATTGCAGGAAGATGTCCATGGATTTACAAAGTGTTCTCCAAAACTGAGAAGTAAACTGGGCTCCCTTGTCTGAGATGGTATGAGATGGCATATCAAGCAGTCTAAAAATGTTCTGCATGAATATTGGTGCCAGAGCTTCACCAGAGGAAGAGTGGAGGGGAAATGAAGTGTGCTATTTTAGAGAACCTATCAACCACAACCAAAATGTCTACGTAGCCATCAGTATATCAGAGATCCATGATAAAATCCATTTTCCAGGGTGCCTTGGGAATAGAAAGGGTTATTAAAGGGCCCTCAGACACACAAGAGTGGACTTTGGTCTGGGTACAGTCTTAAAGTCTTTAATGTCCCTTTTCATTTTTGGCCACCAATAGTGACAGGACAAAAAGGTGACCTGCCAGTCTGGAGCTGTGGGCCCAGTGAAAAATCTTGGTTCTGAGATTTGGTGGCACAAGGGTTTTTTCTGGAGGGAGAGAGGGTTTTTGTGATGGAGGTCACTGCCAGAATTCAAGCAGTAGGAATAATAAGCTCTGGTTCAAAGGGGAGGACTCTTTGTCTTATGGGTCAAAAGATCAGCAGAACTCATCGGTCCAGGTGTTGCTGGAACATGGTTGTAAGTAGTGACAAAATTTGTGATAACATAAAATGGATCAATGGGCTTGCCTTGGATTGACCTGTTGAGCAGACAGATATTGTAGTTTTTTTGATCACTGAATATAGTCAGACGGTTGGAAAGCCCTCAAATATCACCATTCCTCAAGGGCCCTCTTGATAGCCAACAACATATGATCCCCAAAGCCATAAATCTTTTTGGTTGGTGTAATTTTTTAGAAAAGAAATCACATAAACAGCGGTTTCATAATAAGGGACAGATATAAAGCTTTTTCTGATTGGAAAGGCATATTTTGGAGCTTTCAAAAGGGCAAATAATGCGATCAGTTGCTTTTTGGGTCAGGGCAGATGTAGGAGCCACCAGGGAGGTGTAACCTCAGATAAACTGGTGATAATAGTTTGTGAACTGTAGTAATCACTGGGTTGTCTTCAGGTTGGTAGGATATGGCACATTTACAATAGCTGACAACTTACTGGGGTCTGTTTGGAGGCTGTCCTTGGAGATGGCACTTTCCTTTTCCCACTGACATTTTATCGCAATCCGCATGTGCTGCTGATGTTTATGGAGGTTGGAAAAATAAACAAGATACACCATCACACACATATAGGAGATGAAATATTTAATTTACTAGGTGTTGAAAGACCACAGGGGCATTACATGACTAAAAGGGCATCAGATAACATTTATAATGCCCGTCCCAACTGTTGAACATGGATTCCAGTCGTCTTCTTTATTCAATCCAGATTGTAGGCCCCCTCAGTTTTGGTTTGGAAAAGATCGGAGCTCCACATGGATGAATAATTTTGTTGAGAGGCAATGGACACTGATTTTTTAATCTGATGATATTCAAGCAATCTATGAAAAGGTTTAAGGCTCAATCTTTCTTCTCAAAGAAGGAAAATAAATATAGCCTTTTTTGCAAATTTTCAAAAATATATTTGAACATGGCCTCAGCGTGGGCAAGTCCTTTAGCATAGGCAACTTTCTTAATTGGAGTGTAGCAAATGCAGAGAGGGTCCCAAGCCAAAACGTAGATAGAGGACCAGAAGGTGCCACTGCAGTGAATGTACAGGTGCAGGATTAAAGAGGATGAAACCTGAAGCAAAACCATGAAGGTGATGGTTTCCCAATGTAATATGCCAATGAACCTCTCAAGGGACACCATTTGACTGATTTATGGGCCTACTGGAAAGAAAATTTGCCATCCATGGCTGATACAGAAACAGGTTTGAAGATAAATCTGAATCTAGGCCTAGGGGTGCCTTAATGAAACGAACTGCCTGCCATCAATTAGGGTAGGACCTAAATAAGACTGAACTCTGGTGTGGAGATGGATGGTAAGAATGGGAGAATTTGCAGAGGGTGGAGATATACAGACATGTAGATCCATGGATTTCCGTGGTTGAGGAAATACCCCTTCTCCCTCTAATACACAAAGGCCCTGGGTCCAGTGAGGAGTTCTTTCCACAGAGGATGGTTGAGCTCATCTCAGTTGAATGGGTTTAACAAATGAGAATTCCTGGTTTGGAGGAAACAAGTAGGGATGGGCCTGATGTTCGAGTTGAACGTAAGATTGAACGCCTCATAATGCACTCCAAGATCTCAGTGCATTGACGTCTGATGATTGGCTGAAGCCGTTCAAGTGGGCCCTGAAGCTTGTCTGGGGCCTACTACTATGGAGATGGTCCTGTGCTGTCTGTCCTGCGGGAAGAAGCCGGACAATTGAGAAGACCCAGGGGAGGACCCGTCTTTGGAGAGGACCGTGCGGAATGCTGGTGTCTCAAGAGGGGCCTGGTGACTCAATTGGAGGATGCATCTTAACTTAATCTATAGCACAAGTACTGCCGGGTTCTGGTACTGTGTTGCAGTTCATCTAAAATTACTACTACATCCTGTGGCACAGGATCGTACAGTAAAATTGTTCTCCTCAAGTCTGTGGCAGAGACGTTTTGTTCGTGCTAAACTCTGGCTGCTAGGTCAGTGAGAGAGGCCTATCCGGGTGGGCAAAGATTTAATTCTGGACTGAAGGTATATTCATCCCCAAGAGTTCAAATTTCTTATGCCCCGTACACACGGTCGGATTTTCCGACGGAAAATGTGCGATCGGAGCGTGTTGTCGGAAATTCCGACCGTGTGTGGGCTCCATCGGACTTTTTCCACCGGATTTTCCGACACACAAAGTTTGAGAGCAGGCTATAAAATTTTCTGACATCAAAATCCGATCACGTCAATTCCGACCGTGTGTGGACAATTCTGACGCACAAAGTGCCACGCATGCTCAGAAGAAATTCAGAGACGGAACAGCTCGGTCTGGTAAAATTAGCGTTCGGAATGGAAAGAGCACTTTCGTCATGCTGCAATGTATAAAATTGATTAATACAGTGCACTCTCTTCTTCTTTATAATGCAGGAAGAACGAAGTAGTTTTGCTGCTGATATTCACACAGACTTCTCACAAACTTCTTTCTTTATTATTTTTCGTGATTCCCTCAATATATTATGATTTGTCACATCTGACCAAAAATCGAAAAAAAATTTTTTTTGTGTTTTTTTTCTTTTTTTTTTCCTCAAGCCTGATGTGATTTTTTTTTAGGTTTGTATTTTTTTGAAGGCTGATCTTGATTTTTTTTTTTTTTTTTTAAGTTATTTAACATCCAGAATATTTTTGTGTGTGTTTTGTGTGTCAAGTTACCACAACACCATTATTATCTTGTATTATTTAATCTCAAGGAGATTGATTGGTGTTGGTGCCTCTTGTTAATTTCACATTGTATTTTGAAATGTACCTGCCTCCTCACAAACAAACTGTCCTTTTTGAAGGAAAACACACATAGGCGAGTCTAATTGAAACCAAAAAACCTTTATTAAGGGCTCATAACCAAACAAACAGGGAGGCAATGCTGGAGAAACAGCAGAAATTGGTGAAGCCTTTGGCCCCCAGGGCACACATCAATTATTTTACTGCAAAATTGGTGGCCTGAGGAGTCCATATCTAAGGGAGTACAGTCTGGTCCAGAAGTCCCAGAGATCCTGAAAGCAGCAGATGACATCTGTGTCCCCAGGCTGTGGTCATACAAGAGCCTGCATCTTTTGCCAGACCAGACTGAACCCAGGGTCATCACTCTCTGGTCTTCCTTCCACACTTCCTTCCACACTTCCTTCCACGCTGTAGCTGTGGTGGTAGAGTTGTGACAGGAGGAGGAGGAGGATGGTCCAACTCACTCACATGGGTATTGGGTGTGATTTCACCCCTCATCCCCTTAGTTAAGACTTTATAAAGAAGGTCCTCACACAGCTGGCGTTGGCCCACCTGCATGCCCTGCAGTTTGGTGGCAGCCATGCAGGCAAAGGCCTCTTCAGGAGTGGGGGTGGCTCTGAGGGACGCAGAAGCCTCCTGAATGAGCCCGAGAGCTGAATCCTGCACGTGACTCCCCTTCCTGGGTCTTTTGGTTGGAAGGCGGAGGGAAGGGACCTGCGATTTGGTCAGGCTCCTACTGGTCCCAGGCTTCTCCTGGCTGCCACTTAGCCCTGCCTCCTCCTGGCTGCCACTAACCCCTGCCTCCTCCTGGCTGCCACATTCCACAGCCTCCTCCTGTGTGCCACATTCCACAGCCTCGTCCTGGCTGAGGTCTTCCTGTGTATGAAAAAGGGACATAGTTTTAGTTTTTTCTTCAGCAATCACACACAATTTTCATCTCATGACTATTGCAAATTGAATGTTAACAAATATAAAAGACCATCATTCTGAGCCCAGCATTTTTCATTCTTGCAAGTGGGTGTGGTGCTGCGCTAATCCAAATAAATGAACAAATACATAAATGAAGGGCAAACTGCAATGTTAATGTGTATGAAGCTAGTCACCTAACGTGAGCGTGAAGTGTGTTTCACAGTAAAACACCTTATATAAAATATTGTGAGATCTAAATTATAATAAAATATAACTAATTCCAAAAGAATTGAATCAGAGTGTGCGGACTTATAGAAAATTACAATGACATCAGCATAAACAATATAAAGCATGCAGTGTCAGACTTATCAAATAGTGCATAAATAAGCATGTGGGTGACGGAGAAATTGATACACACAATTTACAAATAATAAAAAATAAAAACGAAAAGGTACAATGTTACACTGTACGTCCGGAGAGATCTCAAGGCGTGTGACAATAGTCTAAAGTGTCCAGTGCAAACAATCAGTGCTCAAAGATGCATAAAAACATATATACAGTCCAGAAAAAGTGGCTTGTGCAATGAAAAAATCTCCAATGGCTCATCAATCCTCAAAGTGCCAAACAGTGAGATAGTGCAAACAGCAAACTTGATTCTAAGACCAATCACTTGAATAGGTGAGGGATGTGAAGTGTATAGATCGCAGAGATACTCAGTCCTCTTCATGCAACAATCCTACACTGGTAGATAATGGCCCCTTACCTCATTATACTGAGGTTACAGCATAGATCAATCTCCGCTTATAACAGCTCCTATGGGGGTTGGCCCTGGATCCCGGACTAGGTCTCTATATGCCTCAGGTCCTCAGGGGGCATGGCGGCCAAAAGAGGAAAGGGATGCCATACAGTGTAGTATTTTTTAAAACCATATAAGTTTTATTGACAGTAAAAATGGTACTCACACAATAAAATAGCAGAGGGCGCATATAACCAAACGAGCGGCGAGCTCGTACACTTCTGACAGTGGAAGGTGCCTGTCCCGTCCCTACGCGTGGCATCACGGGTCATGTGACTTCATCAGGGTATGCTGGGAGGACTGTTATAAGCAGTGATTGATCTATGCTGTAACCACAGTACAATGAGGTAAGGGGCCATTATCTACCAGTGAAGGATTGTTGCATGAAGAGGACTGAGTATCTCTGCGATCTATACACTTCACATCCCTCCCCTTGTCAAGTGTTTGGTCTTAGAATCAAGTTTGCTGTTTGCACTATCTCACTGTTTGGCACTTTGAGGATTGATGAGCCATTGGAGATTTTTTCGTTGCACAAACCACTTTTTCTGGACTGTATATATGTTTTAATGCATCTTTGAGCACTGATTGTTTGCACTGGACACTTTAGACTATTGTCACACGCCTTGAGATCTCTCCGGACGTACAGTGTAACATTGTACCTTTTCGTTTTTATTTTTTGTTATTTCTAAATTGTGTGTACCAATTTCTCCGTCACCCACATGCTTATTTATGCACTATTTGATAAGTCTGACACTGCATGCTTTATATTGTTTATGCTGATGTCATTGTAATTTTCTATAAGTCCAGACACTCTGATTCAATTCTTTTGTGATTAGTTATATTTTATTATAATTTAGATCTCACGATATTTTATATAAGGTGTTTTACTGTGAAACACATTTCATGCTCACGTTAGGTGACTAGCTTCATAGAGATTAACATTGCAGTACGCCCTTCATTTATGTATTTGTTCATTTATTTGGATTGGCGCAGCACCAGACACTCCCACTTGCTAGTTTACATTATTATTAGGGGCCAGGTAGGACCCTAGCCGGTGCAAGCGGCTTTTCCCTTTGGTATTATACTTACTACATGGTAGCACGGGAATAAAATACTCTACACTGTTCATTTTTCATTCTTGTCCCAATTATTTTTGCCCACTATTGTCTATTGATATGTAAAACACTTTATTAAATTAGCAATTAGTGATCGATAATAACATCTAGTAAACATCATTTATTTATTGATCAGAAATCTGTCGAAGAATGCTATACCTGGCTCAAGCTGGGCTCCTCAACTGCTTCCTGGATGGAAGTCCCAGGTTGGACATCGGAAGCCTCAGCTGGGGTGGAAGGAAGAGTGGAAGGAAGGGTTGAGAGGGATTCCCTGACTCCAGTCTGGTCTGACAGAAAACTAAGGCTCTCATAGTACCACAGCCTGGGGACATAAACGTCATCTGCTGCAGCTCCGGATCTCTGGGAATCCGTGACCTTCTTGCGCTCCCTAAGATAAGTGCTGCTTAGGCCACCAATTTTGGCTTTTAAATAGGGGATGGTTGCCGTGGGGACCACTGGCGTCACCAACTCCAGCAGTTTCTCCACCGCTGTCTGCCTCTTTTGTTTATGATTATAATGCGGGTGTTTGACCTGCCACAGACAGGGCAGCTCTCTGTACTTGTCTATGAACAGGGGGAGGAAGTTGTGGTCATTGAAGCCGTTCATTTTATCTGCAAGACACAACACAAGACAAACCCTAATGTCAGGCAAAACTCTCCTAATCTTTTTACAATATAGGCCTCAATCTAGAAGCAGTATAGGCCCAATTTTAGATCTTACCTTCGTTATCACGATCGGCGCCTCCGATACTCCTTCCTCCGCTCACAGATCGTACGTACTATGCGCGTGTGTTACGCTTTATACCCACTGCGCATGCATGAAACTCCGCCCGCCCCTGACATTCTTTCTATTCTATTCCCCACCCCTTCTCGTTCGGCGCAGTGTGGGAAGAGCACATGGCGGAGACACAGCCGGTGCATGCTAATTACAGCAACGAGGAGGAGGGGGAGGAAAGCCCAGAGCCTGAAACGTCACAATAAAGAAGGAGACACTTTAAGGCCCCAAATATGTCCTTTGGGGAGATGTTGGAGATGGTGGACATCCTGAAGAGGGCCGACTATGACGGGAACTATGGACCTTACCCCAAGATCATGGCGAAAGTAGTCAAGAGTCTGCACCAGAATTTCGGGGTAAGGCGATAGAAAGATCAGCTCAGGAAACGGTGGACGGACCTCAAATTAAAAGAGCACGAGCAGTACAGAAAGATCCGGAGAGTGCTGCAAAAAAGTAAGTAGTTGTGCTGTGTTCCTATTTTTTATGTTTATTATGTTCGTGCTGCTCCATGTGCTTTTCTTAACTGTTATCCAGTTTAAAATGGCAACTTTCATGTTCATGGGCACATTATTCGTTCGTAGAAAACATTGTTTGTTCGGCCTAGAAAACACCATTGTTTTGGCCATATGCATTTGCCCACATTTTTTATGGCCTACTTGTCTGAAAATAATTTGGTTGTGTAGATGGGTTTGTAGCTAGAATGAAATGCTAACTAGATTCTGTGTAGGGAGAGGACACTCAGCAGTTTTCACATCTGGACTCTGGAGCACTAGTGTGGGACACAAGAACATCCTTTTTATTAGGGGGCCCACACAGGTGCTCCAGTGTATACTATAGGGGTGTCTCCATCTGTGAAGCTTGTACAAAACAGGTAAAGTATTGAAGCTTGACAAAGGACAATAAAAATTCTACATCTTGGAACTCTGCCAAAATAGACAATTGTACCTCACTTCCAAGCAATGTTTTATATTCCTACTTCTGCCATCAAATATCTGTGTGCTAAGTATACCTAATTTTTTTACAAAGGGGAGAAAAAACTCAGAGGACACCCCTCATCCGAGGGGACAACAGACCCCCCACCTCTGGAAGAAGGGGAAATCCACCCAAGCCAAGCAGAGCAGGAGGAGGAAGATGTGGTAGAAATTGTCACCACAACAGGGGAGTGTCTGCGACCACAGGCTCAGGTAAGAGATGGATGCCGGCATATTTATAATACATGTTGTGTTTTTGTTTCTATCTTTTTAGGTGATCGTGATGTTGTGGATCCAGGGCATTTCACCTCGGAAAGTGCACAGATCCTGATCGGCGAGATCATGGGGTGTAATAGGGACTTGGAAAACATCCTTAAAAACATCAATGATGTTCAACAAAAAATGAAGAACATCATTGATGTTTTAGGGAGAGTTTAAAACCCCTCCAAATCCCTTGGGTTTTTTGTAAAAAATTTTACCATTTTTTGACATATTTGCGAAAAGCCAAATTTTGAAGATGCACACAGTGTGTCAACATGTGCTATCTGCCATCACGGGAGATCAATGGACGCGTTTTTGAGGTGCAACCCCTTCCTGAATGATAAAGTAGCTGTGAGGAAGGGGTTGCACCCCAAAAACACGTCCCTTGATCCCCCATGATGGCAGCTAGCACATGTTGACATTCGGCAATTTGTGTGCATCTTCAAAATTTGGCTTTTCCTGGAGTGACTTCACCCCATCTGAATGCAATATCAAACACAGTTTGTAAATACTCATGTCTGATATTGCCTTCAAGTTCTACCAAATGAGAACTTTGTAAGTTCAAGATTTGTGTCTTTCTTGTTGGTTTTAAACATGCCTGTTTTATCATAAATGGACACTTCTACTTTTTCTAATGTGACCCCAAAAATTGTTATACAACAAACATGTTGGTTTGTTTTAAAAACCTTTTATAAATGCACATGTGATTGTGCTGGTATTAAAAAGATTGTTAATCAAGAATGTGTGGATTATTGTCTCAACGCTCCAACACTTTTGTGGTGCTCTAATTGGTATTTTCAGTGACAATGGGGGTTATTTCCTAAGAGCAAATCCACTTTGCACTACAAGTGCAGTTTCAAGTGCACTTGTAATGCAAAGTGTCTTTGCCTTTAGTAAATAACACCAAACAGTGCTTTGTAAGGTTACACAATCACGCCATTTTCAGGACTCACCACATTTCTGTCAGGGTCAGCTAAAAGAAAGACAAGCAGTAAATGTCACCAAAGATTTGAGTAGTTATTTTTTTTATTTGAAAAAGGTTTCAGACATTGTCTGGCATATTTATAGCCCCCCTAACTGCAAAGTATTTAAGGTATCTTAGCCGGACATCACGGGCACTGGGGGGGCAAGCTAGGACGGCCACTTTCAAGCGCCGTCAGGGTTGTTTCATTTAGAATTCCAGCCTCAGGCCCAACTGAGCCAGCATAGTTGGCAGAATGTTGCCGTAAAAAGTTGTGTAGAACACAGCACGCCAGGATAATATGATTCAGTTTATACTCCGCCATGTGTATGGGTGTAAGAAATAGGCGGAACCGGCTGGCCATGATTCCAAACATGTTCTCCACCACTCTTCTGGCTGTGGCCAGCCAGTAATTAAAAACCCTCTGTTCCGGGGTGAGGGTCCTCATCGGGAATGGCCGCATAAGATGGTCACCCAGCGCAAATGCTTCATCCGCAACGAAGACAAATGGGAGTCCTTCCACTTTGTCTTCTGGAGGTGGCAAGTCCAAGCTGCCATTCTGGAGATGCCTGTAGAACTCCATCTGGGTGATGACTCCACCATCGGACATCCAGCCATTCTTCCCCACGTCCACATACAGGAACTCGTAAGTAGCCGACACTACCGCCAACATCACAATACTATTGAACCCCTTATAATTATAATAGTATGACCCCAAGTTGGGTGGTGGGATGATGTGGACGTGTTTCCCATCAATTGCCCCTCCACAGTTAGGAAAGTCCCACCGCTGGGCAAAGTGGGAGGCCACAGTCTGCCATTCCTGTGGTGTGGAAGGAAACTGTGGAGTCAAACAACAACAAAAAAATTAGTCATTTTGCACATAAAAAGGAAAGCAGATTAGAGACAAACATTCTTGGCCAACAACAAGATAACATTTATTTGAAGGAGTTTCTAAAGACCAAAGTCTAAGGTATACCTATCAGATTCCCCCTCCCCCCCTCTCATGGGCCATTTTTAACATTTTGGGGTGGGAGCTCTTGGACAGGTAACCCTCTCCACTTCATTGAGAGATGAATGCCTAAATAATGGGTATTTGGCCAGACCCTCCTTAGTTACACTATTGGCAGCCCACTGGACAGGTAAGAAGTGTCATAATACAAAGATATAAATACACATTGTACACATTTGAGCACATTTAGAAATTCTACTATTACCTATCAAGATAAAAACTTTAAACAGTACCATCTGAAAGTATACAGGCAGGCCCTTGCACTACATGCTTTGGGGAATTCATCCATAAATCTGACCACTAAAGAGATGGGTATAGTGTGTATGGGTTTGGCAAAGTCAACAGATAGATGATTGGGGATAGATAGAAAATTGGTATCAGCTGACTTAGCAGTTGGGGGGAGGGAGGGTTCCAAATGATTTGGGGACCCAAAAAAAGCCTCTGACACTCTGCCTGAATTTAAAGCACAAATCACATTTTAAAACATTTTAGGGGGGTTTTAAGGTAAAGCACTACTATGAAGCTAATACAATACACTGTTAAGTGACTACATGAGGTGAATATAGGGTCAGGAGACTATGCTGGGGAGGTAAGTGAAGGCAAATATGTATGAAGGAGAAAAAAAATAATGACATAAAAATCATGCATGAGGACAAAGGGGACATTCACAGCATATTCCAATCATGGTAATTTGGGAATGAGGAAAAAAATACAATATATTATCAAACATTAAATTGTGATAAAGGATAAATCTTACCTTAATATACTCCTTTTGCAGGACCTGAATGATGGCAGAACAGGTCTCTGGGATAAGGATCCCCAGAGCCTGGGGGGAGATGCCAGTTGAGAACTTCAAGTCCTGCAGGTTTCTCCCCGTCGCCAAGTACCGCAGGGTGGCGACAAGCCTCTGCTCTGGAGTGATGGCTTGCCTCATGCAGGTATCCTGCCTGCTGATATAGGGGGTCAGCAAAGCCAACAAACGGTGAAATACGGGGTCCGTCATCCAGAGAAAGTTCCTGAAATCATCAGGATTATTCTCACGGAACAAAGGCATGTGACAGAATTGGTCACGCTGAAGCAACCAATTTTTGGTCCATGAACTCCTCCCCACCCTGTTCATGGATTGGACTTGTGTCAAGGTCAGGACCCCAACACCAAGCCCCCACACAGCATGAACTCTACGAGGAGTATGTATACACAACATGGCTAGAAAACGGTCGGCTGCTCAGAACGAAGTAACGGAATGCACTGAAGAACAGCAAGGCCTGTGAAGAGCGACCTGAAAAACAGTAACGAACAAGAACACAATGACAAGAGTCATGCGTAACTCGCTGCACGCACTGAAGAGCAGATACAAACCCACAAGCGCAAACTGAACAGCAGAAAACGATCTGAAAACCACGAGTCTGAAAAAGCGCTAATCGCCTGTCACCAAACTTTTACTAACATGAGATTAGCAAAAGGAGCCCAAAGGGTGCCGGGCTTGGTTCGGACCTGCCCTTTTCTAGTCTCGTCGTACGTGGTGTACGTCACCGTGTTCTTGGCGATCGGAATTTCCGACAACTTTGTGTGACCGTGTGTACGCAAAACAAGTTTGAGCCAACATCCGTCGGAAAAAATCCATGGGTTTTGTTGTCGGAATGTCCGATCAATGTCCGATCGTGTGTACGGGGCAACAGTGTGCTAAAGAAAAGGTATTTGAACCTCCTTGCAACTCTTCTTCTACCTCTTTCCTGCTACTTCTTCAAGTTACTTCCTATTAAAGCATTGAAAAAGTACTAAAGTGACTGGTGCCTACATTGTCAGAGACAAAGCTCAACATGGACTCCAAGTTCTGGTATTGGTGAAACTAAAGGTAAAAAGGTGACGGTAACAGCCCGATTTAAATCAGCAGCTCCATCGAGAGTTATTGCTACATATATATCTATATATATATAGATGTATATATCTATATATATCTATATATATATAGATATACATTTTTCCAAATCCAGGTGTGAAAAACTTGTTGCATCTTTCCCAAAAAAACTCATGTCTGTATTAGATCAAAAAGGTCCTTCTACTAAATACTGAGCAAAGGGTCTGAATACTTAGGACCATGTAATATTTCAGTTTTTCTTTTTTAATAAATCTGCAAAAATGTCAACGAATCTGTGTTTTTCTGTCAATATGGGGTGCTGTGTGTACATTAATGAGGAAAAAAAATGAACTTAAATGATTTTAGCAAATGGCTGCAATATAACAAAGAGTGAAAAATGTAAGAGGGTCTGAATACTTTCTGTCCCCACTGTATATATATATATATATATATATATATATATATATATATATATATATATATATACTGTATATATAGATATATATATATATATACATACAGTGTAGTCAGTGTAGTGTAGACTATATATACAGTGCAGGCAGTGTATTTATATATCTATATATCCATCTATCTATATATATATATATATATATATATATATATATATATATATTTATAGATATAGATAGATAGATAGATAGATAGATAGAATATAAAGAAGGAAGAGAGAGCAGCGCCACTCTAAGCATAATATGTTAGTTTAAAAGGCTTTAATTTGCTTTTAAAAATAGGTATACAGGCATAGGTTGTATGGTTCTGTTAGCTGTCCTGGGTTTTCCCTTGGTTCCAGCTAGGGATGAGCTTCGAGTTCGAGTCGAACTCATGTTCTACTCGAACATTGGCTGTTCGCAAGTTCGCCGAACAGCGAACAATTTGGGGTGTTCGTGGCAAATTCGAATGCCGCGGAACACCCTTTAAAAGTCTATGGGAGAAATCAAAAGTGCTAATTTTAAAGGCTTATATGCAAGTTATTGTCATAAAAAGTGTTTGGGGACCCGGGTCCTGCCCCAGGGGACATGGATCAATGCAAAAAAAAGTTTTAAAAACGGACGTTTTTTCAGGAGCAGTGATTTTATTAATGCTTAAAGTCAAACAATAAAAGTGTAATATCCCTTTAAATTTCGTACCTGGGGGGTGTCTATAGTATGCCTGTAAAGGGGCGCATGTTTCCTGTGTTTAGAACAGTCTGACAGCAAAATGACATTTGGAAGGAAAAAACTCATTTAAAACTACCCGCGGCTATTGCATTGCCGACAATACACATAGAAGTTCATTGATAAAAACGGCATGGGAATTCCCCACAGGGCAAACCCGAACCAAAATAAAAAAATAAAAAAATGATGTGGGGGTCCCCCTAAATTCCATACAAGGCCCTTCAGGTCTGGTATGGATATTAAGGGGAACCCCAGCCAAAATTTAAAAAAAAAATTGACGTGGGGTTCCCCCTAAATTCCATACCAGACCCTTCAGGTCTGGTATGGATTTTAAGGGGAACCCCGCGCCAAAAAAAAAAAAAGAAACGGCGTGAGGTCCCCCTAAAAATCCATACCAGACCCTTATCCGAGCACGCAACCTGGCAGGCCGCAGGAAAAGAGGGGGGGACGAGAGTGCGGCCCCCCCCCTCCTGAACCGTACCAGGCCACATGCCCTCAACATTGGGAGGGTGCTTTGGGGTAGCCCCCCAAAACACCTTGTCCCCATGTTGATGAAGACAAGGGCCTCATCCCCACAACCGTGGCCGGTGGTTGTGGGGGTCTGCGGGCGGGGGGCTTATCGGAATCTGGAAGCCCCCTTTAACAAGGGGACCCCCAGATCCCGGCCCCCCCCCTGTGTGAAATGGTAAGGGGGTACTTACCCCTACCATTTCACTAAAAAACTGTCAAAAATGTTAAAAATGACAAGAGACAGTTTTTGACAATTCCTTTATTTAAATGCTTCTTCTTTCTTCCTTCATCTTCTTCTTCTTCTGGTTCTTCTGGCTCTTCTGGTTCTTCCTCCGGCGTTCTCGTCCAGCATCTCCTCCGCGGCGTCTTCTATCTTCTTCTCCTCGGGCCGCTCCGCACCCATGGCATGAGGGGGGAGGCTCCCGCTCTTCTCTTCATCTTCTTCTTCATCTTCATCTTCATCTTCTTCTTCTTCTTCTTCTTCTTCTTCTTCTCTTCTTCATCTCTTCTTCCTTCTTCATTTCTTCTGCGGGCCGCTCCGCAGCCATGCTGGCATGGTGGGAGGCTCCCGCTGTGTGACGGCGTCTCTTCGTCTGACGGTTCTTAAATAACGGGGGGCGGGGCCATCCGGTGACCCCGCCCCCCTCTGACGCACGGTGAATTGACGGGACTTCCCTGTGACGTCACGGGGAATGCCACAGGGAAGTCCCGTCATGTCCCGTGCGTCAGAGGGGGGCAGGGTCACCGGGTGGCCCCGCCCCCCGTTATTTAAGAACCGTCAGACGAAGAGACGCCGTCACACAGCGGGAGCCTCCCTCCATGCATGGATGCGGAGCGGCCCGCAGAAGAAATGAAGAAGGAAGAAGAGATGAAGAAGAGAAGAAGAAGAAGAAGAAGAAGATGAAGAAGAAGATGAAGAAGAAGATGAAGAGAAGAGCGGGAGCCTCCCCCCTCATGCCATGGGTGCGGAGCGGCCCGAGGAGAAGAAGATAGAAGACGCCGCGGAGGAGATGCTGGACGAGAACGCCGGAGGAAGAACCAGAAGAGCCAGAAGAACCAGAAGAAGAAGAAGATGAAGGAAGAAAGAAGAAGCATTTAAATAAAGGAATTGTCAAAAACTGTCTCTTGTCATTTTTAACATTTTTGACAGTTTTTTAGTGAAATGGTAGGGGTAAGTACCCCCTTACCATTTCACACAGGGGGGGGGTCGGGATCTGGGGGTCCCCTTGTTAAAGGGGGCTTCCAGATTCCGATAAGCCCCCCGCCCGCAGACCCCCACAACCACCGGCCACGGTTGTGGGGATGAGGCCCTTGTCTTCATCAACATGGGGACAAGGTGTTTTGGGGGGCTACCCCAAAGCACCCTCCCAATGTTGAGGGCATGTGGCCTGGTATGGTTCAGGAGGGGGGGGGGCCGCACTCTCATCCCCCCCTCTTTTCCTGCGGCCTGCCAGGTTGCGTGCTCGGATAAGGGTCTGGTATGGATTTTTAGGGGGACCCCACGCCGTTTTTTTTTTTTTTGGGGGGGGCGCGGGGTTCCCCTTAAAATCCATACCAGACCTGAAGGGTCTGGTATGGAATTTAGGGGGAACCCCACGTCAATTTTTTTTTTAAATTTTAGCTGGGGTTCCCCTTAATATCCATACCAGACCTGAAGGGCCTTGTATGGAATTTAGGGGGACTCCCACATCATTTTTTTTTTTTTATTTTGGTTCGGGGTTGCCCTGTGGGGAATTCCCATGCCGTTTTTATCAATGAACTTCTATGTGTATTGTCGGCAATGCAATAGCCGCGGTAGTTTTAAATGAGTTTTTTCCTTCAAAATGTCATTTTGCTGTCAGACTGTTCTAAACACGGGAAACATGCGCCCCTTTACAGGCATACTATAGACACCCCCCAGGTATGAAATTTAAAGGGATATTACACTTTTATTGTTTGACTTTAAGCATTATTAAAATCACTGCTCCTGAAAAAACGGCCGTTTTTAAAACTTTTTTTTGCATTGATCCATGTCCCCTGGGGCAGGACCCAGGTCCCCAAACACTTTTATTGACAATAACTTGCATATTAGCCTTTAAAATTAGCACTTTTGATTATTCATGTTCGTGTCCCATAGACTTTAACGGTGTTCGCGTTTTCGAACAAATTTTTTTCCTGTTCGCATGTTCTGGTGCGAACCGAACAGGGGGGTGTTCGGCTCATCCCTAGTTCCAGCTTGGCAGCAGTGATGGATCAGTCTCCAGTCGCTCCAGTGGCATCCGCAGCTCCGAGGCTGGAGGTTAATATATATATATATATATATATATATATATATATATATATATATATATATATATATATAAATACAGTGCAGTGAGTGTGAATATAGACAGTGTAGTATATATACAATGCAGTCAGTGTACAGTGTATAATACAGTGTATTGAAGTGGTTAAGGGGAACCCTATAACAGAATTAATTAAAAAAAAATGGAATGGGTCCCCCCTCCCCCTAATCCATATCAGGCCCTTTGGGTCTGGTATAGATTTTAAGGGGAACTCCATGGCAAAGTTAAAAAAAAAAAACATGCCCTCCCCAAAATCTATACCAGGACCTAAATTTTTTTTAAAAATTGGTGTGGGGTCCCCTCAAAATCCATACCAGACCCATACAAGGCCAGGAAAGGGGGGCGGGCAAATGCCCACCCTCCTCAACCATACCAGGCTGCTTGCCCCTAACATGGGGTGGTTGCTTTGGGGTCCCCCAAAGCACCTTGTCCCCATGTTGATGGGGACAGGGGCCTCATCTCCACAAACCTGGCCCGGTCGGGACCCCCAGATCCTGCCCCCCATGTAAATGGATATCGGGTACATTGTACCACTACCCTTTCACCAAAAAAAGTGTCAAAAATTAAAAACCACAAGAGACAGTTTTTGACAATTCCTTTAATAAAATTTTAAAAAATAAACAAAAAACCACAAAAGACAGTTTTTGACAAGTCCTTTATTAAAAAAGAAAAAAAAAAAGTGGCCCCGATGTCCATCTATCTCCAATCACGCCACCCGACGGACCCGAAAAATAGAGGGAAAAAAAGCTTGGCCACGATGTGAGGCGTCCCGCCAACTGCTGTCTCTTGGCTGTGACTAGGGATGAGCTTCGTGTTCGAGTCGAACCCGTCGGTAGAATGAGCTGTAATTGGCCAAAGCCAGGGTGGCTTTGGCCAATTATGGCTCAGGGGGTTTAGAACACGTCCCACGCTATATAAGGCCGCCTGCACGGTGGCCCTGTGTAGTGTGTTCCAGCCTGCTTAGGGAGAGGAAGAGAGACAGTGTCATTTCATTTGAGTTAGCTAGATTAGGCAGGACAGTCAGTGAGTTAGCTGCACTTACAGTGTATTGTGTATATATATGCATCCCAGGTGTTGTGTATATATGTATATATATATATATATATATATATATATGCACTGTATGCAGTTTAGCTAGATCCATTCCTGTTATCTTACTACTGACAGGCAGGCTTGTCTTGTTACAGTATTTACAGCTACCTGAAGAAAATTGCTGGTGTTCTTTTGATCCTATTAGTACCACAGTCAGTCTAGTGCGTCCTCCTCACAGTGTTCAGTTAAAGCTACAATTTAGTTTAGTGTAACCTCTGCACAGTGTTCAGCTAAAACTACAAGTTAGTGTAGTGCACAGTGTTCATCTAAAGCTACAAGTTAGTGTAGTGCGTACTCCTCACAGTGTTCAGCTAAAACTACAAGTTAGTGTTGTGAGACCTCTGCACAGTGTTCAGCTAAAGCTACAAGTTAGTGTAGTGCGTCATCCTCACAGTGTTCAGCTACAGTAAAGCTACAAGTTAGTTTAGTGTGACCTCTGCACAGTGTTCAGCTAAAGCTACAAGTTAGGGTAGTGTGTCCTCCTCACAGTGTACGGCTAAAGCTACAAGCTGGTGTAGTGTGTCCTCCTCACAGTGTTCAGCGAAAACTACAAGTTAGTGTGTGCGACCTCTGCACAGTGTTCAGCTAAAGCTACAAGTTAGTGTAGTGCATCCTCCTCACAGTGTTCCGCTAAAACTACAAGTTAGTGTAGTGCGACCTCTGCACAGTGTTCCGCTAAAGCTACACGTTAGTGCGTCCTCCTCACAGTGTTCAGCTAAAAGTTATGCCCCGTACACATGGTCGGACATTGATCGGACATTTCGACAACAAAATCCTAGGATTTTTTGCGACGGATGTTGGCTCAAACTTGTCTTGCATACAGACGGTCACACAAAGTTGTCAGAAAATCCGATCATTCTGAACGCGGTGACGTAAAATATGTACGTCGGGACTATAAACGAGGCAGTAGCCAATAGCTTTCATCTCTTTATTTATTCTGAGCATGCGTGGCACTTTGTGCTTCGGATTTGTGTACACACAATCGGATAATTCCGACAACGGATTTTGTTGTCGGAAAATTTTATAGCCTGCTCTCAAACTTTGTGTGTCGGAAAATCCGATGGAAAATGTGTGATGGAGCCTACACACGGTTGGAATTTCCGACAACAAGGTCCTATCACATATTTTCCGTCGGAAAATCCGACCGTGTGTACAGGGCATTAGTGTAGTGAGACCTCTGCACAGTGTTCAGCTAAAGCTACAAGTTAGTGTAGTGTGTCCTCCTCACAGTGTTCAGCTAAAGCTACAAGTTAGTTTAGTGTGACCTCTGCACAGTGTTCAGTTAAAGCTACAAGTTAGGGTAGTGCATCCTCCTCACAGTGTTCAGCTAAAGCTATAAGCTGGTGTAGTGTGTCCTCCACACAGTGTTCAGCAAAAACTACAAGTTAGTGTAGTGCGACCTCTGCACAGTGTTCAGCTAAAGCTACAAGTTACTGTAGTGCGTCCTCCTCACAGTGTTCAGCTAAAACTACAAGTTAGTGTAGTGCGACCTCTGCACAGTGTTCAGCTAAAGCTACAAGTTAGTGTGTCCTTCTCATAGCGTTCAGCTAAAGCTACAAGTTAGCGTAGTGCGTCCTCCTCACAGTGTTCAGCTAAAGCTACAAGTTAGTTTAGTGTGACCTCTGCACAGTGTTCAGCTAAAGCTACAAGTTAGGGTAGTGCATCCTCCTCACAGTGTTCAGCTAAAGCTACAAGTTGGTGTAGTGTGTCCTCCTCACAGTGTTCAGCGAAAACTACAAGTTAGTGTAGTGAGACCTCTGCACAGTGTTCAGCTAAAGCTACAAGTTAGTGTAGTGCGTCCTCCTCACAGTGTTCAGCTAAGCCTACAAGTTCTTTTTTTGTGAACTCTGCACAGTGTTCACCTAAAGCTACCTGTAGAAGGTTGGTGGTGTTTTCCTGATCCTATCACTACCGCAGGCAGCTAAATAAGCTACAAGTTAGTTTTTGGTGAGCTCTGCACAGTGTTCACCTAAAGCTACCTGTAGAAGGTTGGTGGTGTTTTCCTGATCCTATCACTACCACAAGCAGCAAAATAAGCTACAAGTTAGTTTTTTGAGAGCTCTGCACAGTGTTCAGCTAAAGCTACCTGTAGAAGGTTGGCGGTGTTCTCATATTACAGGCAGGCAGTTGATTTTGCTAGCTGCAGTATCAGTACATATATATATATATATATATATATATATATATATATATATATATATATATATATATATATATATATATATATATATACCCTGTTTCCCCGAAAATAAGACCTAGCACAATTGTCAGTGATGGCTGCAATATGAGCCCTACCCCCCCAAAAAAGCCCTAGTTAAAGTCCTTGTAGGTCTTTTCTTCTTTTCAGGGTAGGGCTTATTTTCGGGGAAACAGGGTAGGGCTTATTTGGGGGATAGGGCTTATATTGCAGCCATCACCGACAATCACGCTAGGTCTTATTTTCGGGGAAACAGGGTATATCCCAGCTTAGTGCAGCTACAGGCCATTAGTATGTCTGGAAGGCCAACAAGGAGAGGCAGACAGTCACAAGCCAATAAAAGAGGGCAAGCAGGCTCTGTGTCTAGAGGCAACAGTGCTGGTCGTGGAGACGGTGCATCCTCATCAGCACGTGGCCGTGGGGCACGCTTGGCCTTTTTTTCGGCAGCTGGCTGTGTTGAGCCGCAACATGCGGAAGACTTGGTCGAGTGGATGACCAAGCCGTCCTCATCCTCCTCATCCTCTCTCACCCATGCTCAGGGTACTTTGTCTGGACAAGCAGCGGCCTCTTCCCTCGGCTCAATGTCATCAGTGACTCCTTCCCTAGCCCCGCCATTTCCTCCTGAGGAGTCCCTCGAACTGTTTGACCACAGTGTTGGGTACATGCTCCAGGAGGATGCCCAGCGTTTGGAAGGCTCTGATGATGATACTGAGCTAGATGAAGTCAGTAACGTGAGCACGGACAGAGGGGGTGCCCAAGAAAGACAGCAATCTGGCAGTCATGCTCCCGCTGCTGCAGCATACTACCAGGTTTGCTCCAGTGATGAGGAGAGAGGGGATGACGAGGTCACTGACTCAACGTGGGTGCCTGATAGGAGAGAGGAGGAGAAGGAGGAGGAGGCACATCACCAACGAGGCAGGATGCCCTCCAGGTGCCAGCCTAAGGGCAGCACACTGACTACATCACACCCCAAAGCTCTGCATGTGCAGGGCGCTGCAGTCTCTGCGCGTTATTCAAAAAGTTATTTAGTGTGGGCCTTTTTTGAGACGAGTGCATCAGATCGCACCGCTGCTATTTGCAACATATGTCTCAAGCGTATCTCGCGTGGCGAAAACATCTCCCACTTGGGCACCACATGCTTGACCAGACATATGTTGACCTGCCATGCAGCTCGTTGGCAAGCGTATCTAAAAGACCCACACCAAGAACAAAGAGGACCTCTCCTTGCTCCTCATCAGCTGAGATCTCCAACCCCATTATACCTTCAGTCCTCTCTGAGACCTGCACTGAGAGGAATGAAGGTGTAGAATTAGGTGTGTCACAGCCAAGTACTTATGGGCAATCTGCTTTCGGTACACCGACATCAGATTGTACCAGGCAAATTTCCCTGCCCCAGCTGTTGCACCGCCAAAAGAAGTTTGCTCCCAGCCATCCACATGCCCAGCGGTTGAATGCTAGCTTGGCAAAACTGCTAGCACTTCAACTGCTGCCTTTTCAGTTGGTAGACTCTGCCCCCTTCCGTGAGTTTGTGGAGCCACACTGGGGCAGAGGTTCTGTCAGCTCTGCAAGGGCAGGTTCAGAGATGGTTGACGCCATGCCAACTTAAGGCAGGAATGGTGGTTTGCGACAATGGCACCAACCTCCTCTCTGCCCTCCGACAGGGACAAATGACCCATGTGCTCTGTTTGGCTCATGTCCTTAACTTGGTGGTGCAGCAGTTCTTGGGCAGGTACCCGGGCTTACAGGATGTCCTGAGGCAGGCCAGGAAAGTCTGTGTGCATTTCTGCCGGTCATATAATGCCAGTGCTGGGCTGGCGGACCTCCAAAAGGAGTTTAACCTGCCCAAGAACCGCCTAATCTGTGACATGCCCACTAGATGGAACTAAATGTTGGCCATGCTGCAGCGGCTGCACACGCAGCAGAGGGCCATCAATGAGTACCTGTGCGACTATGGTACCAGGACAGGGTCAGGGGAGCTTGTTTTTTTTTCCCCACGCCAGTGGGCCATGATCAGGGATGCATGCACTGTCCTGTCACCATTTGAGGAGTCCACGAGGATGGTGATCAGTGACAGTGCATGCATCAGTGACACTGTCCCCCTTGTCCACCTGTTGGAGCACACGTTGCGTGGAATAATGGACAGGGCACTTGAGGCAGAACAGAGGCAGGAAGAGGAGGACTTCCTTAGCTCTCAAGGACCCCTTTATCCAGACAGTGTTCCTGAGTGCCCGCTGTTCACACAGGAAGAGGACGAGGAGGAGGAGGAGGTTTGTGTCAGTATGGAGGTGGAGCCTGGCACTCAGCATCAACAGCAGTCTTTAAGGGATCAGTCCCAAGAAACACATGGACTTGTACATGGCTGAGAGGAGGTGGCTGCAGACCATGACGTCCTTAGTGACCCAGAGGACTCCGGACCGAATGCCTCAGCAAACCTACGCTGCATGGCCTCCCTGATCCTGCGAAGCCTGCGTAAGGATCCTCGTATTCGTGGTATCAAGGAGAAGGACCAATACTGGCTGGCAACCCTCCTTGATCCACGTTACAATGGTAAGGTTGCAGACCTTATCTTGCCGTTGCAGAGGCAGCAGAGGATGAAACATCTTCGGGAGGCCTTGCAGAAAGGTCTGTGCAACGCGTTCCCAGAGACTGGGAGGTTACAAACTCCTGTTTCTGGACAACGTGTTGCTGAGGCTTCAGTCAGTCAAAGAAGGAGCGGTGGAGAAGGTGGCCGTCTGACCGATGCGTTCAGACAATTTTTTAGTCCGCAGCCCCAAGGTATGATCGGTTCCAGCAACCATCGCCAGCGTCTGTTTTACATGGTGCAGGAATACCTAGGGGCAAGATCTGACTTGGACACCTTTCCCACCGAAAATCCTCTGGGTTACTGGGTCTTGAGGATGGATCACTGGCCAGAGCTTGCACAGTATGCAATTGAGCTACTGGCCTGTCCTGCATCCAGCGTTCTTTCGGAACGCACATTCAGTGCTACTGGAGGCTTTGTAACCGATCACAGGGTGCTTCTATCCACCGACTCGGTCGATCGACTGACCTTCATAAAAATGAATCAGTCTTGGATCACCACCAGCTACCAAGCACCTGATGCTGATGTAACCGAATAATTTTTTTTGAAATCTCAGATCCCTTCAAAGACTGCCTATGCTGATGCTGAGTGACTATCCTGATTAATTATCCTCTTCCTCCTCAATGATCACGCTGATAGCTTGTAAGAACATTTTTGGTTCTGTGCGCCGTCACCAGTGCCTAAGGCCTAATTTTTCAGCCCCTGTTTAACAGGGGCATGTAATTACAATGTTTGATGCAATACTGTGCAACAGGGCTCGTTCCTGCGTTCCAACTAGAGTATCTGTGAGGGGTTGCAGTGTTGTGGCACTAGCACCAGTGCCTAAGGCCCAATTTTTCAGCCCCTGTTCAACAGGGGCATGTAATTACAATTCTTGATCTAATATTTTACAGCAGGGCCGTCTCTGCACCCACCAAGAGCGAGTGTGGACTTACAGTGTTGTGGCACCAGCACCACCACCACCAAAGGCCCAATTTTTCAGCCCCTGTTCAACTGGGGCATGTAATTACTATTCTTGATCTAATATTTCCCAGCAGGGCCCGTTTCTGCACCCACCAAGAGCGAGTGAGGACTTACAGTGTTGTGTCACGAGCACCACCACCACCACCATAGGCCCAATTTTTCAGCCCCTGTTCAACAGGGGCATGTAATTACAATAGTTGATTTCACAGCAGGGCCCGTTTCTGCACCCACCAAGAGCGAGTGAGGACTTACAGTGTTGTGGCACCAGCACCACCCTGTTTAACAGGGGCATGTAATTACAATTCTTGATCTAATATTTCACAGCAGGGCCCGTTTATGCGCCCACCAAGAGCGAGTGAGGACTTACAGTGTTGTGGCACCAGCATCACCACCACCACCAAAGGCCCAATTTTTCAGCCCCTGTTCAACAGGGGCATGTAATTATGATTCTTGATCTAATATTTCACAGCAGGGCCCGTTTCTGCACCCACCAAGAGTGAGTGAGGACTTACAGTGTTGTGGCACCAGCACCACCACCACCAAAGGCCCAATTTTTCACAGCAGGGCCCTGTGAGGGCTTACAGTGTTGTGGCCACAACAACACCTAAGGCCCAAATTTCTGCTGAGTATATAGGGCAGGCCCCTACTTTAAAACATCCAACTTACAAATGACTCCTACTTGCAAACGGAAGAAGACAACAGGAAGTGAGATGAAATCTACCCCTAGGAAGGGAAATTCTCTCCTGTAAGAGTTAATATGGGAAAAACATTTCTCCTTTCTACTGATGCTTTATCACCAATCCTTGTTTCACAAAAAAACCCAAATTTTCAAAAAACATTTGTCATTGGGACAAAAAGTGAGGTGAAATCTTCTGAAGATCTGAAGAGGAGCACAGACAGCAAAACAAATGTCACAGGGGTGATAATCATTCCCTATGTTCTCCAAAAAGCTTAAAAAAGATTTTTTGGCTGGAGCTAAACACGTTAAAAATGTACCCGTTCAAAATTACAAACAGATTCTACTTAACAACAAACCTACAGTCCCTGTCTTGTTTGCACCACCTGTATACTGCTATTCAGAGTATATAGGGCTTGGTGGCCCCACACCTTTCCTTTTTTTAATTTGGGTGAGGGGTTCCCCTTAATATCCATACAAGACCCAAAGGGCCTGGTAATGGACTAGGGGGTACCCATGCCGTTTGTCTCACTGATTTTCATCCATATTGCCAGGACCCGACATTACATTAAAGTTGCAAGCAGTTTTAAATGAATTTATTTCCTTTACAAAAGACATTTTGTGCAGGGACTGTTCTAAGCACGGGAAACACGCGCCGCTTTACAGGCATACTATAGACACCCCCCAGGTACGATATTTAAAGGAATATTTCACTATTTTTTTTACTTTAAGCATCATTAAAATCACTGCTCCCGAAAAAACGGCCGTTTTTACAACTTTTTTTTGCATTGATACATGTCCCCTTGGGCAGGACCCGGGTCCCTAAACCCTTTTTAGGACAATACCATGAAAATTAGCCTTTAAAATGAGCACTTTTGATTTCGAACGTTCGAGTCCCATAGACGTCAATGGGGTTCTAAGTTCGTGCAAATTTTCGGTCCGTTCTCAGGTTCTGGTGCGAACCGAACCGGAGGGTGTTCGGCTCATCCCTAGCTGTGACAGCTGTTATATAGGCAAAGGTGGGGCCACCTGGTGACGTAACCGAGTGACCCCGCCCCTTCTGACGTCATGTCCATCAGAGGGGGCGGGGTCATCCGGTTACGTGGCCCCGCCCTTGCCTATATAATAGCTGTCACAGTGAAAAGACAGCAGTCGGCAGGAGCCCTCCCATGGTGGCTGAGTATTTTCATTTTTTTTTCTATTTAGTCGGGTCCACCGGGCGGCGTGATTGAAGATGGATGTACATTGTAGGACACTTTTTTTTATAAAGGAATTGTCAAAAACTATATTTTGTGGTTTTTACTATTTGACACTTTTTTGGCGAATGTGTAGGGGTACAATGTACCCCTACACATTCGCCAAAAAAGTGTCAAATAGTAAAAACCACAAAAGATAGTTTTGTGGCTTGGTGTTCCTAAAAAGAACACCAAATCAGATGAAGACCACCTGATCAAAACCAAATTGGAAAAATTTAGAAGAGACCTTGATGACTTCAATCACAATAGAATTTTCAACTAAAAACTCAAATCTCTGTCCTCCTCGTTGAATCAGAGATCCACACGTCCCCCCCTCCACACCTTCCCCCTACCTCAGATATTAGATCCTCAGCTCCCCCATCTTCCCATGTTTCTCTGCCCCCCCTCTCACAACCACTTTCACATCCCCATCCCTCCCATCCCCCTCCTCTCATGGGCATTCTCCTTCCTCTACGCAAGAACCTCTCAGGTACCCCCACCCCTCATGTAAACCATGATGACAACAGGAACAAAACCATGAGAACCAAACATTTGCTCAATGACCTGAACAAATTTTATAACAGACCTTCCTATGCAAGAAAGGTTCAAGACCCCAGCACTAGGAATAACATTTCCCAGTCCAGTTCTGCCCAAAATCCCACGTCCACCTCCTTATCTCCAATTATAGGTGTAGCGCTGGTAGATTTATGATCTACCATCTGATAGGTAAATTTAGTGAATTGCTCATTATAGGAAGTTAGATTTGCCTCTGTTCCAGCTTGGCTGACATTGCGTGTGGTTCCACATTGTGCCGGTGGGTGTTGTTGTCACCATTAGCGGGTGTTGGAAAAGCAAAGTGTTAAAGCGGATAAGTGCTCCTCTGTCCCGGAGACAACTCAGTGGAGGTGGTCCTCCGAGTTGCATTCTGGGAGAGGGTATTTATGGGACAGATGCCATGTTTAGGGGTTCATTTTCAGCCACCTGCTGGCCCTCCTGGCTGACAGGTATGTGTTAGAGTACCACCTCGTGGTCCTCCGTTCCGGAGGCCCGCGTCGCTGCGGCGCGTGGGTGGGCCCAGAAGCCTGTCTGGGGCCTACCACAGCAGCTGAGGAATGGTCCTGAGCTGACTATCCAGAGTGAAGAAGCTGGACAACCAAAAAGATCCCAGGGGAGGACCCATCATGGAAGGATCATGCAGAGTGCTGGTCTGGAGAGGGGCCTGGTGACTCGGTTGGAGGACTTATCCCAAAGTAGTCTTATTACATGGCACTGCCGGGTTGGCTTAAAGGTCCAAGTACTGTGTCTGACATTCATCGTGAACCAATACATCCTGTGGCAGAGGATCGTAAGGGTTTATTTCAAGCAAGTCTATGGCAGAGACTTTTGTTCGTGCTACGTACTGGTTTCTAGGCAAGTGAGAGAGGCCTATCCAGGCGAGCAAAGATCGTTTCCCACAAAAGGGGATCGCATTCATATACAGTATTCAACTTTAAAGTATGTTCTAAAGAAACCTAAAGAAAGGTATTTGAGCTTCCCTGCAGTTTTCCTCCTGCCTCTTTCCTGCTACTTCCTTTTTTACTTGGTTCAATAAAGCATTGAAAACGTACTCAAGTGTTAGTGCTTATGTCGTCCAGAGGTAAACTCAATGGAACCCTAGACCCAGTGCCAGTGAAACAGAGGTATCGAAAGTGAAGGTAACAGCCCGCTTAAACCAGCAGCTCCACCGAGAGTTATTGCTACATAGGTCATAATAATGACGCCAACACACATAACCCCAATAAGGTCTCCTAATAAGGAACCCATGGATGCCCTACTAGTTACTAACAATTCGGTTCACACTGTGGAACCACTTATCCTCATTCTACCATCTGATTCCACCTCTGCTGACAATTTAGATTTTTCACATCCCCTCCCCCCTTCCATTACTTCTGATCCTGTGTTTTTTTTTGGTCTCAAGTCCTCCTCGAACCAACCGGAGAAAAAGAAAACTCATCGGAGAGGTTGCAGAGGAGGACGCAACAAGTCCAAGACCGTACACACAAAAACTCCGCAAACTGTGAAAATTTTCAATCTATCTTCCCTCCAGCTCTCCCCTGCAGATACTAGCTTACTTAGTGAAGGACTCAATTTTGCTCCTATAAATAAGCCCAACCCATTTCTTTTGTTTAAAGACCTTAATAGGTATATTCGTAATTTGACCCTAAAAAGGTTTTTTCTTGCCAAACAGAACAAACCCAATACAAATACCATTGATCTCCCTGCAGTTACCCCATCCCCAGACTTTTTTGAATATGATGGCAACATTATTGAGGTTTTAGAATCTCTCACTGATGAAGAAGACACTCTTAGTCTCTTCACACAGCACCTTGCCATATCCCCACACATAATACATTCATCCCTTAAACCCAAATCTGTTTTCTATCCCGCTCAATCTAAAGGCCCCTATCTGGAAAGTTTTTACAGAGTAGTCTATGCTGATTTTCTCAAGCTTTGACAGTCTTCATCCCACGTATCACCCCATATACATAATCTTTCCCTTTCAGAAATTCATGCTCTAGATTCTCGAATTCACACGCCAGATGTAATTATCAAATCCGCTGACAAAGGGGGAGGCATAGTTTTGCTCAATAAAGCGGATTATATTAAAGAAGCCAATAGACTCCTCTCTGATAAGACCACATACCACAAGCTCAAAAAAGATCCTACCACAGATTTTACCACTGAGGTTACCGTTTTAGTTAAATCAGCTCTTGAACGCGGAGTGATCAACAAAACTGAAGCCTTCTTTTTTACCAAAAGTTTTTATGAGACCCCATATTTTTACTATTTGCCCAAAGTTCATAAAAACCTTACTTCCCCTCCTGGCAGGCCCATTGTGGCTGCCATGGATAGCGTCACCATGGGCTTAGTCAGTATATTGACCAATTCCTCCAACCGATTGTCCAACAGTTACCATCCTACATAAGAGACGGCACACACCTCCTGGAGTTACTTGCACCCTACAATTGGGAGTCTTCCTACACATGGTTGTCTTTAGACGTCACTTCACTTTATACCTCCATTCCTCATCAATTTGGCTTATTAGCCCTCAATTTTTTTCTTGCACAGGATCCTCTCATTAACCTCAGACAGGCCGCATTCATTTTGGAGGTTACCAAGTTCTGCCTGACCCACAATTATTTTGACTTTGATGCCGAATTCTACTTACAAATACAAGGGACTGCCATGGGAGCCAACTTCGCCCCCTCATACGCCAACCTAGCCATGGGCTACTGGGAAGAACATTACATCTCACATAATAATTCCTACTCCTCCCACATTGTTTTTTTTGGCCGTTATATAGACGACCTAACCGTAATCTGGGATGGCCCCACCGATTCCATTACCTCATTTGTAGATCATTGCAATCATAACCCCTACGGCTTATCTTTCACACATGTCTCTGATTCCAGCGGTTTGACCTTTTTGGACTTTGAATTGAGCCATGTGGGTGAAACCATTATTGCCAAGAATTACACTAAACCCACAGCTGGCAACTCCTTTTTACACTACAGGAGTTGCCATTACCCAAAATTGACCAAAAACATACCCAAAGGCCAGTTTTGTAGTCTAAGAAAAAATTGTACCTTAGACACTGACTATGACACCCAGAGCATCACACTAAAAAAGAAGTTCGCAGACAAAGAATACCCCAAAGAGTTAGTGGATCAGGCTTGCGATCTCTACTCCAAAGGCAAACCTACCAAAAAAGAAAGGGAAGCCACATCAGATCAATCTATGAGATTTATAACTACCTTCAACTTTCAATACAAAAAAATGGAAAATATTTTTCAGAAACATTGGAATATCCTGCAGCAAGATCCTCTTCTCAAAACCATTCTTCCACCAATACCCAGGATTACCTACCGCAAAGACCCATCTTTAAAAAATAAAATTGCTCCAAGCAAATTTCCTTCAGACCAAACCGCTCCCAACCCCATCAATCTCATACTCTTAGTGGTCTTGTACCAATGTAAAAAGACCCGCTGCAAAACGTGTTCGTTTGTTCAGCATGGAAAAAAATCCTTTGATTCTAAAGGCAAAACATACCCACTAGATCAGTTATACAACTGCTCATCTGAGTTCGTTGTATATGGTTTAAAGTGCTCTTGTGGGTTGATTTATGTGGGACGAACCATCTGCCCCCTGAGGCAACGGTTTGGCCAGCACCGACGACTCATCGAGGGTGGCAAAGACTTGCATAGCATCCCCCATCACTTTGCTGAGCATCACAAAAAATCCACCATTGGTCTTGAAGTCAGGGTCATCGAACAAATCTCCAAATCTATGACCCAAGCTGAACGTTTTAAAAAACTGTGCGCGGGAGAGACTTTTTGGATATATTGCCTTGATGTCCTCTCGCCCGGTGGCCTCAACGAAGGTATAGAAATAGCCACAGTACTATAGTCTCTCTTGCTCCACATTTTATTTGTTATTACGGCCCATACTATGTATTCTGATGATACCATACTTTTTAATCATTTATATTCATATGTATATTCTTGTTATTTTACCACAGGTTTCATTTTCTTTATCTCTTTTTAAATATATGGGGGTGGCGGGTTCGCTCCTGGTGTCTCCAGTAAGTATTGGCAACTCTGGAGGTAGCATGATGTCATGTTTTGTCCCCATGACCCCTTCCCCCCCTTCCTTATTTTCTCCCCCCCTCTTCTTTCCCTGTCTTCTCTCCTTCCTTCCCCTTCTCTGTTTGCTCCTCCTCCTCCTTTCAATAATGACAAATGAAAAACAACAAAGGCAGTGGTATACAAACACATATATATATATATATATATGTGTGTGTGTTTGTATACCACTGCCTTTGTTGTTTTTCATTTGTCATTATTTTTAATCTTTAATTAATGTTCACTGCCCCAATTCATATTTCTTCTGGTCCCCTCCCCTCCCCCTTGTGTTTTTTTTCTGTGTCTCCATTCATGCTCTGGCCCCGCCCTCTGTTCTGCCTATATCAAACTCCTCCGTGTCTTGAAAATGCATTCTTGAGAAAGGAATGCGGCTATCTCTTCCATCCATAGTCAGCTAGTTCTGAAACGCGTCGTATGTTGATGACGTCACGGCTCGGCACCGGCCTGTGTCTGCACTCCAAGCCTCACTCTCGATCTACACACACGGCCGTGTCTCTCCCTCCACCACACAGATACAGTGCGAACGCTATGGAGATACAGCATGGCTCAGCCATCTGCTCGGACGTCTTTTCCCCCCTCCTCCCATGGATACCCTTGTCAGTATCTGATTGATCTCCCCCTCTCCACCGGACTGCAGTTACTACCTGCCAGGAACACTGAATCACATCAGACTGTTTGTGCTCAGCCATCTGCACTCCTGCCTGCCTGGACTCGATTGTGTATCAGCTACACTGGAACTGCTGCTGGCTACAGTCCCACATCATCATCTCCCCAGCCCTGATCATGCTCTTGTATATGACTCCTCTTTATTTCATGTGAGTGGATATTGTGATTATAATAAATTGTTTTATGATATATTCTCAGAGGCGCCCCTATTCCTTGTTTTTTCTCAGCTTATTGAAACTCGCTTTTGGTTTCTTGGTGGCTGCCCTGACTGACGTAGTGACTTTACACTACTAGTGTACACATATGTACATACATCCATGCCCCTGGACTATTGGGTATTATGCTTTGAGGTATCTGCACACTGCACCTTTTTACTTGTTTAGGATACAATGTACCCGATACCCATTCACATGGGGGAGATCTGGGGGCCCCTTGTTAAAGATTTCAATAAGCCCCCCTGCCCGCAGACCCCCACAACCACCAGGCAAGGGTTGTGGGGACTAGGCCCTTGTCCTCATCAACATGGGGACAAGGTGCTTTGGGGAGCCCCCAAAGCATCCTCCCCATGTTCAGGGCATGTGGCCTGGTATGGTTCAGGAGGGGGGCGTTTGTTTCCCCCCTCATCCTTTCCTCCAGCCTGCATGCTCGGATAAGGGTCTGGTATGGATTCCGCTCCACGCCAATTTTTTAATGCAGTTTCCCTTAAAATCCATGCCAGACCCGAAGGGCCTGGTATGGACTGGAGGGGGGGCACGCTATTTTTTCCTTGATTTTTATTTATATTGCTGGGAGACAGCAATACATTACAGCTTCAAGCTATTTTAAATCACATTTTTTCCTTTAGAAATGTCATTTTGCTGTAAGAATGTTCTACACATTACGCAGATGCACTACTTTACAGGCAGACTAAGGGGACCCCCAGGCATGATATTTAAAGGAATATTTCATTTTTATTTTTTCACTTTAAGCATTATTAAAATCACTGCTGCTGAAAAAACTGTAATTTTAAAAACTTTTTTTGCATTGATACATGTCCCCTGGGGCAGTATCCGGGTCCCCATACACTTTTTATGGCAATAACTTGCATATAAGCCTTTATAATAAGCAATTTTGATTTTTCATGTTCGTGTCCCATAGACTTTAATAGGGTTTGCATGTTCGCACTAATTTTTTGCCTGTTGCTCGGCCCATCCCTAGCAACAAGCAACAGAGAACACTCTCCTAGGGGGGCAAAGCCCAGGCCCGAGTGTCTCCAGCTTACATACACCTTAGAAAGGTTAATTGGGAAATTCTAGGGCTGTTTGAAGTGAATTTCACAATAATTATAAAAACATCAGCTGTTGTTAGAATCTCCAGAATGACAAGAAAGTGGCTAAAGATGCAGAGTTGGGGAGGAAGGACTCGGCTGCAGTTGTAAATGCATGGGAGGTAAGGGCATAGAAGAGATGGTCAGGGCCCCCTGAGAGGATCTTGGTTTTGCAAATACTGTACTAGGCAGACTTGTGTGGCCCGATGTTCTTCCAGTTTACTGGACAAGACTTTTAGAGGATTAGCAGAAAGCAGAGGGACCTGTGAAGGGGTCTATGTTTGGCTTAAGTATAAAATCATGACCCAAGAGGAGGATCCAGCTCCTCTATGTGTCTACTTTTTCTGGAAGTGGAATCCAACAGGTAAATGGTGTTCCACCATGGACTCCTCATGGGGGTTGGACTTACCTGCTGACTATCTAGAGCTCATTCAACAAATACTAGCAGATACCAAAGAGGTAAGGTGCTGGGTAACAAGTAACTGGAACACAAGAGAGGCATGATGCACTGGGTGGCTAAAAGTATACATGGGACTTAAGGCTGCAGGTGCAAAGATGATGTAACAGAGGTTAAAACCAGGGATGCACCGATACTGGTATCATTATTGGTGCAGATACCAGGCATTTGAGCGATACTCGCCCAAATGCTCCCAATACTGAAACTGATACTTCCAGATTGATGGACTTCCTCATTGGTTGCTTGCACAGTAATGTCTCCATAGTGGAGCACTTCTGCCCACTCCTGGCATTCCCCTGGCCGGCTGTGACGAGCCATGATGACAGCTGTAATTTCCAGCTCTTGCTGGCTCTATCCATCGATCCAGCATCCATTTGGCTCACCGCCCGCCTGCCCCCAGGAGCTCCAGGGTTAGACGCAGCCGTTCATTCCACCAGGCTCAGCAGAGTCAACTACGTAACCCAATGAGTCATAGTGCCTCACTGGCAAACTACCATCACCCTGCATGGGCTCGTGATCAATTTACCTAATGTCATCAGTCTGTTCAGTTTTCCAATAAATGATTGCTGCTTTGAAATTCTAATCTGTCACTACCTACTTACTGGAACAGCGCTCCCTCTGCTGAATTTTGTCTGCTCTAAACTGCCCACTAGATGGAGCTTCTATACACACACGGAAATTGCATGTGCTTCTTTGTAGTGCGATTAATGACAATTTTTTTTGTATTGACGCAAATCACATAGCAAAGTATCAGTACTCGGTATCGGCGAGTACTTAACCAAAAGTATCAGTACTTGTGCTTGCTGATAAAAAAAACGGTATTGGTGCAACCCTAGTTTAAACTATGGATGCAATTGAGACTGTGCGTGCAGAGATGGTGCAGCAAGGGTTCAAACTGTGGATGCTGTGAAGATTGTGGGTGTAGAGATGGTGCATTGGAGGCTCAGACTGAGCATGCAGCATAAATGAGACTATGGGATCTGAGGGTAATTTGCAGGAGCAGCTGAGGTGCAATGAAGCTCACAAGCTCAGAATGCAAATGCATCAGAGACTGCGGGTGCAGAGGGGGTGCAGTGGTAGCTTAGACTGTAGGTGGAGGTTATGGGAGCTGAGGATGGTCTGCACGTGCAGCTGAGGTGCAATGAAGGTTACAGGTACAATGAAAGTACAGCAAAGGTTGTGGATGCAGCTGGGTTGCAGTGGAGCTTGCATGTGCATCAGAGATGCAACCAATATTGTGGAAGAAGCAAAGGTGCAGTGGGAATTGTGGATGCAGCTGAGGTGCAGTGGTGATGCATCATAAGCAGTGGATGTAGTTGGGTCCAACAAAAACTGGAAATCCAAAGCAACACCATCAGTACGGGAATGGGTAGTGGAAGTGAATGCGTATGGAAGAGATCATAGCCATAGAGAATTAAAATCACCCCAAATTTAGGGAAGTATGGACCCCTTGGATAGCATTTCTTGATTCTCTCTTGCTTTTGTCCTTTATAGCAAATAGAAACTGATACCACATCCGTAAAAAAACATACCTGGCTGCTTCTTAGGAATAGACATTACGAGAGAAAGTGGGAGAACAGATATAGATTTCTGTTCTTGTCACACATGGCTTTCTCATTCTGTAGGAGGCTACTTTAACCCTCAAGAAAAAAGAAAAAGAATCTCTCTCTCTCTCTCCCTCTCTCCCTCTCTCTCTCTCTCTCTCTCTCTCTCTCTCTCTCTCTCTTTATATATATATATATATATATATACATACCTAGATATAGATATATCTATATCTAGATATATCTATATATGTATATACAGTATCTCACAAAAGTGAGTACATCCCTCACATTTTTGTAAATAATTTATTATATCTTTTACGCCCTATCTCCTTGCTCCCCTTTTCCTCTAAACTCCTTGAACGCCTGGTTTACAACCAACTGAGTGACCAGCTTATTAAGAATAACCTTCTTGATCCCCTTGATCTGGATTTCGCCCTCAACACCCCACAGAAACTGCTCTTTTAAAAATCACAAATGACCTGCTAACTGCAAAAACCAATGGACACTATTATGTACTGCTACTTCTGGACCTTCGGGCTGCCTTTGACACGGTTGACCACCCCCTCAAAAAACTTTACTCCCTCGGTCTCCGTGACTGTGCTCTTCAGTGGCTCTCATCCTACCTATCCCAATGCACCTTCAGTTTCACTTACCATTCTACTTCCTCCACTCCTCTTCCCTTCTCCGTCGGGGTCCCCCAAGGTTCTGTTCTTGGACATCTTTTATTTTCAATCTACACCTCTTCCCTGGGTCAGCCTCTCATGGCTTTCAATATCATTTATATGCTGATGACACCCAAATCTATCTCTCCACCTCTCAACTCGCTCCATCAGTCTCCTCACACAACACTAACTTACTAACAGACATATCTGTATGGATGTCACACCACTTCCTCAAACTCAACTTGTCCAGAACCAAGCTTATAATATTTCCTCCCCCATGTGCCTCTTCCCCTGACTTATCTGTCAAGTGCAATGGCACAACCATCCACCCATCCCCACATGTCAGGGTGCTAGGTGTTATCCTGGATTCTGAACTCTCCTTTAGGCCCCACATCCAATCACTTTTCAAAGCTTGCCGCCTCAACCTCCGCAACATCTCTAAACTATGTCCCTTTCTAACCAATGAAACCACAAAGCTCCTGATTCACTGCATGGTTATCTCTCGCCTTGACTACTGCAACTCACTCCTCATTGGCTTACCTTTAAATAGTCTATCCCCCTTCAGTCCATCATGAATGCTGCTGCCAGACTCATCCACCTTACAAACTGCTCAGTGTCTGCTACCCCTCTCTGCCAATCCCTCCATTGGCTGCCACTCACCCAACAAATTAAATTCAAAATACTAACAATAAGTTACAAAGCCATCTACAACTCTGTCCCCAGTTACATCACTAGCCTAGTCTCAAAATACCAACCTAATCACCCTCTTCGTTCCTCCCAAGACCTCCTGCTCTCTAGCTCCCTCATCACCTCCTCCCATATCCGCCTCCGGGATTTCTCCCGAGCCTCGCCCATCCTCTGGAATTCCCTACCCAACTCTGTCAGACTGTCTCTAAATGTAGGAGAGGAGTGCAGGGTGTACGGCGGTGGGTAGTATGTGCAGGAGAGGAGTGCGGAGTGTATGGCAGTGGGTAGTATATGCAGGAGAGGAGTATGGAGTGAATGGCGGAGGGTAGTATGTGCAGGGAGAGGAGTATGGAGTGAATGACGGAGGGTAGTATGTGCAGGAAGAGGAGTATTCAGTGTATGGCAGTGGGTAGTATGTTAGGAGAGGAGTATTAAGTGTATGGCAGTGGGTAATATATGTGCAGGCGGGGAGTGCGGAGTGTACAACGGTGGGTAGTATGTGCAGAAGAAGAGTATGGAGTGTCTGGTGCTGGGTAGCATGTAAGGATGAGCCGAACACCGCTTAGTTCGGTTCGCACCAGAACTTGCGAACAGGCAAAAAATTCAGATGAACACCGTTAAAAAAGGCCGTTTTTTCAGGAGCAGTGATTTTAATAATGCTTAAAGTGGAACAATAAAAATGAAATATTATTTAAATATTGTGCCTGGGGGGTGTCTATAGTATGCCTGTAAAGTGGCGCCATTTTCCCATGTTTAGAACAGTACCACAGCAAAATGACATTTCTAAACGAAAAAAAAAGTCATTTAAAACTAATTGCAGCTATAATGAATTGTCAGGTCTCGGCAATATAGATAAAACTCATTTTAAAAAATGGCATGGGTCCCCCCCCAGTCCATTACCAGGCCCTTTGGGTCTGGTATGAATATTAAGGGGAACCTCGAACCAAAAAAATAAATAAATAAAAATGGCAGGCTGCAGGAAAAGAGGGGTGGGCGAGAGAGCACCCCCCTGAACCGTACCAGGCCACATGCCTTCAACATGGGGAGGATGCTTTGGGGTCCCCCTCGAAGCATCTTGTCCCCATGTTGATGGGGAGAAGGGCCTCATCTCCACAACGCTTGCCCGGTGGTTGTGGGGGTCTGCGGGCGGGGGGCTTTTTGGAACAAGGAGACCCCAAATTCTGGCCTCTCCCCTATGTGAATTGGTAACAGGTACATTGTACCCCTACCATTTCACAAAAAAAGTGTCAAAAATAGTAAAAAAGACAAGAGACATTTTGGGACAAGTCCTTCACACAGCCCGACGGACCGAAAAAAGAAAAAAAAAAGCCACAACAGCTCCGTCTCCATGGGAGGCTCCTGCCGAGTGACGTTTCTTTTTGGTGACAACTGTTATATAGTTGAGGGAGGGGCCACCTGGTCACGTAAATGGGTAACCCCCCACTGACGCCACGTGACAGAGTCAGTAGGGCAGTGGATGGTGTCAGTAGTTTTTTGTTTTTATTTTATTTTTAATTATTTTTTTACAATTTTATTGTTAAATTGTTATTCTTTTTTTAAACTTATTTTTTTTCAATTTTTCACAGTTTCTGTGAAGGGGGTGAGGGGGGTGGGGGGGGGCAGTGGATGGTGTTGGTAGGGCAGGGGGGTATGGTTTCAGTAGTTTTTTTGTTTTATATTATTTTTTTACAGTTTTTTTTAGCATTTTTTTTTTACAATTTAATTTTTTTATATTTATTGCATTTTTTTTATAAGCCCTGTTGGGCTTTGGTAAGATATCAGGGGTCTAAACAGTCGCATAACATCTCCTCTTTGAGACAGAGAAAGGGACTGAGGACAGAGATTCCCAAGTCCCTTTCTCTGTAGCCTCATTGAAGATGAATGAACAGGAGACAGAGGCTCCCATTCATTCATAAACTGACAAATAGGGGTTGATTTACTAAAGACACATAGGGGGTTATTTACTTAAGACAAAGTTATTTATTTAAGACAAATCCACTTTGCACTACAAGTGCAAACTACAAGTGCAAAGTGCACTTGAAATTGCACTGAAAGTGCACTTGGAAGTGCAATCGCTGTAGATCTGAAGGGGACATGCAAGGATAATAAAAAAACAGCATTTTAGCTTGCACATGATTGGTTAATAAAATCAGCAGAGCTTCCCCTCTGTCATGTACCTTGTGAACAAGCCCGACTTGCAGGGGATGGCCTCTCTTGTGGCTCCGACTCGAGGGCCCTGGTAGGATATACAGGAAGCACAAGAGTCAAGAGTGGCACGAGTGCCTGGCAGGATCAACAGCAGGAAGTGGGTCTGGAACTCAGGAAGCGCTGTGCAGTAGAACTTCAGACTGAGCTGGAAGGTAGACTGAAACCTGGTGGATCAGCAGGCTGGTGCAGCAGACTGGAACCAAACAGCAGACTGGAACTGGATAGCAGACTGGAACACTGGTGCAGCAGACTGGAACCAAACAGCAGACTGGAACCGGATAGCAGACTGGAACACTGGTGCAGCAGACTGGAACCACACAGCAGACTGGAACCGGATAGCAGACTGGAACACTGGTGAAGCAGACTGGAACCAAACAGCAGACTGGAACACTGGTGCAGCAGACTCAAAGGAAACAGCAGACTGGAACCGGATAGCAGACTGGAACACTGGTGCAGCAGACTGGAACCAAACATCAGACTGGAACCGGATAGCAGACTGGAACACTGGTGCAGCAGACTGGAACCAAACAGCAGACTGGAACCAAACAGCAGACTGGAACACTGGTGCAGCAGGATGTCGCACCACTTCCTTAAACTAAATCTCTCTAAAACTGAGCTATTAATATTCCCCCCGCCCGTGCCCCCCTCCATGACTTTTCCATCAAAATCAACAATGTAACCATCAGTCCCTCCCCTCACACCAGGGTACTAGGTGTAATCCTAGACTCTGACTTGTCATTTCAGCCTCAAATCCAATTGTTGTCAAAAGTTTGTAGAATTCACCTCCGTAACATCTCTAAAATTCGTCCCTTTTTAACAAATGAAACCACCAAGCTCCTCATTCACTCCCTTGTTATCTCTCACCTTGACTATTGCAACTCCCTTCTCATTGGCTTACCTCTCCATAGGCTATCCCCTCTTCTATCATGAATGCTGCTGCCAGACTTATCTACCTTACCAACCACAAAGTGTCTGCCAACCCTCTACTCCAATTCCTACACTGGCTCCCAATCACCCAGCGAATTAAATTCAAAATACTAACCACAACATACAAAGCCATTCACAACTCTGCCCCGAGCTACATCACTAATCTTGTCTCCAAATATCACCCAAATCGACCTCTCCGCTCTTCTCAAGACCTCCTGCTTTCAAGCTCTCTCATCTCCTCCTCCCATGCTCATCTCCAGGATTTCTCCAGAGCCTCTCTCATCCTCTGGAACTCGCTACCTCCATCTATCCAGCTATCCCCTACTCTTGCTACCTTTAGGTGGTCCCCGAAAACTTATCTCTTCAGGAAAGCCTATCACGTCTCCAACTAATCTCCTACCACTTCCACCAGCTCATTCCCCACAGTTACAACCTTTTGTACCACCTGCCCCACCCTATTAGATTGTAAGCTCTTCTGAGCAGGTCCCTCTTAATCCTCTTGTATTTTGTTGTAACAACTGTAACAACAATTTTGTTGTAATAACTGTATTGTCTCCTTTTTATATTGTAAAGTGCTGCGTAAACTGTTGGCACTATATAAATCCTGTATAATAATAATAATAAGTATACTAGGCTGGAGAGTCAGACAAGCCCGGTAGCCAAGCAGACTGTGGATAAGCCAGAGGGTCAGGCAGAAGAGTAGTCAGACGACAGGGATGGTCGGAGACAAGCCGGGATCAGATGCAGGCAGATAACAAGGATAATCAGGAACAAGACAAGTCTTTAGTACAGAAACAGGTTCTCAAGGATCAACTCACGTAACGCTGTAGAGAAGACAGCAAGATCCCCGTGTGACAGCTAGGTTTAAATAGCCCACCTGGCACGCGCGTGATCACGCAACTGCACGCACAGGACGCCTGTTACTGGCAGGATCTTCCTGACACCCTCATTTCAGATCTACCCCTCAGATTTACAGTGACTGCACTTCCAAGTGCACTTTCAGTGTAATTTCAAGTGCACAATGCATTTGTAGCTTGCACTTGTAGTGCAAAGTGGATTTGCCTTTGGTAAATAACCCCCATAGTGAACACCATATACTATGCTCAGTTATCAATGGACACATGAGCGATGGTAGCGATTGCTCACTGTGCCTGTTTCAGAAAAGAAAGGGGCCAGTAAATTATATGTTCATGGTCCCTTTCTCCACTCAACATTCCGACAGATCCCCCAGCATCCACAAGAGAGGAGGGAAGCTGTCTTCAGGGTGGACGAGGGGGGCCAGGTGAGGACACTGGGGGGCTGAGGAGAAGCACACAGGGGAGTTAAAGGAGGAGGACAGAGGGGACAATCGGGGATGATAAATGCAGTGGGTGGACAGTTGCAAGCACTGATCTCCTTGTATAGCTTTTCAGCTGACAGCCGCAAGAGGGAGAGAAGGAGAAGCAGCTGTCAGCTGAAAAAATATACAGGGAGATTGGTGCTTGCAACTGCCCCCCCTCGCTGCATTGATTATCCCTGACTGCCATGAACGATCATCCATGGGTGCAGTGTGGGTCACAGTGGGCCCCCTCGGGGCCTGTGTTCAGTGAACATCCTGCACCTATGGATGATACGCCACTGGTCCACCTCACAAAGCCCAGAAAATTTATATTTTTTTAATTTTCAAGATTCAGCTCCCACTGGTTACATTAGGATTAAAATTTGGTATCTGAACTTCTTTGAAGTTCGCCGAACACCGATCAAACCGAACCCAGGGCAGTTTGGCTAATCCCTATGCAACATGTGACCAGACTTCATTAACAATCCGTCCAATATTTCTGCTCTCATACAGGATATATTCAGCCACTCCTGAAATCATCGAATTCATTATGTTCTGGTTCTGCTGAACTATTGGCTGTCACCCTAGGCCAGTGATGGCGAACCTTGGCACCCCAGATGTTTTGGAACTACATTTCCCATGATGCTCATGCACTCTGCAGTGTAGTTGAGCATCATGGGAAATGTAGTTCCAAAACATCTGGGGTGCCAAGCTTCGCCATCACTGCCCTAGGCAATCCTCTTGGTTACACACTAGTGTCTGTCTGAAGTATAACTTTCTTGAGAGCCTGCTGGTGACTCAGAGGATTTGCTACAATCTGTAATGGGGAGACAGGTGTTTAAGCACCTGCTTGCTGAGTATAATCTAAAGACTCTCTGTTCCTCAAGTAGCATGATTTTCTTATTCTCCTAACTGGTTGGTCAGAATGCATGATCTGTGCAATAGTAGCACGTTCTGGCTTATTTTTTTATTACGGGTTGGCAACAAACCCAGTGTGACATATAAATGTGTCATTTTGATGAATATGTCGCCTTTTCTCACACAGAATTCATGAATCAAACAAATGAGCAATAATATAATGTACAGTATATATATTTCTGAATAATGTTTTGAGATACAGTATAAACATAAAATCAAACAGCGTATATGTTTGCATGAATAATTTTGTGTCGCCTGAATTGTATATTAGAATTCAGAATTAAATATTTTTAATTAGTATTAAACCCTCAGTATTTTTTTAGTTTAACACATTGAGCAAAATAAAATAAAAATTCTCCACTAATCTATATTTTGCTTTTTTTTTTTTTTTAATTTTTACCCAAGCACTTGCCGCTGATCTCTGCTTTCTTCACAGGAAAAAGTTAACAGTTGACAGTGCAGTTTCTGGTCAAGTTGTTAGCTTAGAGAAAGGAGGAGCAGGGGGTACCTGGTCACTTTAGGGTGGGGTCGATTTACTTAAGGCAAATAGACTGTGCACTTTGCAAAGTGCAGTTGCTCCAGAGATTAGTAAAATAGATAAAGCTTCAGTTTGCAAAGAATACCCAATCACATGCATTGTCTGTGCAGTGAGATTTGAGCCACATGTTTTATTTACCGTCACCTGCCACCAGATGTGGATTGTCACTTGCCATGTCACCTGCCACCATTTTCAGATTGTTACGTCACCTGCCACCAGATATGGATTGTCACTTGCCACTGTCTCCTGGCACCAGATGTGGATTGTCACTTGCCATGTCACCTGCCACCAGATGTGGATGAATGGCTGCCCCTATTTGAGGATTGTCACTTGCCATGCCAGCCAGTGCCACCAAATGTACATTGTCACTGCATTGGTGGCAGGCTGGCAGCACCGGTCCATTTAGGTCTGAGTTAGGGCAGGAGAGCAGTGATGCGGGGCGGGCAGTGAGAGATGATGTCATTTTTCTGCTCCCCGCTGCACCTCCAACATTGAAGAGGTCCGCACTGTGAGGGAGGAAGAGCACCTAAATTACATCCCGTGGGTGTTCACACCTATGCGATTCAATTCTGGCAATCGCACTGCGTTTTGAGATCTGTTTTGGGATGTTATTAATCTAACATTGAAACCTGCAGCAGTTTACATGGACGCCGTGTGATTGCAATGTGGTGCATGAAAAGCATAGGATTCCCTGCAGTTTCCACATTGCATCATTGTGAACCAGGGGTTAAAGCGGGGCTCCACCTAAAAGGGGAAGCTCCACTTGTCCACACTCTCCCCCCCTCCATTGCCACATTTCACATTTTTTTTTGGGGGGGGGCGGGTACCTGGCTTTGACAGGTACTGCTCCCACTTCCGGGTAAGGTCACTGCATGGGGATCTACCACAATTTCGGCCCCTCCTCCTTCCTCCCCCGGCTGCCTAGGACACCTAAGAATGACGTTTGGACACATTCACAGGAATTTTTGGTGAGAGGATTCCCTTTCTTTTTTTTTGTCTTTTGTTTTTTGTACTGGACATAGTAGCAACTATAATCGGTTTTGTTGAGAAGTATTCAGGGTTGAAGCCCTTTTTTTTCTGCTCCTCTCCTGCTCATGACCTGGGTTTGCATCTTGAGGAGGAAAGTTGGGAAACACCGCCCTAACTAATGTGAATTGTAATGTTTATGTGTTTTTTAGAATCTAAAGCCTCAAATTTGAAGGTGCCCCCAAATTGGGCCTTAACATTCTTATTTCCCCCATGATCCCATGCCTAAAATGTGTGTAGTTCATACAATTATTTTTCAAAACCCCCAAAACACACAGTCTGTCAACATGTGCTGTCTCCCATCACAGGGTATCAATGGACATATTTTGGGGGTGCAACCCCTTCCTCATAACTAAAGTAGCTCAGGGGAAGGGGTTTTACCCCCTGAAACGCATCCATTGATACCCTGTGATTGGAGATAACACATGTTGGCACACTGTGTGTTTTGAGATGTTTATAAAAATAGATGTTTATAACTACACACATTTTAGGCATGGGATCATAAGGGACATTGTTATGCCTCTACATGTATGTGGCTTCAAATTTTGGCTTTTAGAGGGGTGAGATCAGGAAGGCAACATCCACACAGTCTTCGGATACTAACGTCTCGTTTGGCCTTCACTTTACCACACTCGAACTTTGTAAGTTACTGAGTTTGGGATGTGTATCTAATGTTTTAGAACATGCCTGTTTAGCCACAAAAAGGGAGAAATAATGCAAAACATACATGTTAAACACCAAGATATTGGTTTGTTTTAAAACCTTAAAAACACACGTGTGAATGTGCTTTGAGTAAAATATTTTTTACTAAACAATGTGTGGCTTGTTATTACATTGCTTATTACCGGTGTATTTCGTAAGTTGTTGTAGTTACAGTTACAATGTGCTCTTAAACGTGGACAACTCCTGAAATTTTTAGGCCTCAAAAAATTAAAGGAGTTGTAAAGGCATAATGTTTTTGAACTTCATGCATTAGATCCATTTAGAACAAAAACATTGTGTGTGCTTGTGTGTAGCAGACCCACAGCACACCATAATAGTTAAGTGAAGAAGATATTGCCACCTCATGTAGCAATTAAGGTACATTTGCACTATTGGAGAAAGTGGTCAAAATAAAGCCCATTTGGGAACATATTAGACATTAGGGATGAGCTTCGTGTTCGAGTCGAACCCATGTTCGACTCGAACATCGGCTGTTCGCCCGTTCGCCGAATTGCGAACGATATGGGCCGTTCGCGCCAAATTCGTGTGGCGCGTCACGGCCCATAATTCACTGCGGCATCGCAGTGCATTGCTGGCTGATGATTGGCCAAGCATGCACTATGACCCGCATGCTTGGCCAATCACAGCGCCGTCAGTAGAGAGAGCTGTAATTGGCCAAAGCCAGGGTGGCTTTGGCCAATTATGGCTCAGGGGATTTAGTACACGCCCCACACTATATAAGGCCGCCTGCACGGCGGCCCTGTGTAGTGTGTGTTCCGGTGTGCTAAGAGATAGAGAGAGAGAGAGACAGTGTCATTTGATTTGAGTTAGATAGATTAGGCAGAACAGTCAGTCAGTTAGCTGCACTTACAGTGTATTGTGTATATATATGCATCCCAGGTGTTGCATATATATATATACACTGTATTCAGTTTAGCTAGATCCGTTCCTGTTATCTTCTATCTAGACTATTTACATTTAGTGCAGTGCGTCCTGCTCACAGTGTTCAGCTAGATCCGTTCCTGTTATTTACATTTAGTGCAGTGCGTCCTGCTCACAGTGTTCAGCTAGATCCATTCCTGCTATTTACATTTAGTGCAGTGCGTCCTGCTCACAGTGTTCAGCTAGATCCGTTCCTGCTATTTACATTTAGTGCAGTGCGTCCTGCTCACAGTGTTCAGCTAGATCCGTTCCTGCTATTTACATTTAGTGCAGTGCGTCCTGCTCACAGTGTTCAGCTAGATCCGTTCCTGCTATTTACATTTAGTGCAGTGCGTCCTGCTCACAGTGTTCAGCTAGATCCGTTCCTGCCATTTACATTTAGTGCAGTGCGTTCCTGCTCACAGTGTTCAGCTAGATCCGTTCCTGCAATTTACATTTAGTGCAGTGCGTCCTGCTCACAGTGTTCAGCTAGATCCGTTCCTGCTATTTACATTTAGTGCAGTGCGTCCTGCTCACAGTGTTCAGCTAGATCCGTTCCTGCTATTTACATTTAGTGCAGTGCGTCCTGCTCACAGTGTTCAGCTAGATCCGTTCCTGCTATTTACATTTAGTGCAGTGCGTCCTGCTCACAGTGTTCAGCTAGATCCGTTCCTGCTATTTACATTTAGTGCAGTGCGTCCTGCTCACAGTGTTCAGCTAGATCCGTTCCTGCCATTTACATTTAGTGCAGTGCCTCCTGCTCACAGTGTTCAGCTAGATCCGTTCCTGCAATTTACATTTAGTGCAGTGCGTCCTGCTCACAGTGTTCAGCTAGATCCGTTCCTGCTATTTACATTTAGTGCAGTGCGTCCTGCTCACAGTGTTCAGCTAGATCCGTTCCTGTTATTTACATTTAGTGCAGTGCGTCCTGCTCACAGTGTTCAGCTAGATCCGTTCCTGCTATTTACATTTAGTGCAGTGCGTCCTGCTCACAGTGTTCAGCTAGATCCGTTCCTGCTATTTACATTTAGTGCAGTGCGTCCTGCTCACAGTGTTCAGCTAGATCCGTTCCTGCTATTTACATTTAGTGCAGTGCGTCCTGCTCACAGTGTTCAGCTAGATCCGTTCCTGCTATTTACATTTAGTGCAGTGCCTCCTGCTCACAGTGTTCAGCTAGATCCGTTCCTGCAATTTACATTTAGTGCAGTGCGTCCTGCTCACAGTGTTCAGCTAGATCCGTTCCTGCTATTTACATTTAGTGCAGTGCGTCCTGCTCACAGTGTTCAGCTAGATCCGTTCCTGCAATTTACATTTAGTGCAGTGCGTCCTACTCACAGTGTTCAGCTAGATCCGTTCCTGCTATTTACATTTAGTGCAGTGCGTCCTGCTCACAGTGTTCAGCTAGATCCGTTCCTGCTATTTACATTTAGTGCAGTGCGTCCTGCTCACAGTGTTCAGCTAGATCCGTTCCTGTTATCTTCTAGACTATTTACATTTAGTGCAGTGCGTCCTGCTCACAGTGTTCAGCTAGATCCGTTCCTGCTATTTACATTTAGTGCAGTGCATCCTGCTCACAGTGTTCAGCTAGATCCGTTCCTGCTATTTACATTTAGTGCAGTGCGTCCTGCTCACAGTGTTCAGCTAGATCCGTTCCTGCTATTTACATTTAGTGCAGTGCGTCCTGCTCACAGTGTTCAGCTAGATCCGTTCCTGCTATTTACATTTAGTGCAGTGCGTCCTGCTCACAGTGTTCAGCTAGATCCGTTCCTGCTATTTACATTTAGTGCAGTGCGTCCTACTCACAGTGTTCAGCTAGATCCGTTCCTGCTATTTACATTTAGTGCAGTGCGTCCTGCTCACAGTGTTCAGCTAGATCCGTTCCTGCTATTTACATTTAGTGCAGTGCGTCCTGCTCACAGTGTTCAGCTAGATCCGTTCCTGTTATCTTCTAGACTATTTACATTTAGTGCAGTGCGTCCTGCTCACAGTGTTCAGCTAGATCCGTTCCTGCTATTTACATTTAGTGCAGTGCATCCTGCTCACAGTGTTCAGCTAGATCCGTTCCTGCTATTTACATTTAGTGCAGTGCGTCCTGCTCACAGTGTTCAGCTAGATCCGTTCCTGCTATTTACATTTAGTGCAGTGCGTCCTGCTCACAGTGTTCAGCTAGATCCGTTCCTGCTATTTACATTTAGTGCAGTGCGTCCTGCTCACAGTGTTCAGCTAGATCCGTTCCTGCTATTTACATTTAGTGCAGTGCGTCCTGCTCACAGTGTTCAGCTAGATCCGTTCCTGCAATTTACATTTAGTGCAGTGCGTCCTGCTCACAGTGTTCAGCTAGATCCGTTCCTGCTATTTACATTTAGTGCAGTGCGTCCTGCTCACAGTGTTCAGCTAGATCCGTTCCTGCTATTTACATTTAGTGCAGTGGGTCCTGCTCATAGTGTTCAGCTAGATCCGTTCCTGCCATTTACATTTAGTGCAGTGCGTCCTGCTCACAGTGTTCAGCTAGATCCATTCCTGTTATCTTCTAGACTATTTACATTTAGTGCAGTGCGTCCTGCTCACAGTGTTCAGCTAGATCCGTTCCTGCAATTTACATTTAGTGCAGTGCGTCCTGCTCACAGTGTTCAGCTAGATCTGTTCCTGCTATTTACATTTAGTGCAGTGCGTCCTGCTCACAGTGTTCAGCTAGATCCGTTCCTGCCATTTATATTTAGTGCAGTGCGTCCTGCTCACAGTGTTCAGCTAGATCCGTTCCTGTTATCTTCTAGACTATTTACATTTAGTGCAGTGCGTCCTGCTCACAGTGTTCAGCTAGATCCGTTCCTGCTATTTACATTTAGTGCAGTGCGTCCTGCTCACAGTGTTCAGCTAGATCCGTTCCTGTTATCTTCCTACTGACAGGCAGGCTTGTCTGGTTACAGTATATAAAGCTACCTGAAGAAAATTACAGGTGTTCTATCCCAGCTTAGTGCAGCTACAGGCCATTAGTATGTCTGGAAGGCCAAGAAGGAGAGGCAGACAGTCACAAGCCAATAAGAGAGGGCAAGCAGGCTCTGTGTCTAGTGCTGGTCGTGGAGACGGTGCATCCTCATCAGCACGTGGCCATGGGACACGCTTGGCCTTTTTTTTCGGCAGCTGGCCGTGTTGAGCCGCAACATGCGGAAGACTTGGTCGAGTGGATGACCAAGCCGTCCTCATCCTCCTCATCCTCTCTCACCCATGCCCAGGGTGCTTTGTCTGGCAAAGCAGCGGCCTCTTCCCTCAGCTCAATGTCATCAGTGACTCCTTCCCTAGCTCCACCATGTCCTCATGAGGATTCCCTCGAACTGTTTGACCACAGTGTTGGGTACATGCTCCAGGAGGATGCCCAGCGTTTGGAAGGCTCTGATGATGATACTGAGCTCGATGAAGGCAGTAACATGAGCACGGACAGAGGGGGTGCCCAAGAAGGACAGCAATCTGGCAGTCATGCTCCCCCTGCTGCAGCATACTGCCAGGTTTGCTCCAGTGATGAGGACGGAGGGGATGATGAGGTCACTGACTCAACGTGGGTGCCTGATAGGAGAGAGGAGGAGGAGGAGGAGGCGGCACATCACCAACGAGGCAGGATGCCCTCCAGGGGCCAGCCTAAGGGCAGCACATTGACTGCATCACACCCCAAAGCTCCACATGTGCAGGGCGCTGCAGTCTCTGCGCGTTATTCAAAAAGTTCTTTGGTGTGGGCCTTTTTTGAGACGAGTGCATCAGATCGCACCGCTGCTATTTGCAACATATGTCTCAAGCGTATCTCGCGTGGCCAAAACATCTCCCGCTTGGGTACCACATGCTTGACCAGACATATGTTGACCTGCCATGCAGTTCGTTGGCAAGCGTATCTAAAAGACCCACACCAAAGAACAAAGAGGATCTCTCCTTGCTCCTCATCAGCTGAGATTTCCAACCCCACTAGACCTTCAGTCCTCTCTGAGACCTGCAGTGAGAGGAATGAAGGTGTAGAATTAGGTGTGTCACAGCCAAGTACTTGTGGGCAATCTGCTTTTGGTACACCGACGTCAGATTGTACCAGGCAAATTTCCCTGCCCCAGCTGCTGCACCGCTGAAAGAAGTTTGCTCCCAACCATCCACATGCCCAGCGGTTGAATGCTAGCTTGGCAAAATTGCTAGCACTTCAACTGCTGCCTTTTCAGTTGGTAGACTCTGCCCCCTTCCGTGAGTATGTGGAATGTGCGGTTCCTCAGTGGCAGGTACCCAAACGCCACTTTTTCTCACGGAAGGCGATTCCGGCTCTCTACCGGCATGTGGAAGGCAATGTCCATGCCTCGCTGGACAGGGCGGTCAGCGGTAAGGTGCATATTACCGCTGACTCATGGTCCAGCAGGCATGGACAGGGACGTTACCTAAGTTTCACGGCGCATTGGGTGACTCTGCTGGCAGCTGGGAAGGATGCAGGACAAGGTGCGGTAGTGTTGGAGGTTGTTCCGCTACCACGCCTCCAAAATGCTGATTGTGACACACCTCTCTCCTCCACCCCCTCCTCTTCTTCTTCCTCCATGGCCTCTTCCTCGGAACCAGCGGTGCTCCGTAGGCGTTCAAGGGGCTACGCAAGTACGCAGGCCAAAAGATGCCATGCGGTGCTTGAGCTGGTGTGCTTGGGGGACAGGAGCCACACTGGGGCAGAGGTTCTGTCAGCTCTGCAGGGGCAGGTTCAGAGGTGGTTGACGCCACGCCAACTTAAGGCAGGAATGGTGGTTTGCGACAATGGCACCAACCTCCTCTCTGCCCTCCGACAGGGACAAATGACCCATGTGCCCTGTTTGGCTCACGTCCTTAACTTGGTGGTGCAGCGGTTCTTGGGCAGGTACCCGGGCTTACAGGATGTCCTGAGGCAGGCCAGGAAAGTCTGTGTGCATTTCTGCCGGTCATATAATGCCAGTGCTCGGCTGACGGACCTCCAAAAGGAGTTTAACCTGCCCAAGAACCGCCTAATCTGTGACATGCCCACCAGGTGGAACTCAACGTTGGCCATGCTGCAGCGGCTGCACACGCAGCAGAGGGCCATCAATGAGTACCTGTGCGACTATGGCACCAGGACAGGGTCAGGGGAGCTTGGTTTTTTTTCCCCACGCTAGTGGGCCATGATCAGGGATGCATGCACTGTCCTGTCACCATTCGAGGAGGCCACGAGGATGGTGAGCACTGACAGTGCATGCATCAGTGACACTGTCCCCCTTGTCCACCTGTTGGAGCACACGCTGCGTGGAATAATGGACAGGGCACTTGAGGCAGAACAGAGGCAGGAAGAGGAGGAATTCCTTAGCTCTCAAGGCCCCCTTTATCCAGACAGTGTTCCTGCGTGCCCGCCGATCACACAGGAAGAGGACGAGGAGGAGGAGGAGGAGGAGGAGGAAGATTGTGTCAGTATGGAGGTGGAGCCTGGCACTCAGCATCAGCAGCAGTCTTTAAGGGATCAGTCCCAAGGAACACATGGACTTGTACGTGGCTGGGAGGAGGTGGCTGCGGACGTTGTTGTCCTTAGTGACCCAGAGGACTCCGGACCGAATGCCTCAGCAAACCTACGCTGCATGGCCTCCCTGATCCTGCAAAGCCTGCGTAAGGATCCTCGTATTCGTGGTATCAAGGAGAAGGACCAATACTGGCTGGCAACCCTCCTTGATCCACGTTACAAGGGTAAGGTTGCGGACCTTATCTTGCCATCGCAGAGGGAGCAGAGGATGAAACATCTTCGGGAGGCCTTGCAGAAAGGTCTGTGCAACGCGTTCCCAGAGACTGGGAGGTTACAAACTCCTGTTTCTGGACAACGTGTTGCTGAGGCTTCGGTCAGTCAAAGAAGGAGCGGTGGAGAAGGTGGCCGTCTGACCGTTCAGACAATTTTTTGGTCCACAGCCCCAAGGTATGATCGGTTCCAGCAACCATCGCCAGCGTCTGTTTTACATGGTGCAGGAATACCTAGGGGCAAGATCAGACTTGGACACCTTTCCCACCGAAAATCCTCTGGGGTACTGGGTCTTGAGGATGGATCACTGGCCAGAGCTTGCACAGTATGCAGTTGAGCTACTGGCCTGTCCTGCATCCAGCGTTCTTTCGGAACGCACATTCAGTGCTTCTGGAGGCGTGGTAACCGATCACAGGGTGCGTCTGTCCACCGACTCGGTCGATCGGCTGACCTTCATAAAAATGAATCAGTCTTGGATCACCACCAGCTACCAAGCACCTGATGCTGATGTAACCGAATAATTTTTTTTGAAATCTCAGATCCCTTCAAAGACTGCCTATGCTGATGCTGAGTGACTATCCCTGAGTAATTATCCTCTTCCTCCTCAATCATCATGCTGATAGCTTGTAAGAACATTTTTGGTTCTGGGCGCCACCACCAGTGCCTAAGGCACAATTTTTCAGCCCCTGTTTAACAGGGGCGTGTAATTACAATTTTTGATGTAATACTTTGCAGCAGGGCTCGTTCCTGCATTCCAACTAGAGTGTCTGTGAGGGGTTGCAGTGTTGTGGCACCAGCACCAGTGCCTAAGGCCCAATTTTTCTGCCCCTGTCTAACAGGGGCGTGTAATTACAATTTTTGATGCAATACTTTGCAGCAGGGCTCGTTCCTGCGTTCCAACTAGAGTGTCTGTGAGGGGTTGCAGTGTTGTGGCACCAGCACCAGTGCCTAAGGCCCAATTTTTCTGCCCCTGTCTAACAGGGGCGTGTAATTACAATTTTTGAAGCAATACTTTGCAGCAGGGCTCGTTCCTGCGTTCCAACTAGAGTGTCTGTGAGGGGTTGCAGTGTTGTGGCACCAGCACCAGTGCCTAAGGCCTAATTTTTCAGCTCCTGTTCAACAGGGGCATGTACCGTATATACTCGAGTATAAGTCGTTCCGAGTATAAGTCGAGGCCCTAATTTACCACAAAAAAATGGGAAAAACTTATTGACCCGAGTATAAGACGAGGGTGAGAAATGCACAGCTACTGTAAGTGGAAAAGAGGGTCAACAATGCCAATTTGCAGCCTCACTGTGCCCATTTGCAGCCATAGGTCCCCTGAACTTCAAACTCGGTAGTTAAGGGTTCCTAGATGCCCCCTAGCTGTAGCCAAAATTTGGGGTCTCTGAACCCAAAGGGTCCCAAAATGACATTGCTGCAGATGGACACAGTTGACCGAATTTGGGGCCCTGTATCTCGGGGCCACTTAGTGCTAAGAACCCCAAATTTGGTGTGCAAACCCAGTGGAACTAGCACCATAAAATTTCCAAAGCTGGGGTTTCTAGCACCAAGTGGCCCCGAGATACAGGGCCCCAAAAATCAGTTCAGAAAATGTCAAGCATTTTTTTGCAGCAGAGAATGACATTTTCCGAACCGGTTTTGGGGCCCTGTATCTCAGGGCCACTTGATGCTAGGAACTTCAGCTTTGGATATGTTATGGTACAGGTTCCACTGGGTTTGCACACCAAATTTGGAGTTCCTAGCACCAAGTGGCCCTGAGATATTGGGCCCCAAAGTCGGTTCAGAAAATGTCAAGCACTTTTCTGCAGCAGAGAATGACATTTTCTGAACCGATTTTGGGGCCCCGTATCTCAGGGCCACTTAATGCTAGGAACTTCAGCTTTGGATATGTTGTGGTACCAGTTCCACTAGGTTTGCACACCAAATTTGGGGTTCCTAGCACTAAGTGGCCCTGAGATACGGAGCCCCAAAGTCGGTTCGGAAAATGAAATTTTTTGCTGCATAAAAGTGCTTGACTCGAGTATAAGTCGAGGGGGGCACTTTCAGCACAAAAAAATGTGCTGAAAAATTCGACTTATACTCGAGTATATACGGTAATTACAATTCTTGATCTAATATTTCACAGCAGGGCCCTGTGAGGGCTTACAGTGTTGTGGCCACAGCAACACCTAAGGCCCAAATTTCTGCTGAGTATATAGGGCAGGACCCTACTTTCAAACATCTAACTTACAAACGACTCCTACTTGCAAACAGAAGGAGACAACAGGAAGTGAGATGAAATCTACCCCTAGGAAGGGAAATTCTCTCCTGTAAGAGTTAATATGGGAAAACAATTTCTCCTTTCCACTGATGCTTTCCAATCCTTGTTCCACAAAAAAACCCAAATTTTCAAAAAACATTTTTCATTGGGACAAAAAAGTGAGGTGAAATCTTCTGAAGAGGAGGAAAGACAGCAAAACAAATGTCACAGGGGTGATAACCCTTCCCTATGTTTTCCAAAAAGCTTAAAAAAGATTTTTTGGCTGGAGCTAAACACGTTAAAAATGTACCCGTTCAAAATTACAAACAGATTCTACTTAACAACAAACCTACAGTCCCTGTCTTGTTTGCACCGCCTGTATACTGCTGTTCAGAGTATATAGGGCCTGGTGGCCCCACACCTTTCCTTATTTTAATTTGGGTGCAGGGTTCCCCTTAATATCCATACAAGACCCAAAGGGCCTGGTAATGGACTGGGGGGTACCCATGCCGTTTGTCTCACTGATTTTCATCCATATTGCCATGACCCGACATGACATTAAACCCGCAAGCAGTTTTAAATGAGATTTTTTCCTTTAAAAATGACATTTGGTGCAGGGACTGTTCTAAACATGGGAAACACGCGTCACTTTACAGGCATCCTATAGTCACCCCCCAGGTACGATATTTAAAGGAATATTTCACTTTTTTTTTTTTACTTTAAGCATCATTAAAATCACTGCTCCCGAAAAAACGGCCGTTTTTAAAAGTTTTTTTTGCATTGATACATGTCCACTGGGGTAGGACCCGGGTCCCCAAACCCTTTTTAGGACAATATCATGCAAATTAGCCTTTAAAATGAGCACTTTTGATTTCGAATGTTCGAGTCCCATAGACGTCAATGGGGTTCTAACGTTCGTGCGAACTTTCGGTCCGTTCGCGGGTTCTGGTGCGAACCGAACCGGGGGGTGTTCGGCTCATCCCTATTAGACATATAAGAGACACAGACAACAGTAGTTGAAAATGAAATATGAGTTTATGATCTTCCCAAAAAAATTAAGTTATCAGCTACAATTTGCTGCCAAGACACTGCCCCTCTACCAACAAAATATTCCAGGAATTTCTGCCATAAATCTCTGGCAATTTGAGAGGGCAATTCAACATGGGCATATTCAATAGCCATCAGCACACCCACAGATGGATGAGCTACAGCCTCTTCAGCTAGACCACTGCCACTGCAGGGTCCACGTCACTTGGCAGTGAGGCTAAGTAGCTGGTAGCATTCCTCCTTAAAAAATTATGGAGAATACAGCAGCACAGGACCACATGATTTCTCTTGCAGAGTGCCAGGTTCATTGGGGTCAAGAACAGCCTGAAACGGCTCAGATGTTCCCCCAGAGCAAAGGCCTTGTCTGCCATGAAAACAAAACTGAGGCCCTCAACATTCTCCTCAGCAGGTGGCAAGTTTAAGGTGCCATACTGGAGCTGCTTGTAGAACTCTGTCTGAATAATTACTTCTTAGTCAGAGTTGCGGCCATTCTTCCCAAATACAAAAACTCGTAGTTGGCAGACAATACAGCTAGCATGACTATGCTTCAAAAGCACTTATAATTAAAATAATAGGAGCCAGAGTTGGGTGGTGGTACAATCCGGACCTGCTTGCCATCAATAGCACCACCACAGTTACGAAAATCCCACCGATGATGGAACTGGGCTGCAAAATCCTGCCATTGCTCTGGGTTTGAAGAAAACTGTGGATTAAAAAAATAAATTACTACTTCTCCACATAACATTGCAAGCAGATTTGACACACACATGCTTAGCCAACATAAGGATACACTTAAATGAGTATTTAAAAGACAAAAGTGGAAAGTCAACTTATCTGATTCCTCCCCCCATCTGTCGGCCATTAAACAAATTTTAGGGGGGGTAATGGGAAGATGTTTTGGACAGGTAACACTCTCCACTTCCATGAGAGCTGTTTACATAAATAATCAGTGATACTTTGGCCAGTCCCTCCTTACTTACACTATTGGCAGCCCAGTGGACAGGTAAGGTGTCATAATTGAAAAAGCTGGATACACACTGTCCAAATTGCAGCACATTTTGACATTACGATTTAACCTATCAATATAATAGTAGCCAAAAAAATAAGAAGTTTCAATTTGTAGGTAATCAGGTAGGTCCTTGCACTACATGGTTTGGGGAATGGGAATTTATACAGAAATATAAACACAAAAGAGGCATAGTGTGTATGGGATTTGCAAAGTCAGCAGATAGAGTATTTGGATCTGTTGACTTCGCTATTTTTGGTGGGAGGGTTCAAAATGAGTTTGGGCCACAAAAAAATGGCTTTATTTTCATATCCATTATATTTTCGTGTCATTGCGACAACAGTTCGATATATATAGATAGAAGATTCGACATGACGGTGACAATGACGATCTGTGTCTATCAAACCTGCGGTCGAATGTGCCTAACCTAACTCACACAAAGATTTCATCTCCAAATACGGAAAGATTTCTTCACAGTAAGTGCTGTGGCATGTGGAATAGATTCCCTCCAGAGGTGGTTCTGGCCAGCTCAGTAGATTGCTTTAAAAAAGGCCTGGATTCTTTCTTAAATGTACATAATATAACTGGGTACTGACATTTATAGTTGAAGTTGATCCAGGGAAAATCTGATTGCCTCTCTGGAGATCAGGAAGGATTTTTTCCCCTGCTGTAGCAAATTGGATCATGCTTTGCTGGGGGTTTTCAGCTTCCACTGGATCAACTGTGGGTGAAGGATTGTGTATATGGGATTGTATTTTTTTTTGGTTGAACTAAATGGACTTATGTCTTTTTTCAACCTGACTAGCTACTGTATGTAAGTTTCTGCTCAGGCCTCAAACTCAGACCTTTTGGTGATTCCACTAACCATTACACAGTACATCTCTGTACTTTTCGCAGTTCCTTGCTGCTCTCACTGGGCTCACTGTGTATTCATGCACACCCCTGGCTGCTCCCTTGCAGCTTCATGGACCCCTGGGTATGCATACCTGCGCACACACACAGCCTGATGGTTTCTGGTAAAAACTGGACAATGGGTTTGAAGCCTTTGTACTCCAGAATCTAATTTGGGAATTACAAAACCTGAAAAAACAACTTTCTCCTCTCAAAACTGACATTCTGGAGCCCATCAAACTGTATTTTTGAAAAACAAAAAACAACCTCCAGCACTCAAAAGAAATGCACCTGCAATGATGGATCACAAATCTTCAGCTACTCCAATATTGGCAAAGCTTAAGGGCTGGGGAAGCCAAGAGGTCCCACTAGAAAACAAAAATAGAGGGTGCACCAGCCTTGTGCATTACCTTTATGATAGCTTTATTAAAATGATAGAACAGATATATACTCACAAATAGGGATGAGCCTGATGTTCGAGTCGAACATAAGCTTGACTCGAACACCGGGTGTTCGCCTGTTCGCCGGGTGTTCGCTGTTCCAAACAGCGAACATTCTGCGGTGTTCACGGCAAATTCGAAAGCCATGGAACACCGTTAAAGTCTATGGGACACTAACATGAAAAACCAAAAGTGCTCATTTTAAAGGCTTATTTGCAAGTTATTGCCATAAAAAGTGTTTGGGGACCTGGGCCCTGCCCCAGGGGACATGTATCAATGCAAAAAAAGTTGTAAAAACTAACGTTTTTTCAGGAGCAGTGATTTTAATAATGCTTGAAGTGAAACAATGAAAATGAAATATTCCTTTAAATATCGTGCCTGGGGGTTGTCTGTAGTATGCCTGTAAAGTGAAATCTGCTCCACTTTACAGAAATACTATAGACACCCCCAGGCACGATATTTAAAGGAATATTTCATTTTTATTGTTTCACTTCAAGCATTATAAAAATCTCTGCTCCCGAAAAAATGGCCGTTTTTAAAACTTTTTTTTGCCCGGGTCCCCAAACACTTTTTATGACAATAACTTGTATATAAACCTTTAAAATTAGCACTTTTGGTTTTTCATGTTAGTGTCCCATAGACTTTAAAGGTGTTCCACAGCTTTCAAATTTGCCCCGAACACCGCATATTGTTCGCAAACAGCATAGACTATCAAGCACTTCAATATCCACAGTGTGCCAGATGACCAGATCAACTGAAAGATTCCCAATCACAGGAAGACCCTCTGAATGGCTGACATGTTTTGAGGGGAGGGTAGTGGCTCTGAGGAAGAGGGGATCTCCCTTCAAAATGTGTCAGCCATTTAGAGAGTCTTTCTGTGGTTGGATCAGTTGACCTAGCCATCCGGGACACTGTGGAAAGCCATCACAAAGGTAACACACAAGGCTGGTACACCCCCTGTCTTTGTTTTCTAGTGAGAACCCTGTGTAAACTTTACAATTTACAGAAAAGTAAACCTAGCACTGTCACTATGCAGGGCCGTCTTTAAGGCAGGGCAAAAGGGGCAGCTGCCCTGGGCCCTGTTATTGTTGTGGGGCCCAAAGCAGCTGCCTCATACTTGCCAACTATCCCAGTTTAAATTCCCTTGTCCCTTGAAGTTTTAGTCCTGTGCTGCGTCCCAATATCTCAGTGTGAAGTGCTGGTACTAATGCTGCCCAGCTTTGCTCTATTGTGTACAGATGACTCACCTGCAGACCCTGTGTTTACATGTAAATAGCCGGAATTCATATGTAAATAGCGGCGGTACTCATAAGTAAATAGCTGCGGCCGGCAGCATTGATATGTAAATAAAGGCGGCATTTATATGTATATCATGCACCCCTGCAGTGAGGAGATGTGCTGTAACCTCTAGCAACCAATAAGTGAGCAGTATTACTGTACAGCAATCTCTAGCAACCAATTAACAAGCAGAAATCATTTGCTGTAACCTCTAGCAACTAATCAGTGAGCTTTAATGTGTGCTGTAACCTCTAGAAACCAGTCAGTGAGCTGTAATGATATGCTGTATCCACTGGCAACCAATCGCAATTGCTGCCTGATCTGATACAGTAAACTGATTTTAAGTTTAGCTGCTATTTATTGTATGTCTCAGAGCAGGTGGAGAGTGAAATTGCATAGGGGGGGGGCCCTAGAAAATTTTTGCCCAGGGTCCAATCAATATTAAAGACGGCCCTGTCACTATGTACAGTATAGATACATATCTATACTGTATATATAGTCAAAAAGAGAGAGCGGCACTCACGGGCCTTGAAAGGTGAACGCACAGTTAAAATTTTATTTTGGGTTTGGTCGAGCAGCTATCTGCAAAATGTCCATTTTGCCTAGAAATCTCTATCTATTTCGAACTTTGCCAGTGGAAATACCCCAGAGCTTCTTCAAAAAGATTCACTCGCTACAGCTTCATTTCATCTGGGCTCACAAACACCTTAGAATCAAATTCAATCTGCTGGCAAGGCCCAAGGAAAAAGGTGGGATGGGTTTGCCAGACTTCTGAAATTACTATTTCGCCTCTTACAGTATATTACTAGAATTATTTCCTGGCACTGCCACCACACTCTTAAGGACTGGGTCCCCTAGAAGACGAAGACGGACAAGCTATCCTTCTAATCTGAAATCATACCAATCATACTTTAATAGGTACCACCTTAGCAATATTTCATCATCTGGCTACACAAACTGACATATCCACCCCACTAATCCTGCTTACTCCGCTACAGAACAATCCGGGCTTCCTACCTGGAGTAGAGAATCATTTTCTACACCCATCAAACTCAGACAGGCCCCTTTTAGCTACTAACTGCTTTTGCAATAACCTGATCAAGGAGTTCAGTGAGTTCAGGGCAGATAACAATACTCCTGACCTACCACTGTGGACCTATTTCCAGGTCCGCAGCTATGTCAACCACACTCGCAAAAAAGGTAACTTCAGTAGACCATTGACTGAGCTGGAGTCAGTGTGCCTGGAGGGTTAACAGCTTCAAAAGGCTACCTCACTTTCCTTTGCTTGGATTCAGAACCTCTGTGGGCCATGTGAAGACAGATTTAGGGGGAGCTGGTCGGTGGCCTTAGGCATGCCAATATCAGACAAACAATGGCAAAGGGCATGCATATTTTCTCAAAAATGTTTGCTCAGTATCAGAACACAGGAGACAGCATATAAAATACTCACCCGCTGGTATGCCAGCCCAGTAAAAAAAACATTCTTGGTTCCCGCTTACTTCTGACACATGTTGGCGCTGTAAGAATGACAAAGGTACCCTTTTTTTCTTTTTTGGTGGCAATGTTCTTTATTCTCCCCATTCCAGTCCAAGGTCAAGGAGATTATATATCAGATTACGGAGACCAAGTTAAATCTTGACGCAGCATGTTGTCTTCTCCACATTACAACTTTTCATTCAAGAAATGTAAAATCTCACTGCCTAAACACTTGAATTGAATGCAGCTAAAGCTCTCATACCACTTTTTTGGAAATCAATGCAGGTGCCAACCATTCAGGAGTGGCTGCACAGGATCACTGATGTTTGCGAGATGGAGGAGAGAATTGCCCAGTCAACAGACAAAATTGATCGCTACCATAAAACTTGGTCCCCTTGCTTCATGTTCAAATACTCCCAGGCTTATGAGAACCTGAAAACTTCACATTAGGACCAGAGAAGGCCTACGCCTTCCAAGAGTTTCTTGAGCTGGATCTAAAACATTTTATAATTTGCTGATTTATTGCCTTTGGCTTTCTTCCATAATTGAAATTGTCTAGACCGGTTTATACAATGTAGAAAGATACCCCCTTCTTCCTCACTACTCTTTTCTCCTAACTTCTCTCTACCTTTCATTTACCCATTTCTTTACCTCTCTGAGGTACGCTTTTTTTTAAGTTTCTTTTTTGAAACCTCAGTATTTTTCAGAAGAGGATACACATATAAGCTGGTACCTAATTCTGTGATATTACTTACTGTATTATCTGATATTAATTAATGATTGAATATTTTTCCTATATCACAGCATATAAGCATTGAATGTATATGATAAGCAGTTTATTGTTCCAAGCTGTATCCGTTACTTGCTGAATTGGAGCTGTGACTCCTTACCCGTATTTCCAATCTTCTTTCAATAAACTTTGATGTTAAGAAAAAAAATATTTTGACGTTTTGACAAGGCACAAGGTTGTCTTCTTTAGGACTTGACCTGAGGAAGATGAGCTTGTGCCTTGTCGAAATGTCAAAATGAAATTTTCACTGTGTATTCACCTTGCAAGACCGGCGAGTGCCACTCTCTCTTTTGGATTATATGTACTACAGTCTTTTTTTTTCTCTGATATGTGTGCAGTGGCAACAATTGGATTATATATATATATATATATATATATATATATATATATATATATATATATATATATATATATATATATACACAGTTATGTGAAAAAAGTATTTGCCCCCTTCCTGATTTTTTTTTTTTTTTGCGTATTTATCACACTTAAATGATTCAGATCATCAAACAAATGTGTATATTACACAAGGATGACCCGAGTAAATCCCAGAGGCAGTTTTTAAATTACTATTTCACCTAATAAGTGAAAAAAGCTGTTCAAACCTGAATGGCCCTGTGAAAAAGTAATTGCCTCCTCCCATGCTGAATTATGAATGAACTGTGATTAACCACATTTTTTTGGAAAGCAGAGTTACATTTCACTTGCCACACCCAGGCCTGATTACTGTCAGACCTGTTGAATCAATAAATCACATAAATAGAAGCCGTCTGACAAAATAAAGCATGCTAACAGATCAAAAAAAGCCACACATCATGCCACAATCTAAAAAAATTCAAGAACAGATTAGAAACAAAATAATGTACATATATCTGTCTAGTAAGGGTTTCAAAGTCATTTCTAAGGCTTTGGAACTCCAGTGAACCACAGAGATAGCCATTATCCACAAATGGACATAACTTGGAACAGTGGTTAACCTTCCCAGGAGTGGCTGGCCTATAAAAATGACTCCAAAAGCATGACGACGACTCATCCAGGAGGTCATAAAAGAACCCAGAACAACATCTAAAGAACTGCAGGCCTCACTTGCCTCGGTAAGATCGGTGTTCATGATTCAACAATAGGAAAGAGACTGGGCAAAAATGGCATCCATGGGAGAGTTCCAAGGCCAAAGCCACTGCTGACCAAAAATAACACAAAGGCTCATCTCACATTTACCAAAAAACATTTTGATTATCCCCAAGACTTTTAGGCAAATATTCTGTGGACTGATGATACAAAAATGTAACTTTATGGAAGATGTGCGTCCCGTTACATCTGGCGTAAAACTAATACAGCATTTCATAACATGAACATCATACCAACAGTCAGACATGGTGGTGGTAGCGTCATGGTCTGGGGCTGCTTTGCAGATTCAGGACCTGGATGACTTACCATATTTATGGAACCATGAATTCTGAGCTCTACCAGAAAATCCTAAAGAAGAATGTCTAGCCAAAAGTTTGTGACCTCAAGCTCAAGTGCACTTGGGTTATGCAGCAGGACACTGGTCCGAAACACAACAGCAAGTCCACCTCCAAATGGTTCAAACAAAGCAAAGTGTAGGTTTTGGAGTGGCCTAGTCAAAGCTCAGACTTAAATCCAATTGATATGCTGTATCATGGCCGTTCATGCTGGAAAACCCTCCAATGCAGCTGAATTAAAACAATTCTGAAGAAGAGTGGGCCAAAATTGCTCCACAGCAATGTGAAAGACTCACTGCCAGTTATTGCAAATGCTTGATTGCAAACGCAGCCAAGGGTGGCACAACTAGTTATTAGGTTTATGGGGGCAATTACTTTTTTTTTTATAAATTCCTTATTTGAGAAAACAAAAGCATACGGTGGTACAGAGATCACAACAACATTGTTTGTATTAAGGTTCACCTTGACGGGTCCGACCCCGTGAAACAGACATCATGGTACAACTGTTAACATTAACAAATAATCGTAAACTGTGTAACGGACCTCGGGGTTGAGAAGCTAGCTGTATCCCGTATAATTTTACATGTTCAGCATCAATTTATTCCTAATAGCAAGGGAGATGATTGTGACCTGTGCATAATAGCTCTCAGGGTCCTCCAAAGGGACACCGGGAGGGCTGTGATCCTATAAAGTGGGCTAGCTGGAGCTTTTGCCAGAAGGAAAGGTTCCCAAAAAGAGGGTCTTCCATGATGTTTTCCCTGGACATCCACTTTCCATTGTTGATGATGTGGCGGAGCTGCAGTTTCAGTTCTTGGAATCTGGGATTGCTAAGCCCCGGGCTGAAGGCCGGATTTCCGATTATGGGAGTAAGAGGTGAGGGGATGGGGGTGACTGAGTGGTCATGAAAAGCTTTTTGGGTGATCCGCCATGTCTCACCCACCGTAGGATGGTTTATGACCCGGTTTGGTAAATTCTTCTGACACCAAGGCAACCCCACCAACTCTGTTCCCGTCAGGTGCTGCTCCACTTGGACCCATTGTTTTAGCATCCCCTGGTGACACCAGTCTATGATTCACATCATATGACAGGCCATGTGGTAAAGATTCACATCTGGAAGAGCCATTCTGCCCAGCAGCTCTAGAAGTAGTAAAATCCACTGGGCCAGCCGCAGGGGTTTCTGGGCCCAGATGAACTTGATGAGCGCTTGATTCGCCACTCTAAGAAAGGCACTCAGAATCCTAACTGGGAGGGACTGCAAGTGATATAGTAGCCTGGGCATAATGTTCATTTTTATTATGCTGCATCTTCCAAACCAGGGGAACATACCCTTCTGCCAAGTCAGAAGGTTTTTTTGATGTCCGTCAATAGGTTAGGAAAGTTGAGAGGTAAAATATCCTCCATCCTACAGGGCAGAAGGATGCCCAAGTATTTAATGTAGGATCCTGCCCATTTAAAAGGGAAATCTACCCATAGCAGAGTGTCTAGAGAGGCCGGCATGGAGACGTTTAAAGCCTCCGATTTCTGGTAATTAATCTGGAAGAAGGACAACGCTCCATACTTCTTCAGTTCTGTCATCAAGTTTGGTATAGATACCAGGGGATTGGTTACGAAAAACAATAGGTCATCAGCAAAAGCTGCAATTTTTGTGGACAAAGTGTCACTTAGGCGAAGACCCGATATGTTGGGGTTGTCTCTCACCATACGAAGGAAGGGTTCCAGGGTCAAGATAAATATCAAGGATAAAACATATAATGTAATAGCGCTAAAGTCCGTGGATATAACAGTGAAAGATATAAAGAAATAGTCTATAAATAATTACAAAATGGAGTCTATAATCCGTAGATCAATTAGGGACAAGGGAGCCAGGGAAATCTGTGTATCCAGGATACCGAGGGCTGCTTCCTGTTGAGTGAAGTCAATTCTCTGTATACACATAAAAATCCAAAAGAGAAAGCGCCTCTTAGGTATAAAGGATTTATTCAAATATTAAAAGCATAGTAAACACTTACATTGAGGTAGATGATTAGCGGCTTCCATAGAGAACTTATCCCGGTGTCTATCAATAATTCCCAGTGGTAGGGAGGCTAGATGGATGCCGTGCGGGTGGCCGCGGACCTCCGCTCGGAAGCACCAGCTGTAGAAGCGGTATAGTGAAGGAATCACTTCCGCGTTCCGACAGATCACATGGGAGATGACGTCACTCGGGTAGTTCAGATTCGCTGGGGACCACTACGCGTTTCTGAGCATGCGCGAAGCTCGTAACGGGCATGCGCGCTCCTTTTTCAAGTGTATTATGGGTAAAGCAAACCAGGAAGCTAAATAACTCTAGGATGCTGATAAAAGCCAATCATAACAAAGGAAGGGAGGGAATAATGTCCGGAAATGACCGGAAATGACAATGATAGGAACGAATTCTCTATGGGTTGCAAACTTAATAAAATATAATTAATTGATAGTACTGATAGAGTTATTCTGAAAAGACAAGGATATATAATACAAATATAAAGGTATGTATAAGATCAAGGGACTAGATGATACATGGTAATGCAAAATTAAATGGTATGGTAATATATGATAGTACAATATATGGATTGTGGTTTAAAATAAAAATAAAAATAATAATAAAAATAAAAATAAATAAAAGTATAAAATAAAAATGAAATAAAAATAAAAATAAAACAAGACGAGGTATAAGCTGAATATATGAATTAAATAATACAAATAATGATAGATAAAAAATAGACATAAAAAATAATAATATAATAGTAATAAAAAATAAAAATGTAATCGGGCATAGAAAAATTCATATATGCAGTAAACTTGAACACTGGATATAGAAAAATAAAATGGAAAATATGTATATGTCCATATATAAATATATCATTAGTATTGAGAAAAAAGATATCATGCAGATATATATATCTATGTGTGTACAATACAGAAGGTAAGAAATATATATATATATATATATATATATATATATATATATATATATATATATATATATATATACATACATACATATATATATATGCGCATATATATAGAGTAAGGGACCTCAGTATGTTGATGGGCTGATGGTAATAAAATAATTAATATTAATAGATCAAAAATAAAAACATTAATATTCCATATAATAGGCAGCAGGACACCCTAAATTATATCGATAGCATGATAAATAAAACAAAGTGGTTGAAAGGGTATATTTAGATAAGTGGATACGTTCTATAAGATGGTATTGACCTCTAGTTCCTCATTTAACCCGTTAGGTGCTAAAGTGTCTAAAATAAAAATCCAAAAAGTTTCACGCTCACAAAGTTTAGAAAAACGCTCGGCCTCGGATAATTTGCGTGGGATGGACTCAATTACCCAAACCTGTAGGCCGGCAGTGGATTTCTGGTGACATTCAAGGAAATGTCTAGGAACGCTGTGTTCATCACAGCCTTTTTCTATAAAATGGCGATGTTTGCCGAATCGTTGTCGCAAAGGACAAATAGTGCGTCCAACGTACAGTAATTTACAAGGGCATGTGAGACAGTACACAACGTAGTCTGTAGAACAATTATAAAAGCCTTCTAGTTGATATATTTTATCCTTATGTTGGAAACTTTGTTGGCCATGTCTGACGAAAGTACAGGTTTTACATAAGGCTTTATTACATCTATACATGCCCGTGAGTGGCATCAGGCAGAGGGAGCTCTCTGGTTGGATAGTTTTAAATCTACTAGGTGCTAATTTGTTTTTTAATGTTGGGGCCCTTCTATAAGTGACCTTCGGTTTATCGCCGAGGTCATTAAGGAGAAAAGGATCCTGTTTGAGGATACCCCAATGTTTAAGGAGTATGGATTCTATTCTTCTATGTTTATTGTGGTACCTAGTAATGAAGCGAACCGTACCATGATCCGTCTGTTTAGTGGTTTTGGATTTTTTTCCGGGGAGGTAGATGGCATGGGCTTGGTCAACCAGTTTTTCAGGAAACCCCTTATCCAGGAATTTATTTTTAAGATGAATACTCTGTGCAATATAATCCGAATCCCTGGTACAGTTTTGCCTCAATCTACAAAATTGGCCCTTCGGTATGTTGTTTATCCACTGTGGGTGGTGACAGCTGGTATAATGTAGATACGAATTACCTGATGTTGGTTTAGTGTAATTGCGAGAAAAGATGGAGTTGACATCGTGAAATAATTCTAAATCAAGGAAAGGGAGACTCTCCTTATTGTGTTCGGCTGTGAATGAAAGACCAAAATCGTTGGCATTACAGTGAGAAACAAAACTTTCTATAGAGGATGATGGACCATCCCAGATGACTATAATGTCATCTATAAATCTGCCATAAAATATAATATGTCGAGCAAAAGGGTTATTGCTCCATATGTATTTTTCTTCCCACAGACCCATGGTAAGATTGGAGTAAGAAGGGGCAAAATTGGTGCCCATGGCTGTGCCATGGGTCTGTAGGTAGAAGTCATCATTAAAATGAAAATAATTGTGACTTAAACAAAATAAAGTGGCTTCAGAAATAAATACAGCCTGTTTGCCATTGATACTGGAATCTAGGGAAAGAAAATGTTGTACCGCCATTAGGCCTATCTGGTGAGGGATGGATGTATATAAGTAATTTACATCCAAAGAGACAAGAGTAACCATCTTGCCATCTGTAGGGTGCCAACAATTCCATGAGATGTATAGAATCTCGAATATATGATGGGAGATTCTGTGCTAAGGGCTGTAGAAATGAATCTACATATTGAGAAAAGCCGCTAGTAATACTATCCATGGAGGCAACAATAGGTCTACCAGGAGGGTTAGAGGAATTTTTATGCATTTTAGGTAGATAGTAAAAATAAGGTGTATTATAAAAATCTTTTCCTAAAAAAGAAGCTTCAAGTTTAGTGATAACACCATCTAATAATGCAGAATGAACTAAGGTTTCTGCTTCAACTTTGAACTGGGGCAAAGGATCAGAAGTGAGTTTCTTGTATGTAATGCAATCTGACAATAATCTAGATGCCTCCATAATATAGGACGTTCGGTCTATAATAACAATTCCCCCTCCCTTATCAGCTGATTTGATGATGATCTCGGGGTTGTTAGAGAGAGAATGGAGTGCAGCCTTTTCTCCGGAAGTGAGATTGTGAGGACGATATTTGTGTGTATTATCATTATGTTCACATAATTTCTGTAGGTCAGAGTATACAACTTTATAAAAAGTCTCAATATAGGGTCCCTTGGATCTCATGGGATAAAATACAGATTTAGGTTTAAAACTAGTGTGTTTAACTGGAGGTGAATGATCAAAATGTTGAGTAAGTAATTCCAGGTCTATATCACTGGCCGAAGGGTCTAATTCTAGGCCTGAATCATAAATACTAATGGAACTATCAGATGTGTCACACATATTTTCACCAGAGGTGACTGCAGATGTAGTAGTGAGAACGGTACTTTCAACAGATCTGTTCTTGGTAGATTGAATATTAAAGTATCTTTTTAGAGTGAGGTTCCTCACAAATTTATTAAGATCTTTAAACAAAAGAAAAGAATTGGGAGGTATAGTGGGTGAGAAGGTAAGCCCTTTACTGAGTAGGGAAATTTCATCAGAGGATAATGTATGTGACGATAAATTAAAAAGTTTTATCGTTTCTGTTGTTTTGTGTGGAGTTTTGGATTTGTTACGTCCTCCTCTACATCCTCGTCTATGTATTTTCTTTTTTGGCGTTGTTTTTGATGTGGACCTTTCTCTAAAAGAGGAGAAGAAAAAGTAATGGCTTTTGAATGCGAGGCTATTTCACCACTCTGAAAATCTCCTAATAGGAGACTAGATTTATTGGAGTGGGTAATATGAGTATCAGAGGTAGAGGATGTACATACAAGGTCAACGTTAGAGGAGGAAGGGGTAGTTATCTTAGTAGTAGATAATGTACATATAGGATACTTAACAGAGTTTTTGCTCTCTGTGGATATGGAAGCTAGAGCCATAGGTGAAGCAATCGGGGGTGTTGAAGACTGAGAGGTGATAGAAGAAATACCCATTTTATCTGCTGATGATGTATTCGTCTGAATAGTATCATGTTTTGACGATGTGAGAGGTTTAGGTAAGTGAGACCAAAGTTTGGGATCACGTATAGAAGCTTCATTGGGATTGGAAGGTTTTTTATATTTTATTGGTGTATTATTATCCATTATGGATCTGCGTGAAATGGACGTTTTTTTATTATTATTATTATTGTTATTGTTATAATGCTGTGTACCTCTGGCAGGGGCGGCCTTATAAGGTGGATGAGAATCAATGTCGCCTATAATGTTGGGAAACACTTTAGTTGGATGAGGTGTTAGAGACATTAAAGCGGGTATTTTGTCATTTAGTTTCCAGGAGAATATTTTATTTGATCTATAATCATCTAGATCCCTACAAAATTTTCCTATCTTGGTTTTTAACAAATTATTTTCTTTATTTTTAGTGTTCTTTTTGAGTGTCTCTAGCCAAGTAGGAGGGATTTTGAGATTAAAAGAGGTGATTTCTGATGTCAGCATCTGTATCTGATGTACCATCTCATTATATTTTAAATTCCTCTGACTGATAATGACTCCTAGCCATTTAGTGGTACAAAATTCTGCTAAATTTTCCCATTCTGTGGTGTGAGCAGTATCTAAAAAGGAACAAGTTTTAAGAATTCTAAGACCTCTGGGGGAGATTTTTTCTTTAACGTATTTATCAAGAAAAAATTGATCCCACCAGTGCGTGTTGGCTATATGAATGAGTCTTTCAAGTTTCTTAAATTTACCACAAAGGGTATATCTATCAGAACGGGAGAGTTTGGATGAGTTGCAAAATAATTCAGGAGGTAAGCTCGTATATAAGGTATCCAGTGTCTCATATTTATGAAATTCTATATCCTCAATGAGGTCCATATAATCAATGAAAAGTGTAGAAGAAAAAAAAAATAAATAAAAATAATAAAAAAAAAAAAGAAGGTAGTAATTAAAAAATAAATAAAATATATGATGATCAAAGAAATCGAGTATACTCTATCAGGTAAAACAATAATAGTAAAAATTCACAGTAATGTATTAATACATGAATGTCTATATATTACTGAATGTATATCTCCTAAGACCAGCAGCAATACAAGACTTCTAACAGAACCATGGATAAAACATATAATGTAATAGCGCTAAAGTCCGTGGATATAACAGTAAAAGATATAAAGAAATAGTCCATAAATAATTCCAAAATGGAGTCTATAATCCGTAGATCAATTAGGGACAAGGGAGCCAGGGAAATCTGTGTATCCAGGATACCGAGGGCTGCTTCCTGTTGAGTGAAGTCAATTCTCCGTATACACATAAAAATCCAAAAGAGAAAGCGCCTCTTAGGTATAAAGGATTTATTCAAATATTAAAAGCATAGTAAACACTTACATTGAGGTAGATGATTAGCAGCTTCCATAGAGAACTTATCCCGGTGTCTATCAATAATTCCCAGTGGTAGGGGGGCTAGATGGATGCCGTGCGGGTGGCCGCGGACCTCCGCTCGGAAGCACCAGCTGTAGAAGCGGTATAGTAAAGGAATCACTTCCGCGTTCCGACAGATCACGTGTGAGATGACGTCACTCGGGTAGTTCAGATTCGCTGGGGACCACTACGCATTTCTGAGCATGCGCGAAGCTCGTAACGGGCATGCACGCTCCTTTTTCAAGTGTATTATGGGTAAAGCAAACCAGGAAGCACATTATCTACTACTAAGATAACTACCCCTTCCTCCTCTAACGTTGACCTTGTATGTACATCCTCTACCTCTGATACTCATATTACCCACTCCAATAAATCTAGTCTCCTATTAGGAGATTTTCAGAGTGGTGAAATAGCCTCGCATTCAAAAGCCATTACTTTTTCTTCTCCTTTTTTAGAGAAAGGTCTACATCAAAAACAACGCCAAAAAAGAAAATACATAGACGAGGATGTAGAGGAGGACGTAACAAATCCAAAACTCCACACAAAACAACAGAAACGATAAAACTTTTTAATTTATCGTCACATACATTATCCTCTGATGAAATTTCCCTACTCAGTAAAGGGCTTACCTTCTCACCCACTATACCTCCCAATTCTTTTCTTTTGTTTAAAGATCTTAATAAATTTGTGAGGAACCTCACTCTAAAAAGATACTTTAATATTCAATCTACCAAGAACAGATCTGTTGAAAGTATCGTTCTCACTACTACATCTGCAGTCACCTCTGGTGAAAATATGTGTGACACATCTGATAGTTCCATTAGTATTTATGATTCGGACCTAGAATTAGACCCTTCGGCCAGTGATATAGACCTGGAATTACTTACTCAACATTTTGATCATTCACCTCCAGTTAAACACACTAGTTTTAAACCTAAATCTGTATTTTATCCCATGAGATCCAAGGGACCCTATATTGAGACTTTTTATAAAGTTGTATACTCTGACCTACAGAAATTATGTGAACATAATGATAATACTCACAAATATCGTCCTCACAATCTCACTTCCGGAGAAAAGGCTGCACTCCATTCTCTCTCTAACAACCCCGAGATCATCATCAAATCAGCTGATAAGGGAGGGGGAATTGTTATTATAGACCGAACGTCCTATATTATGGAGGCATCTAGATTATTGTCAGATTGCATTACATACCAGAAACTCACTTCTGATCCTTTGCCCCAGTTCAAAGTTGAAGCAGAAACCTTAGTTCATTCTGCATTATTAGATGGTGTTATCACTAAACTTGAAGCTTCTTTTTTAAGAAAAGATTTTTATAATACACCTTATTTTTACTATCTACCTAAAATGCATAAAAATTCCTCTAACCCTCCTGGTAGACCTATTGTTGCCTCCATGGATAGTATTACTAGCGGCTTTTCTCAATATGTAGATTCATTTCTACAGCCCTTAGCACAGAATCTCCCATCATATATTCGAGATTCTATACATCTCATGGAATTGTTGGCACCCTACAGATGGCAAGATGGTTACTCTTGGCTCTTTTTGGACGTAAATTCCTTATATACATCCATCCCTCACCAGATAGGCCTAATGGCGGTACAACATTTTCTTTCCCTAGATTCCAGTATCAATGGCAAACAGGCTGTATTTATTTCTGAAGCCACTTTATTTTGTTTAAGTCACAATTATTTTCATTTTAATGATGACTTCTACCTACAGACCCATGGCACAGCCATGGGCACCAATTTTGCCCCTTCTTACTCCAATCTTACCATGGGTCTGTGGGAAGAAAAATACATATGGAGCAATAACCCTTTTGCTCGACATATTATATTTTGTGGCAGATTTATAGATGACATTATAGTCATCTGGGATGGTCCATCATCCTCTATAGAAAGTTTTGTTTCTCACTGTAATGCCAACGATTTTGGTCTTTCATTCACATCCGAACACAATAAGGAGAGTCTCCCTTTCCTTGATTTAGAATTATTTCACGATGTCAACTCCATCTTTTCTCGCAATTACACTAAACCAACATCAGGTAATTCGTATTTACATTATACCAGCTGTCACCACCCACAGTGGATAAACAACATACCGAAGGGCCAATTTTGTAGATTGAGGCAAAACTGTACCAGGGATTCGGATTATATTGCACAGAGTATTCATCTTAAAAATAAATTCCTGGATAAGGGGTTTCCTGAAAAACTGGTTGACCAAGCCCATGCCATCTACCTCCCCGGAAAAAAATCCAAAACCACTAAACAGACGGATCATGGTACGGTTCGCTTCATTACTAGGTACCACAATAAACATAGAAGAATGGAATCCATACTCCTTAAACATTGGGGTATCCTCAAACAGGATCCTTTTCTCCTTAATGACCTCGGCGATAAACCGAAGGTCACTTATAGAAGTGCCCCAACATTAAAAAACAAATTAGCACCTAGTAGATTTAAAACTATCCAACCAGAGAGCTCCCTCTGCCTGATTCCACTCACGGGCATGTATAGATGTAATAAAGCCTTATGTAAAACCTGTACTTTCGTCAGACATGGCCATAAAGTTTCCAACATAAGGATAAAATATATCAACTAGAAGGCTTTTATAATTGTTCTACAGACTACGTTGTGTACTGTCTCACATGCCCTTGTAAATTACTGTACGTTGGACGCACTATTTGTCCTTTGCGACAACGATTCGGCAAACATCGCCGTTTTATAGAAAAAGGCTGTGATGAACACAGCGTTCCTAGACATTTCCTTGAATGTCACCAGAAATCCACTGCCGGCCTACAGGTTTGGGTAATTGAGTCCATCCCACGCAAATTATCCGAGGCCGAGCGTTTTTCTAAACTTTGTGAGCGTGAAACTTTTTGGATTTTTATTTTAGACACTTTAGCACCTAACGGGTTAAATGAGGAACTAGAGATCAATACCATCTTATAGAACGTATCCACTTATCTAAATATACCCTTTCAACCACTTTGTTTTATTTATCATGCTATCGATATAATTTAGGGTGTCCTGCTGCCTATTATATGGAATATTAATGTTTTTATTTTTGATCTATTAATATTAATTATTTTATTACCATCAGCCCATCAACATACTGAGGTCCCTTACTCTATATATATGCGCATATATATATATGTATGTATGTATATATATATATATATATATATATATATATATATATATATATATATATATTTCTTACCTTCTGTATTGTACACACATAGATATATATATCTGCATGATATCTTTTTTCTCAATACTAATGATATATTTATATATGGACATATACATATTTTCCATTTTATTTTTCTATATCCAGTGTTCAAGTTTACTGCATATATGAATTTTTCTATGCCCGATTACATTTTTATTTTTTATTACTATTATATTATTATTTTTTATGTCTATTTTTTATCTATCATTATTTGTATTATTTCATTCATATATTCAGCTTATACCTCGTCTTGTTTTATTTTTATTTTTATTTCATTTTTATTTTATACTTTTTTTTTTTTTATTTTTATTATTATTTTTATTTTTATTTTAAACCACGATCCATATATTGTACTATCATATATTACCATACCATTTAATATTGCATTACTATGTATCATCTAGTCCCTTGATCTTATACATACCTTTATATTTGTATTATATATCCTTGTCTTTTCAGAATAACTCTATCAGTACTATCAATTAATTATATTTTATTAAGTTTGCAACCCATAGAGAATTCGTTCCTATCATTGTCATTTCCGGTCATTTCCGGACATTATTCCCTCCCTTCCTTTGTTATGATTGGCTCTTATCAGCATCCTAGAGTTATTTAGCTTCCTGGTTTGCTTTACCCATAATACACTTGAAAAAGGAGCGCGCATGCCCGTTACGAGCTTCGCGCATGCTCAGAAACGCGTCGTGGTCCCCAGCGAATCTGAACTACCCGAGTGACGTCATCTCCCACGTGATCTGTCGGAACGCGGAAGTGATTCCTTCACTATACCGCTTCTACAGCTGGTGCTTCCAAACGGAGGTCCACGGCCACCCGCACGGCATCCATCTAGCCCCCCTACCACTGGGAATTATTGATAGACACCGGGATAAGTTCTCTATGGAAGCTGCTAATCATCTACCTCAATGTAAGTGTTTACTATGCTTTTAATATTTGAATAAATCCTTTATACCTAAGAGGCGCTTTCTCTTTTGGATTTTTAAGATAAATATCAAGGGAGACAGGTGGCAGCCCTGCCTCCTCCCATTAGCTATCCCAAGGGGGGAGGAGAGGTGGCCATTAACTTTTACTTGAGCTGAGGGTCGGGAGTAGGTGGCATGTATCCAATTGATCATCCGCTGGCCTAGTCCTACATGATGGAGGGTCCCAAACAGAAAAGGCCAGTGCACCCTATCAAACGCCTTTTTTGGCATCGGTCGAGAGGAGCATCATTGGGGTCCCCCGTGTATTAGCTGCATGGAGAAGGTTAATTGCCTTTGTGGTGTTATCCCTCACCTCCCTCGAGGGTACAAAACCCACCTGGTCCGAATGAATAAGCGTTGGGATCAACTCCGTGAAACGCATTGAGAGGACCTTAGTGAAGATCTTTAGGTCCACGTCGAGGAGGGATATAGGTCTATAGTTTTGACAGTGAAGAGGATCTTTGCCCTCTTTGGGGATCACTGTAAAAAAGGCCCGTAGGGTATCCTCAGGGGGGAGCACTCCCTCCCTGGCGTCGTTGTATGCTGCTAGAAAATGTGGTATAAGAAGATCACCGGAGGTCTTGTAATATGGAGGCGAGTATCCATCGGGGCCCAGGGCTTTGCCATTTTGCATTCACACTATGGCTTGAGTCACCTCATCCCCAGAAAGAGGCACTTCCAATTCTGTCAGTGCCTCGTCAGACAACCTAGGTAGGCCTGATTTTTGAATATAGTCTCGTATGGCCTCTCGCTCTAGGGATTTCACCCTCTCTGAGGGCTGACGCGGCAAGTTGTACAGTGAGGTGTAATACTTGCAGAACCGGTCTGCGATCTCATTGGTGGTATGCAACTTGGGGTTACCGTCCCCCATTAGTTTAGTAATAAAGGCTTGTGCACGTTGTGCTCTCAGAGTAGTAGTTTACCGCATTTGTTGCTGTGCTCCTAGAAAGTATGTTTACATTTTGCGATAATGGTCTTGGCCCTAAAGCCAGGGATCTCAGTTGGTTTCTCAGGATGGTGAGGTCCACCAGCACCCGGGTGGCTAGGGATTGTTTGTGAGTGGCTTCCAGGGCCCTGATTTTGTCTAAAAGGTTGAGAGTTTGCTGGGCTCTTGCCTTCTTGAGGTGGGAGCCAATCTTTATCAGGAGTCCTCTCATGGTGCACTTGTGGGCCTCCCAGACCATCAGGGGAGCACTGTCTGAGTCTGCATTGGAAGAGAAAAAACATCTCAGTTCCCTGGACACTTCCTCCACGACCTCAGGAGTTTGGATCAAGGAGTCGATAAGCTTCCATTGCCATTGTTTGGGCGCAGGGGGTAATAAGATCTATATCCACAAAGACCGGGGTGTGGTCTGAGAAGGTAATGGAACCTATAGAGGCAGACCACACCCTTGTAAGGAGAGATTAAGGCAACATAAAGAAATCAATTCTGGTGTAAGAGTCATGAGAGTGCGAGTAGAACATGTAGTCCCTCTGGGTTGGGTTTAACACCCTCCAGATGTCCACCAGATGAAAGGCGTAGAAATTCTTCTTCAGACGCTTAAGCGCTGCATATGAAATCTGGGATGTTTGCCTGGATGCGTCCAGGGAGGGGTCCATGCGTCCAGGGAGGGGTTCATGTCACCCCCCAGAATCACAGCTCCCTCTGCAAAGTCCTATAACTTGGTCAGAATGGATTCCAGGAATCCGATCTGGCCCGAGTTGGGGAGATATAGATTCACGAGTGTCACCAAGGAACTGCCCAAGGTCCCCTTCACAAACAGGGCGCGCCCCTCATTGTCACTCCACTGGTTCACAACACCCACGGAGTCATGGAACATATCAATATACTGAACCCTTTAGACTTAGATTTGGAAGAGAATCCGTGGTAGGCGGCCGGGAAGTAGCAATCATGAAGTCTTTGTGTTCTATCGGCACGAAAATGGGTCTCCTTGGGGAAGCAGATGTGCGCTTTCATATGTCTCAAGTTAGATAGCACCATGGTGCGTTTCTCCGGGGTGTTAAGCCCCTTCGCATTAATAGACATGAATCTAAGAGGTTCCAGGGAGCCCATGGTCCAAGCGGGGACTGGAGGGAAACATAAATAAATAAATACATTTAAAAAAAAGGGGGGGTAGGAAAGGGGTGGGGGGGAGTAGGTAGAATAGAGACAAGAAAGAAGTAGGGTTACTGATAGGTCAGTAAGCCCTACCGGCTAGTACACCACTGGCGTGGTAGAGACCTAGTCTCTGTGCACCCCCAAGGCTCCAAAACCAAGCCCTTTATGTGGTGCTGCCCTATGTGGGGAAGGTGGTTAAATACAGCAGGGGTCAGGAGCCCCCTATCCAGACCCAAACAGTTGAGAACTAAGAATAACGATAAAGCAAACCAGTAACTCTAACTTTCTTTGTTCCAGGAGAACCCTCTGCACCTGCGGATCCATACCTCCACATCCGGACGAGAACGGCACCAGGGAGTCCCTAAGGGGCCCCCAGTACCAATCTGGTAGGGTAATGGCAGGACACATTGGCGATAAGCATAAATACAGACATTTCTGAGCTACAGAGAAGGAAAAGTTAGATCAGAAACATTACCCCCATAGCAGATCTTAGCCCCCCCCGGACACTGTAATGACAGACTATAGCCGCCCAGCCCAGCACAGGCTGTATCATGGTCGAGGGGGTACACTTCCACTGATGGGACTCCCGTAAGGATGGTCCGCTCGGGATACTACTTGGGATCGGGGGACCAACCTGTGTACAAGATGGTCTCTTGGGCACCCCAGGCGGAACATAGAGAACCAAAGTGCTGAGCTGGGCGGCCCCTCCTTAAAAATCAAATACACTAGTCCCATTCACATCCCACATCCCATCACAACATATCATCCCACCCGCCCCCCCAGCCCCCCACCCAACCATAGAATTTACCATGATAATGACGTCTTGCATAGCAGAGTGTGTTTATGATTTGAGATGTTTGGAGTACTGTTCCCTCAGGCAGGGCTAGTCCCACCATGATTTGAAAGGCTGTAGTCTGGGGTCAGATCACCCATAGTGGCTACTGTAGTTTCCAAGTGGGTTGTGGGGGTTCTGAAACCACCATAGCTGGAGCTAACCAGACATCCCGAGGTACCAACCCCATCGTCCCTTCGGATCATTCCCCGCTATGGGATGATGGCAATGTTTTTCATCTATGATCAACCCTAATGGTGTACCAGTAACATAGAGTGTCAGGTCTCCTTCGGGAGGTATTGTGCGGTGATCAAGGAGAGGACTAGTCAGTATGCCATGTATGTCCGGCTATGGGGTAGAGGTCTGCGGGGGCACCGGGGGGGACAACCCAGAACTCCTAGCGGGATACAGGGGGACAATGGGTGACCCAGGGGGGCCTTGCAGACAACACAGATTCATCCGTGGGCAAGGAACAAGATCATTCACATGTCTCAGTTAGCCTATGCTGCTTGTCACTCACGTGAAGGTGTCTTTGGGGATCATGGCTCCGGATCTCCCCTCCCGATCAGAGTAGGCTTTCTCCATCTGAGTCTAGAAGAGGGGCGTGGGAGGCCTAAAGGGGCCACCTGAGGTGCCGATCAGGGTTCTCTGCTCGGTAGAGTGCTCAGCCAGTCCCACAGTGGGATCGGTTCCATCTCCAGAATGTAAAATAGGTGCAGGAGTTCAGCATGGCGCCGTAAGGTGAACGAATCATTCCCTTTGCAGATGGTCAGCTGGATAGGGAATCCCCAGCGATATGGCAGCTCAGCACGACACTTTAAGAAACCAATCAATCTGGGTCGTTGTAGCCACCTTAGAAGATCCCTATACTTGCCTCGCCGGAGATAGAAGGGCTGGAAAAGGGCATAACAGCCTTAATCAGAGGGTCTGGAGTCAGGAGCTCATGCAACAAGCGACTTCACTCCACCATATCCAAGCCACACCCCCGGGGCAATTACTTTTTCACATAAAGCCAGGCAGATATTTACTCGGGTTATCTTTGTGTAATAATAAAATTTGTTTGATGTTCTGAGTCATTTAAATGTGACAAATATGCCAAAGATTAAAAAATCAGAAAGGGGGCAAATAAGTTTTACTTTTAATTTACATATACATATACATATATATATATATATATTTATATATATATATATATATATATATATATATATATATATATATATATATATATATATATATATATATACACACAGAGCCTTGAATATTCATACCCCTTGAAATTTTCCACATTTTGTCATGTTACAACCAAAAATGTATTTTTTTGAGATTCTATGTGATTAGACCAACACAAAGTGGCACATCATTGTAAAGTGGAAGGAAGATGATAAATAAATATGTGAAAAAAGGGGACGTGGATTTGTATTTGGCCCCATGTACTCTGATACTCCTAACTAAGATTTAGTGGAACCAATTGCCAAGTCACCTAATTAGAGTACACCTGTGTGCAATGTAATCTCAGTATAAAGATAGCTGTTCTGTGAAGCCCTCTGAGGTTTGTTAGAGAACGTTAGTAAACAAACAGCATCATGAAGGCCAAGAAACACACCAGACAGGTCAGGGATAAATTTGTGGAGAAGTTTAAAGCAGGGTTAGGTTATAAAAAAATATCCCAAGCTTTTAACATCTCATGGAGCACTGTTCAAAAATGGAAAGAATATGGCACAACTGCAAACCTACAAAGACATGGCCGTACAATTAAACTGACAGGCCATGCAAGGAGAGCATTCATTAGAGAAGCAACCAAGAGGCCCATGGTAACTCTAGAGGAGCTGCAGAGATCCACAGCTCAGGTCTGTCTACAAGATAACTATTAGTCGTGCACTCTGCAAATCTGGCCTTTATGGAAGAGTTGCAAGAAGAAAGCTATTGTTGAAACAAAGCCATAAGAAGTCTCGTATTCAATATGCAAGAAGCCATGTGGGGGACACAGCAAACATGTGGACGAAGGTGCTCTGGTCAGGTGAGACCACCATTAAACTTTTTGGTCTAAAAGCAAAACACCATGTGTGACGGAAAACTAACACTTCAAATCACCCTGAACACACCATCCCTACCATGAAACATGGTGGTGGCAGCATCATATTGTGGGGATGCTTTTCTTCCACAGGAACAGAGAAGCTGGTCAGACTTGATGGGAAGATGGTTGGAGCCAAATACAGGGAAATCTTAGAAGAAAACCTGTTAGTCTACAAAATACTTGAGAATGGGGCGGAGGTTCACCTTCTAGCAGGACAAGGACCCTAAACATACAGCCAGAGGTACAATTGAATGGTTTAGATTAATGCATATTCATGTGTTAGAATGGCCTAGTTAAAGCCCAGATCTAAATCCAATTGAGAATCTGTGGCAAGACTTGAAAATTGCTGCTCACAGACGCTACCCATCCAATCTGACAAAGCTTGAGCTATTTTACAAAGAAGAATGGGCAAAAATGTCACTCTCTAGATGTGCAAAGCTGGTAGAGGCATCCCCAAAAAGACTTGCAGCTGTAATTGCAGCGAAGGGTGATTCTACAAAGAATTGACTCGGGGGGCTGAATACAAATGCACACCAAAAAACATTTAAATCATTTTGCCACTTTGTGTTGGTCTATCCCATAAAATCCCAATAAAATACATTTATGTTTTTGGTTGTAATATGACAAAATGTGGAAAATTTCAAGGCACTGTATATATATATGTATATGTATATGTATGTATATATATGTATATATATATATATATATATATATATATATATGTATATATATATATATATATATATATATATATATATATATATATATATATATATATATATATATATGTATATATATATATGTATATATATATATGTATATATATATATATATGTATATATGTATATATGTATATATATATATATATATATATATATATATATATATATATATATATATATATATATATATATATATATATATATATATATATATATATATATATATATATGTATATGTATATATATATATATATGTATATATATATATGTATATATATATATATATATATATATATATATATATATATATATATATATATATATATATATATATATATATATATATATATTATATAATCAATCATAATTACTTGTACTTTAGTGGTAGTGGATAGTTCTCATGATAAAGAGAACGATAACTGACCTTACATAAATAATTCAAATTGATTCAAGTGAACATTCCATTATTTCCTTTGTATGTTACTATACACTGAAGAATGTGAAAATACAAGGTCGTTGTCAATTCAAAATGAGTGAAATGTGAAAAAATACAGTTCTTTTTTTCATAATCTGCCAGTCAGAAAAAAATTGGCCCTTGGCCTTTTAAAAACAATATTAATACATGTCAATTTTGTACTGCTTCTAGCAACTCCTCCTCCCTCTACCAACTTCAAACTCATTACTAACAGTACTAATTGATAAGAAGGATCAAACAAATAACTTGGCAAAGTGATGTACACATCTCACAGAATGCACACTAAGCATGAATTTCCAATGATTAAGTTCCTTGTTCTGCTTTCAATGACAACTTGTGCTGAAGATTGAGGGTAATATTCGCTGGATATGTTTTTCATCAATCTTAATAAGGATGTATATAATACAAAGTGAATATTCCACAGAGATGTGAGATTATATAGTCCTTTCAATGCTTGGAACTGTAGGATTAGCTACAGGGACATAATAAATAACAAACATACATAATTTCTCATATGGAAATCTACAGCCTGAGGATTTGTGAATTGAAATACTCTTTAAGTTGATAATGTGACATTATATGTGAATATGTAAGGAACTGCCTATATAGGGGATATGTAGGTGTATCTTTACATATTCATTAACTGATGAAAGCCAGCACAGGCAGCAGCACACAAAATTTCTGAAATGACCAAAAGTTATTTTTTGCACTTATTGATCAGATATAACAAAACACTTTCAAATGTATATTTTACAAACCAAAAGGAACCAAAAAGAAGTTTTTTGTTAGGGTTTATATATACTATTAGGAATCTATTTCTAAAACATTTGTTGAAGGAAAGTCACAAGCATGTGTGCAGACTGCACAAATGTTCCCCATATTTTCTGTTGTAATTGAATTCCTAAGATCGCAGCTTGATCTAATGGCCAAAATGTGGTATGTTTTCTCATTGAGGTAGTTCAGAAAATACTGCATTTTGTCCACTAGATGAAACTGATGATCATAAGAACAAATTGCAGAAAATATGGGAAAAATATTTTGCAACCTGCACAAATGCTTGTGACATTCAGAAAGGAGGTTTATGGAAGGGGCTTTTGGAAAGGCACCACTATGACAAATATATAAAAATACAAACATAATTTTATTAAATACAATCTTAAGACACTAATAAAACACATAGAACAGTAAATGCTACATTTTCACAGGATGATGGGACTTTCTTCATACAAGAAAAAGCCCTAGATCCCAAAATATTGTGGGTACACCTACGTGTTTCGACTCAAGGGTCTTCGTCTGGGAGTTCTCAGGAGCATCAGATTGAACAACTGTTACATATGGCAGAGAACACATGCATGCAAGAGCACCGGAATCCCTCCAAAGCCTCCACAAGTTGAAAACAATTCAAAGGACATAAACTTAAAGAGGAGTTCCACCCAGGGGCTCCATTAAAAAAAAAAAATTAAAAGTCAGCAGCTACAAATACTGCAGCTGCTGACTTTTAATTGGACACTTACCTGGCCCTGGGTCCAGCGATGCGGGGGATCGAAGCCCCGCTCATCCCCCCCTCCGCTCGTTGGCGCCGGCATTTCAACTGTTGGCGCCAGGCTGTGGTTTCACAGCCTGGCACCCACTGCGCATGTGCGAGCAGCGCCGCACGCCGTGATTGGCCGCTCAATCACCTGGGACCTGTAATGGGTCCCAGATGATTGACAGGAGGGAGGGAGCAGAGCCGAGCCCTTCCTGTGCCGAGGGGGAAGTGATGTCACCAGCCCAGGCAAAGGAAGAGGCAGACTACGAGGGACCACCTAGCAACAGGCATTTAGAGGTAAGTAAAAAAAAAAAATATATCCAAATGTTTTTTGTTTTTCTTTAGAATTTTTCAGGTATTTTTGTTTTTTTGGGTGGAACCCCACTTTAAATTTCAAATTTGTGTGCCTGCAGTCACATGGATAATGGCAATTACCACCATTGTACAGCATGGGGAGATGAATCAAGAGCACATAGCCATGGGGGGAAACCCCTCACAACCTCCCTGGTAAAGTTGTTGATGCTTATACCAGATATAATATTGTATCAACTTGTAGAGTAGCCAAGGAACATCTATAATACCAAAGAGTAGAAAACAGTCTCCTGAACTACAAGCTTAGTGAAGGGTTCAGCAATCTCGTGATTTATAGAACAAATGTTCTATAAATAGACCCCTAAGCATAGGAACACTGTTCATTTTCAGCATTTTGCTGTATTGTATTATAATCAAGATGATAGAGTCATCCATGTTTGATACGTTTTTTGCCTTTTGTATTACAAAACATAGAATAATGCGCCATGATTCAGATCATGTAGCATATTGTTCAGTAACATTTTAACTTACATTAAAATGAGAGAAAAATAAATTAACTCACAATTGTAGCTGTTGCTATTAGCAACTAATCAAGTGTAATCCTTTATTTTATGGAAGAAGTAAACAAGAATTATACTCAATATTAATTTTTTCCAGAATCTCCCACCCCCTTGTCTCTCTGCTAATATTACAGCTAAAAGTTACTGTTATATTGGAAGAATGAAAATCCCCATTGCAGCATGCCACTCTACAATATTTTTATTGGACAGGGGTGTCGGTTGGAGTAGGGTTGCCACCTGTCCGGGATTCAGCCTGGGTTTTGAATCTTGTGTCCGGTTTTCAGTCCACCCGAAACCTGGACACATTGTTTAGACAGGAATGTGGCTCGGAACAGAGCTTGATAGGAGGGTGATAGGGGAACTATGTGCGCAACATTACTAATCTGTTTGGAGTACCCAAAGGTGTCCCAGGTCTGTTACAATCCTATAGTGTATACTGAAACAAAAATTTACTGTGCACCGCTAAAGTGTTCGGGTTTAGTGTGAAGAAAAAGTGGCAACCCTAAGTTGGAAGAGCATAGCCATTAAGCCAGGAAAAATCAGGCTAGTGTTGGGTGGCTTTCATGTGCATTCATCTTGCATTTAACATCAGTTTGAGACCATTCAGCACTCATTGACAAGTGCATTTAACCTAATCTGATCCCCTTCTGACCTGTAGTCCTCCTTCTAAGCTGTATCAATCTATTTCAAGCTAATTTTGCATTGCCATTGACTGTAATAGAGTCATTCTCTTTCCATACAAAACAAAAGGGTTCTTTCTAATGCCATGTAAAGAGAAAAGAGTATTTTAGCTTAAGAGATAAAGACCTCAGGAGGAGTTACAACAATATACTAATGTGGGACCTTTTGGGTACCAATACATAATATTAGCACATAGCCCGGGAGGATTGTTTGCCCATTTTGCTTATATCTGGCACCATATGACAAACCATTGATAGTGGTAGAATTGTGGAGATGATAATCCATATATTGTGGTGGAACAACAAAGTAACCAATTAGGATACAGACAATAGCTATTTTCTCAGTAAAGGTTCTGGGACACTTGACCCAAAATCATTGTATAAGGAATTTTCATAACATGATTCTTGCAAGTCCTTGTAGTTCCTTGTGATTTCACTAACTAAGTTTGGATGGTTGGGGTGTACATTTCCTAGAAGACTTTACTAGTTTTAAAGGCTGAAGGTTTTTTCATGAAGGTCAAAAACCTTCTGTGTGTTACTCCCACCACAGCAACCCTAATACTCACTTCAGACCCCTCTAAATTCAAGGGTGTGCATGGGAGCCTTGACTGTCCAGTCTCTCTCTCCTCATCGGTGGATACAGCAGTGGGAGCCAATCACAGCTAGTGAGCCAATGAGGAGATCATGGGGGGCAGGGCTGAGCCACAGCTCTAGGAATGCTTAGAGAGGGGATTGGAAGCATGCATGCACCAATGCCCCCATAGCAATCAGCTTGCTATAGGGGCACTGGTTAAGGGGGAGGAGCCAGAAGCCCGAGAAGAAGAGGATTGGGGCTGCTCTGTCTAAAACCATTGCACATAGCAGGTAAGTATAACATGTTTGTTATTTAAAAACATAAAAACAAAAAAAAAGACAAGCTCTAATATCACTTTAAACTTGTTTTATTTTAATATAGCTGGTTCAACCTTTATGTTATATTGCAAGCTATATATACCCCATTAATCAATGGCACATATTCAGTATTCCACAAAACATGTCAAGAAAAAAAATCCCTCACTGCATATCTTGAATAGGGATGGGCCAAACAGACCGCTGTTCGGTTCGCACCAGAACTTCCAAACACAGTGAAAGTTCGGACTGAATAACGAACCCCATTAAAGTCAATAGGACCCGAACGTCAAAATCAAAGTGCCCATTTTGAAGGCTTATATGCAAGTAATTGGGCATACAATGGTTATAGGGGTCCGGGTCCTGCCCTTGGGGACATGTATCAATAAAAAAAAAGTTTGATAAAATTTGATTTTTAAATGAGCAGCGATTTTTTTATTTTTAAAGTAAAAACCTAAAAATGAAAAATTCCTTCCAATATAGTGCCTGGGGTGTCCCCTTAGTCTACCTGTAAAGTGGCAGATCTGTACCATGTCTAGAATCTACTGCAACAATACTTGAATTTATAAAGCCAAAATAAATGAAATTTTCCCTGCAAGCTGCCTTTATTTTGCTCAGCAACAGCTGGGGAGCCAATGCGTATGATGAGGCCACAATGTAGTGCACTGGAAACAATATTAGAGATTTTTTGGATACATTCTAGTGTCACTTTGACTTTGTATAGAAGTAACGGGTGCGTAAAAAATTGGTCTTTGGGTGTCGGTGGTGCCTTCCCACCGTAACCCTATAGAGGTACTCCTGATGAAAGCAAGAATAGACCTTGCTGAAAAAATTGCAATGATATGCACCTGTCAAACAGGTGCAGAAAAATTGGTCTTTGGGTGTCAGTGTCGCCTTCCCACGGTAACCCTATAGAAGTAATCTTCATGAAAGCAAGAATCGGCCTTGCTGTAAAAAAAATGCAACGTATGCACCTGTCAAATATGTGCAGAAAAATTGGTCTTAGGTTGTCCGTGATGCCTTTCCACCGTAACCCTATAGAGGTAATCTTGATGAAAGCAAGAATTGACCTTGCTGTAAAAAATTTAAATGATATACACCTGTCAAACAGGTGCAGAAAAAATACTCTTTGGTGTCGAGGGTGCCTTCCCACATTAACCCTATAGAGGTGCTCTTGATGAAGGCAGAAAAAATTGCAATGATATGCACCTGTCAAACAGGTGATGAAAAATTGGTCTTTGGGTGTTAATTGTGCCCATGAAACCTATAACAAAAACATTCTTCCAGATGAAATGATTCAACACCCTCAAAGCTAGGCAGCCTCGAAGTCCTGCAGAGATTCCACATCCCAAAAAGCCTAAATCAGTGACATTGGTATCAGGGGCTTCATAGCTGGTAATCAAGGACTGATTCATTTAGTCCACGGAGTCTGTGGACATCTGTCCATTCTATGATCAGTAATTAAACTTCCTGCAACACTGAAAGCCCGTTCTGAAAGCACACTGGATGCAGGGCAGCCCAACAACTCAATAGCATACTGGGCAAGTTCTGGCCAGTGGTCTATTCTCAAGACCCAGTAAATCAGTGGATTGTCAGCTGGAAAGCACTCCATCTCTGTTTTGGCCTTGAGGTAATCATCCACCATGTGATGCAGGCACTGCCGTTGGGATGTGGAAGCTGACAGCCCTGGGCAGCGAGGACTAAAATAATTCTGAAATGCCTCACTTAGGTGGATTCCTGTTAGAATATCAGAATTTATGAATGGTTGAGTTCTTGTGATAATTGAATTATATATATAAATATATATATAAATATATATATATATATATCTTCTATGTATGGAAAAGGTGAAGTTATATAGGTTTTTATACTCATGAAAGTTTATGCTGGTTTAGGCTTAGTATGCATTTCTTGGGAGAGATTCATCTCACATATGGATACAATTTAGTGTAGACCATTTCACCTCCCCCATCGTAAGAGGTAAAGTTACAACTTTTTACAAAGACACAAAGTTCTAGTATGTTAAGAATAAGCTGTTTCTTTACATTATTATATTTCTTGATTAGGATATTAATAAGAACACTGCATTTTAAATATATGTATACTAATATGTAGGATTTTATATGTTTAAAGGAAATGTATATATTGTAAGTTAAATGATTCTTTAAGATAACTTTTCTCACTTAGTTCATAGCCCCACCCTTAGGAATGTTGGAAGGAGTAATTCAAATTTCCTGGTCTTTTCTGTGGGACTATAAGTATAATTAACCTTTTTTAAGCCAGCCTCTATGGAAAAAGGTGGGGGTTAATTGTAGGAGTACAATCAGGCTGTGGGGAGAGGGACACTTACACTGCAGCTCTCCATCAAGACACACACACACAGATCTCAAGATACACACACAGACATATCTGATTTAAACTTTATTTTAAGAATAATCTATTTTTGTATTCTACATTTTGACATTGTTTTTGTAACATTTTGCTAATTGATCATTAAATCAATTTTGGAGGTTTTACACGAGAACTTAACAGATTTTTCTTGGAACTTTTCTCATCAATATGAATTATTGAAATATAGTTATTAATACAGTAAATAACTCTATTTCTACAATTCCTTCTCCAACGCTCCTCTCTTGACCAACAGAAGACTCAAAGCAACGTTTTACACGACACTGTAACCTATTGGAGTCAGGAAAAACATTAAAAAAAATTCCTCTTTAACGTGTCCTCAAGAGATTTTATCTTCTCTCTGTGGGGACAGATGAGTTCTGAGACCTTCCCCTTATAATGGTTGCCAACCAGTAATCACGCTTGTCCTGAAGCATGAGGTTGTCCATGCACCTCAAATTTGCTGAGGCTTGAGAAGCAGACTTCTCTGGGTCATTCAGGATGACAGCATCTGGAACTTCCTCCTGGCAGCCACGTACTACTCCCAAGGGTCCTGGGGTTGGAAAGCCATTGCTTACAGATTGATACATGTCTTCCTCTTCTTCGAAGCCTATGAAAGTGCCAGAATCCTCCTCCCCATCCTCCTCCCTTCTCTCCTCCTGTGTGTTCTATGACATAGGAATGATGGTGTCTGGATAAAGTGGGCCTTGAGAGGAAAGGAGGAACAAAGAAGAGAGCGGCGCCATCTAAGTGCAGCATGATAAAAAAAATTTAATATAGGACAGATGATTTAAAGCTCACAAGATGGTAGAGATTACAGCACATGTGAAATGGTATAGGAAGTTTGTCCACTCCTGGGGGAAGGCGGTCAGCTCGCAGGTGTTCCCGGCTGCGCTGGTGGCTCCCAATGCTTCCTGGTTCTCAAATTCGGCTCAGGGGCTGGTCACGTCACTTTTGGATGGTGAGAGAGTGGGGAGGAGCGCGCGTTTGGAGCATGCATGCTCCTTCATCAGGCAGTAGTTGTGGCCATGTTTGGAGAGGTTTTTATAGTCCATTCAGCCAGGGGATGTTGATGTGGTGCCATGGAAACCGCTCGTGGGAAGGGCTTCTGATTACAGAATGGGCACTGGTGTGTCAGGCTGGATTGGACTGATCAAGCTCATGTGAACAAAGATGAGCTTTTTTTTACATAGCAATGAAGACAATGCAGGGGTAGAAAAGAAGGGTTTTTTTTTTTTGATAAAATACTTTTCTATATATAACAAGAAAGAATGAAAAATTCTATGATCTGGAAGCAGCTGAAGAGGTTTAAAGCAAATAAATGCTCAGAGGGGAAGGGGGGATGTCAAGATTGGGAAGGGAGAGTGGGGGGGAGTGGAGGGGGAAAGAAGAAAGTCTGGAGCTGTGATGAGGGAATGGTACGGTGGTACAGAGAGACATGCTTGAGAGGAAAGGAAGTCCTCCTCTTCCTTTTGCTCCTCTGCCTCCAGTGCCCTGTCCATAATGCCATGCAGAGTCTGCTACAGCAGGAACACAACAGGGATTGTGTCACTGATGCATGCACTGTCACAGCTCACCATCCTTGTGGCCTCCTCAAAAGGTGACAGTACCGTGCATGCATCCTTAAAATCAGCCATTGGTATTGGGAAAAAAAGAACAGGTACTCATTGACAGCCCTCTGCTGCATGTATAGCCACCTGGTGGGTATGTCACAAATTAGGCAGTTCATGGGCAGGTGGATTTCCTGCTGAATTTCAGCCAACAGAGCACTGGCTGTGTATGACCACCTGAAATGGCTACAAACTCTTTTTGCCAGCTTTAGCACATCTTGCAACCCTGGGTACGTATTTAGGAAATGCTGCAACAACTTAATTGAGGACATGTGCCAAGCATAGCACATGTGTCAACATTCCCTGTCTAAGGGCAGACAGAAGGTTTGAGCCATTATCGCACACCACCATTCCTGGCTCCAGCTGGCATGGTGTGAACCACCTCTGTGGCTTCCTGTCCCCTAAACACACCAGCTAAAGCACTGCATTGCACCGTTTAGCCTGACTCTGGGAATAGCTCATTGACACCGCTTAGGGGGTACCTGATGTTCATAGGACAATTCTGCAGAGGAGGGCATGGAGGTGGCGGAGGAGGAGGAAAAGGAGGGGGTAGAGCTCACAGGTCTGGCATCATCACCACCAGCTGTATGGAGACATGGGGGAAAACAACAAGCTGCAGCACCGAGCCCTGTCCTGCATCTTTCAAATTGCAAGCAGCTTTACCCAGTGTGCTGTGAATTAAATATATCGTCCCTGTCCATGCTTGCTGGACCACATGTCAGCAGTAAGGTGGATTTTATGGCTGACTGCCTTGCCCAACAATGCCAGAATATTCCCTAGAGAGATGGGGAAAAGTAGTGAAAGTAGTAGTGGCTGGAAACCTACCATTGTGGTACAGCACATTGTGCAAATTCATGGAAGGGGGCAGAATTCACCAGGCTGAAAGGCAGAAGTTGGAGAGCCAACAGCTTTGACAAGCTTGCATTTAGACCCTGGGCATGTGTGTGGCTGGTGGTGTGCTGCTGGCACATGTGCTGCTAGGACCTGGGACACTCAGGTCCTAGCAGCAGATGGTGCTATACCATCATTCCTGTCAGTGGAGGCTGCTGAGAGGTAATGACTCGGTAAAGCAGGGGCAGACTGAAGTGGGTAAGGAGGAGGAGGGACAGATTTGTGCTCCTTTTTTGTGACTTTTAGGTGCTCTTGCCAACGGGCTGAGTGGTTGGACATCAAAATGCCTTGTTAAGCATGTGGTACCCAAATGGTTGGTGTTTTTGCCACGTTTGATGTGCCTGAGACACAGTTTGCAGATAGCAACAGTGCGATCTGCTGCAGATGTGCTGAAAAAGGCCCAGACAGCTGAGCTTTGGGGAGTGGGCCGGGAGATAACAGCTGCAGAATGTGATGGAATAGGGTGGCTGCTCTCTACTCTTTCTTGAGGTCAGCCTCCTTGGGGTTGTGCCACCTCACCTTCAGTTTCATTCTCTGTTCTATCTGGCATCCAATTTACATCAGTGACCTCATCATTATCATCATCATCATCATCATCATCATCATCTTCCTCATCCTCTCCATCTACTCCATCTTCATCATTAACACTGGAGACAACTTGGCAATACGCTGCAGCTTGGGGAACATGAATGACAATTTGTCTACCAGTGTTCCTCCCTCTCTCTAGGCTCATGTTCCTTTCATCCTTAACCTCAGAACCAACATCTGAATCCAGCAATGGCTGGGCATCATCAAGGAGCAAGTGGCTGACGCTGTGGTCAAATAACTCAGCTGACTCCTCAATGGCTGATTTTGGGGCTATGGCAGGAATAGATGTGGACAAGGAGGCAGGTTTATCCACTCTGGCAACTGCAGGGGTCTGCACACTTGCTTCTGCTTGCGTGACAGAGGTTGAGGAGGATGAGGAAAGTTTAGTAAGCCAGTCCACCACCTCCTCTGCATACTGTGGCTGGATAGCATGGGAAAACTCACTAAACAGAGGAAATGATGCCCTGCCTGAGGACTGACCACCACGTCCACCTTTACCTGTGGACACATTTGTTGTTGGCCCCCTTACAGTGCTAAGGGAATGTCGGCCTCTCCTTGTTGACCTCCCAGACATTATTAGGAGGGAGGGGGTGGTGCTTATAAGCAAATGTAAAGAAGAAGTTGAAATCTGTACATAGATGCACTTTAATCAATGTAAAGAGGTATTTGGTGCATTTTAATTTGAGTACTCACACTAAACAGACACACTCCACGTATACACTATAATATACTGCAATATAATGTGCCAAGCGTACAGTGACGCACAGAACTATATGGTGTTAAACTGGCAGTAATGCACACAAAAGTAAATGGCTTTAAACTGGCAGTAACGCACAAAACTATATGGCGTTAAACTGGCAGTAATACACACAGAACTATATGGCGTTAAACTGGCAGTAATGCAAACAAAACTATATGGTGTTAAACTGGAAGTAACGCACAAAGAACTATATGGCGTTAAACTGGCTGTAATGCACACAAAACTATATGGTATTAAACTGACAGTAAGGCACACAGAACTATATGGCATTAAACTAGCAGTAATGCAAACAGAACTATATGGCATTAAACTGGCAGTAACATACGCAGATGTAAATGGAGTTAACCTGGCAGTAATGCACACAGAACTATATGGCGTTGAACTGGCAGTAACGCACAAAGAACTATATGGTGATAAACTGGCAGTAACGCACACAAAACTATATGACGTTAAACTGGCAGTAACGTACACAAAACTATATGGCATTAAACTGGCAGTAACGCACACAGAACTATAAGGCGTTAAACTGGCAGTAACGCACACAAAACTATATGGCTTTAAACCGGCTGCAATGCACACAGAAGTAAACGGCGTTAAATTGGCAGTAACGCAATCAAATAGATGGTGTGCAACCGTCAATACACTGACGCTATCTGGACTGTCCCTACTCTAGCTATACACTAATGTAAAGATTACAGACACGGTCTCACTACACTACACTGAAACTATCTGAGCTGTCCCTACTCTACACTAATGTATGTATGAATGACACAGTCTCACTACACTACAGTGAAACTATCTGAGCTGTCCCTACTCTAGCTGCACACTATGCAAAGATGAATGATGGTCGTCTTCACTACACTCACACTATCCCTAGACTAAAACTAAACTAATATTCTACACTGACAATTGAAGCAAAATAGCACAGTATAGCACACTAACTAACAGCACTGAACAGAGCCCTATTCTATCTCTCTACATGCTGAAATCACACTGAAAATGGCTGGCATTGAAAGAATACTTTGATACTGTGGGGCAGGAATGAGCCATGATTGGATAAAGTCATGATGACAGTGTCCAATTATGACTCTGACAGTGCTTTCACTGCTTCAGCCAATCAGGGCTTGCAATGCCCTGTTCAGCCCAGCAATGCATTGTGGTCGGATCGGGGGGCCGAACAAGCGGTCAAACGACCCGTTTGTTCGGCTGTTCGTCGAATGTCTGAACAGCAGTTATGCAGCTTATGCTCGGGCCGAACCATTCGCCCATCTCTAAGAATCTCTTGAAGAATCTTTGACATTCTTTTATAAATATGGAATATAAGTTAGTATGAAGGAGGAGCAAAGCAACAGATACAGTGGATGAAATAATCTAGATTGTGTGTATAAAATGTCTGTTGCAGCCTTAATATTTGAATGCACACTTTTATGCAGAACAAACAAACTTATGAATTTTATATACTATTATTGTGTATTTACACACAAAAAGTCCCATATTGGTATATTGCTGTACTTTAGATAGTCGGCTACCAGCTGAAAGCAACCATAATTTTTTTTGGCCTTGGTGTGCATGTAGATTTCTGTTTGAATTTGTAGTGCAGAAAAATAATGTCCTGTCCTAAGCTGCTCATAAATATGAAGGTGTATGACTATCAAATTAAAGAGAATATGTCACAAAGCAAAACATTGGAAATGGAGAAGCAGCTAATAGAACCAAATTATCTGATCCTTGGGTTGCCTACCAATTCTGGAACAGTTAAGCTGAACCTGTTCAGGGTTATTGTCATTGACTTTGGTTTCCCAGAATTAGTTTGAAGTCCAGGAGTCTGAGAATAGCAGCTTCCCTTACAGCTTCTGACACAGGCATTTGCAATAGAATCACTAAGATATTACTTAATCCTGTATACAATAAAATACTAGTAATAACAGTTATGATACTAACAGTGATAATAATAGCAATAATGCTATTTCCAGACACAAAATTATTATTTTCACTTCAGTAGTCAGGTCAAGAATTGTCTGTGAGATAGATGTGTTAAAGCTGAAGATTATTTAAAGCTGAGCTTCAAACAGCTAAAACAGCAAAAAAAATAATATATGGGAGTAGTTTTATATGCCAACATTTTTTTCTTTTTGTCCATCCAGATATAGGAATTACACAGTTTTGCCACACAATACAATCCCTTCTTGCGGGGCAGGAGACCTTATTTTTTCTCTGTTGCAGTTATTTATCACTTATGCCGTGTACACACGGCTGGACTTTTCGACCGGACTGGTCTGACGAGACAAATCCGTTGGACAATCCGACTGTGTGTGGGCTTCATCGGACCTGCAGCTGACTTTTTCGGTCAAAAATCAGATGGACTTTAGATTTGGAACATGTTTCAAATCTTTCTGACAGACTCGAGTCTGGTCGAAAAATCCACTTGTCTGTATGCTAGTCCGACGGATGAAAACCGATGCTAGGGCAGCTATTGGCTACTGGCTATCAACTTCCTTATTTTAGTCCGGTCGTACGTCATCACATACAAATCCATCAGACTTTTGTGTGATCGTGTGAGTGCAAGTCCATTCCTTTGAAAGTCCGTCGGAAGTCCGTCAAAAGTCCATCGAAAGTCCGTCTGAAAGACCGTCGGACCTTTGATGTCGAAAAGTCCACCCGTGTGTACACGGCATTACAGGTCTTGTCCCTCCTCTAGCCTGTGATTGGACAGTGAAAGCAGAAGAAGCAGAATGGTGAGCTCATCTTGAGGTCAAGTTGGTCTTTCCTCCTATCAGAATGAATCTTGCACTGCAGCACACTTGACTGAATCCCTATGCTTCTTCTTATCCAAGCTGTTCTGTATAATGTATGAACGGTTCAGCCCAAGCATCAGTTAGGGTGGAACATTGGCTGTTCATCCCGTTCGGGGAACACCCAAATTTGCAGGGCACTTTGCACCTTGATTGGGCAAAGCTTTGCCCAATCAGGGTGCAGTATAAGCTGGTATTTAAGGAAGCAGGTCTGGAAAGCCGGTGGCGGCATCCTTAAAAAACGATGAGTCATCAGCTTTCAATGGGCTTCAGCTGGTAAAAAAAAATGGTGTGAGGTCCCCTTTTAATTCATTTTAAAGGTAACCTCATGCCAAAATTTTAAAACTCAACACCAGACCCTTATCTGGGCATGCACCCTGGCAAGTCAGGGAATGGGGAGGATGAGCAAGCCTCCCCCCGAACCATATCAGGCCACATGCCCTCAACATGGGGGATGGGTGCTTTGGGGCAGGGGGGCTCTGCCTCACACCCCAAAGCACCTTGTCCCCATGTTTATGGGGACAAGGGCCTTATCCCCACAACCATGGTCAGTTGTTGTGGGGGCCTGGGGTCAGATCCCTCCCCTATGTGAATGAGTATGGAGTACATAGTACCCCTACCCATTCACCAAAAAAAGTGTCAAAAAGTCCTAAAAATACAGAGACAGTTTTTGACAATTCCTTAAAAAAAAAAACTGTGTTCCCCGATGTTAATCCATCATCAATCACGCCGCCGACCACACCTGAAAAAAATAATTAAAAAAACGCTCCCGCCATCAGTGAAGGCTGGCTGCCTACTGCAGGCTAAGCCATTTGACAGTTTTTATATAGGTAAGGGGCAGGGCCACCTGGATACATCACCTGGTGGCACCACCCCTTCTAACATCACTAACCCAGCATGCACCGGTCCGTGACATCAGAATGGGGCGGTGCCACCAGGTGGTGTAGTCAAGTGGATCCACCCCTTACCTATATAAGAACTGTCAAATGTTTTAGTCGGCAGTAGGTAACCAGCATTCATGGATGGCAAGAGTGAGTTTTTTTAGGTTTTTTTGGGGAGTGGTGTGATTGACGATGGATTTACATTGGGGGACACTGTTTTTTTAATATTTTAATAAAGGAATTGTCAGAAACTTTCTTTGTGTTTTTATTGCTTTTTGACAATTTTTTGGTGAATGGGTAGGGGTACTATGCACCCCATACTCATTCACATAGGGGGGCTGGGATCCAGGGACCCCCTTGTTAAAGTGCCAGATTCTGATAAGCCCCTGCCCGCAGACCCCCACAGCCACGGTACAACATGGGGACATGGTGCTTTGGGGCAGGGGGGTCTGCACCCACCCCCTCATGTTGAGGGCATGGCTTGGTATGGTTGGGGGGGCACTGACTCACCCCCCCTTTCCTGACCTGCTGGGCTGCTTGTTTGGCTAAGGGTCTGGTATTGATTTTGTTTTTTCTTTTTATAATTTTGGCGTGGGGTTCCCTTTCAAATCCATACCAGACCCGAAGATGACCCAAGCCATTTTTTTCTCAATAACCATGTGCCGGCAATTGCAACCACGAGTCAATTTAAATGTGATTTGACTTGTGTTTTTATTTATGTTTAGAAATGCCATTTTTGGCTGCAGTATGTTCTATGCATGCTACAGATGTGCCACTTTACAGGCAGATTAAGTGGACCCCCAGGCACCATATTTAAAGAATATTTTGTTTCTATTGTTGCACTTTAAAGTGGTTGTAAACCCTTACACACCACTTTTACCTACAGGTAAGCCTATAATAAGGCTTACCTGTAGGTACTGGACATATCTCCTAAACCTGCAAGGTTTAGGAGATATTTACCATATATGCTTGCGCCAACGTCATCGGCACATGCGCACTGAAGAAAAGGCATGATCGTGCCATTTCTAAAGGGCCAATGCCGTGACCGTCAGCTCCCGTGTGCATGCTTGCAGGTAGGTGCAACATAATGAGCTAGTATGCAATGCATACTAGCCCATTATGCTTTTACTTTGCAGGGAAAAAAAGAGGAAGTAAAACCCATCGGGGTTTACTTCCTTTTTGAGCATCATTAAAATCACTGATCCTGAAAAAAATTATTTAAAAAAAATAAATTTGCATTGATGCATGTCCCCCAGGGCAGTACCCAGACCCCCATACCCCTTTTATGGCCAATTACTTGCATATAAGCCTTCAAAATGGGCACTTTTGATTTTTTTTGTTTGGCTCCATTTGACTTCAATGAGGTTCACCATTTGGGTTAGAACTTTTCACCTGTTCAGGAGTTATGCTTGGAATCGAACAGGGGGGAGTTTGGCCCATCTCTAATGGACTGTAAGAGGCTGATACCAAGTCTAACTTAATCTGCTTAGGTTTAATATAAAACATGTAACACTGTATTAGTGAATAAGATGAGCCGAACACCCCCCAGTTCGGTTTGCTCCAGAACATCCAAACAGGCAAAAAATTCGGAAGAACACATGAACACTGTTATGCCAAGTACACACGATCGCACATTACGACAATAAAATCCATGTTTTTTTTCCGACGGATGTTGGCTCAAACTTGTCTTGCATACACATGGTCACACAAAGTTGGTCGGAAATTGCAAACGTCAAGAATGCGGTGACGTACTACATGTACGACAGCACTATAAAAGGGACGTTTCAAATCAAGTGTGCCACCCTTTGGGCTCCTTCTGCTAATCTCGTGTTTTGCTCATGTTAGTAGAAGTTTGGTGAGAGACAATTTGCACTTTTCAGCCTCGTGCTTTTCAGATCGTTACTGCTCTTCAGTTTGTGCTTGTGGGTTCATATCTGTTCTTCAGTGCGTGTAGTCAGTTCGCATTTGTTTGTCAGTGCGTATTATTATTATAGTATGTATTTGATTGTCAGTGCGTTCTTGTCTGCTCGTTTCTGATTTTCAGCTCACTCTTCTCAGGCCTTTCTGTTTTTCAGTGCTTTCTGTTAGTTCGTTCTGACCAGCTGACCGTTTTGAAGCCATGTTGCGGTTACGTACTCGTCGTAGAGTTTGTGCTGTGTGGGGGCTTGGTGTTGGGGTTCTTGCCTTGACCCAAGGAGGAGTTCATGGATGAAGAATTGTTTGCTCTAGCATGACCAGTTCTCTCACATGCCTTTGTTGCGGGAGATCTGTGAGAATAATCCTGATGATTTCAGGAATTATCTCCGGAAGACGGACCCCGTTTTTCACCGTTTGTTGGCTTTGCTGTCCCCTTATATTAGCAAGCATAACACCTGCATGCAGCAAGCCATCACTCCCGAGCAGAGGCTAGTCACCATGTTGCGGTACTTGGCGATGGGGAGAAGTCTGCAGGACATCACGTTCTCGACAGGCATCTCCCCCCAGGCTCTGGGGATCATTGTTCCAGAGACCTGTTTTGCCATCATTCAGGTCCTGCAGAAGGACTATATTAAGGTAAGATTTCTCATTTAACATCACATTATATGTATTTAATGTTTGCTAATGTATGGTATTTCTTTCATCATTCCCTAATTACCATGATTGTAATATGCTGTAAAGCTTTTAAACTTCCTTTTTTTGTCCTTCATGCATATTTGCCTTCACTAACCTCCCCAGCATGCTATCCTGGGCCCATACACACCTAGTCTAGTCACTTAACAATGTATTTTGGCAGCTCTATAGTAGTGCTTTACCCTAAACACCCCCAACCGCTAAGTCAACCAATACCAATCCTCTATCTGCTGACTTTGCCAAACCCATACACACTATACCTACCTTTTTGTGTTTATATTTATGGATGAATTCACCAAAGCATGCAGTGAAAGGGCCTGCATGAATACTTTCAAATGGTACTGTTTAAATTTTTGTTCTCCTATTATCTTGATAGATAATTGCATAATGTAAAAAAGTGCTTCAATTTGTACAGTGTGTATTCATATTTTTGTATTATGACACTTCTTACCTGTCCAGTGGGCTGCCAATAGTATAAGCAAGGAGGGGCCAGCCAAAGTAACACACATTATGTATGTGCATTCAGCTCTCATTGAAGTGGAGAGGGTTACCTGTCCAAAACACCCCCCCCTAAAATTTTTACAATGGGCCATCAGAGGGGGTGAGGAATCTGATAAGTGGACCTTCTCTTTTTGTCTTTAAATACTCCTTCAAATAAATGTTAATACTGATTTTGGCCAAGAATGTTTGTGTCTAATCTGCAATGTTTATGTGCAAAATGACATTTTTTTTTTGTTTGACTCCACAGTTTCCTTCAACACCACAGGAATGGCAGACTGTGGTATCCCAGTTTGCCCAGCAGTGGGACTTTCCCAACTGCGAAGGGGCAATAGATGGGAAGCACGTCCACATCACCCCACTCCCCCAACTCGCGGTCAAACTATTATAACTATAAGAGTTTAATAGTATTATGTTGTTGGTGGTGGTGTCTGCGACATATGAGTTCCTGTATGTGGACGTGGGGAAGAATGGCCGGATGTCGGATGGTGGAGTAATCGCCCAAACCGAATTTTACAGACGGCTCCAGAATGGTGGCTTGGGATTGCCACCTGCTGAAGAGAACATGGAAGGACTCCCGTTTGTCTTTGCTGCTGATGAAGCAGTTGGTCTGGGTGAACACCTGATGCGGCTGTTCCCGATGAGGACCCTCACCCCAGAGCAGAGGGTTTTTAATTACCGCCTGGCCAGAGCCAGAAGAGTGATGGAAAATGCCTTTGGAATAATGGCCAGTCGGTTCTGCCTATTCCTCACTGCAATAAACATGGCAGAATATAAAATCAATCATATCATTATGGCATGCTGCATATTGCATAACTTTTTAAGAAGAAATGCATCAAACTACGTGGCCTCAGTTGGGACTGAGGCCGGCTTATTACCGGATACAACAACCCTTATAGCTCTTGAAGCTGGCCGTTCTGGCTTGCCCCCCCCCCCCAAAGCGCCCATGAAGTTCGTGAAAAGTATCTAGAGTACTTTGCGGGTAGGAGGGGCATTGATATGCCACAAAATGTTTAACAAACATGTAAAAAATATATTTTTTTTAAAACAGAAATATTTACTTTGATTTACTGCTTGTGTTTCTTTTAGCTGGCTCCTAGGTTATCCAGTGGGCTTTTCTTGTTTCCCTTTTTGTTCAATATGGCAAACATAATTTTCTGGATACATGAGGTGACACACACACCTTGTTAAAGCTGGAATACTTCCCTTTTTTGTACAAGTTTCATACATGGAGACACCCCGATAGTATCCACTGGAGCTACTGTGTGGGACACCCTAAAAAGTTTGTTCTGACGTCCCACACTAGTGCTCCTGCGTCCAGATGTGTAAACAGCTGCTGAGTGTCCTCTCCTTACACTCTTCTAGTTACAAACCCATCTAGACAACAAACTTCTTTTAATACAAATAGGCCTGAACAAATGTAGTTAACCTGCATCTGCCCAAAACATCTTATAAATGGGCGAACAAACTATGTTTCCTACGACCGATTACTGTGCCCATGAACATGAAAGTTGCCATTTTAAACTGTACAACAGTAAAGAAAAGCACATGAAGCAGCATGCAAGTAATAATAATAACAGGAACACACGACAACTACTTACTTTTTCAAAGCAGTTTCCTGATCCTCCTGTACTGATCGTGCTCCCTCAATTTCAGGTCTGACCATCGTTTCCTCAATTGATCCTTGGATTGTCGTACCCCAAAATTCCTGTGCAGACTCTTCGCAACTTTAAAAAAAAAAAAAAGCAGAAGAGATCCAACAGGAGTTCATCAATCAGGACAGACCAATAATATAACGAAATATCTTTATTGATTATCCCAAGGAATACATTTACAAAAAATACACCCAACTCCAAACCATGATTAAAAATAAGACCAACGTCCTATAAAAAATGCTCTGACAAAGCTTGGGATCAAGCGAAACGCGTAAGCATCTAGCCATCACGCTAATGCTGGTTGGTACACTGGGCTCTGTACCATGATCACGATCCACCTCTGATCACATACGGTCATCTCTCCTGATGTGAACTATTCATCTATGCTTCGGGACTTGGCTCTTCATTCCGTTTCCGGATACTATCAGTCCGGATGTTTTGAACTTCAAGGCACATCATACGTTCCAGTTGGAACGAAAACTTACTGACAGCAATATATGGACTTCACAATGGACACATTTCCAGTGGGGTTACCTCCATGAGCTCTTTATCCAAGTACACAAGATGTCAAACGGTGAGCTGTTTTACTCCAACATATAGGAGTCATATCGCACATTGCTCGCCACATTTGTTTTCCTTGTGAGACATTAACGCAAGGTGATTCCTGCCTTCAATTCCCACCACCATTTCCATTGCTGTACAAAGTGTTGTCTTTGAGCCATCATACCCCCAGCTATCACATCAAGGGAACTCTCGTCAGTTCTTAAGCACAAGCACCTTATATTTGGAAGTATGCCCGTGGGACTCTTTTTTATTATTTGATAATAATTAAATTTTTGAATCAATTTACCACAATTCTGTGATAGACCCGGGTCCCAGATATCTGTGTGTGTGTGTGTGTGTGTGTATGACAAGCGCCTGAGAGGTATGTGTATCGAATCGGTGGCCACCAGTGTTTTTATAGGACGTTGGTCTTATTTTTAATCATGGTTTGGAGTTGGGTGTATTTTTTGTAAATGTATTCCTTGGGATAATCAATAAAGATATTTATTTATATTATCGGTCTGTCCTCGTTGATGAACTGCTGTTGGATTTCTTCCACTTTTTTTTTTTATATGTTTTCCTTAGTTCAGAAGACAACCACCCCCTGATTGTTGAAATTTATTGCTGTTTCCAAAACAGGGAGGACCATAAAAACAGGTTTTATAACCAAGTGGGTAATAGATAAGTCCGTAATTAATTTGACTTGACCTGTACTAAATTGGAGGTATTACTGGTTCCCCATCCTTTTGTTTTGCTCTTCACAACTTTAGTCATCATCTTGGCCTTTCTAACATTTGGGGTTAGGTAAGGTCCATGCTTCCCATCATAGTCGGCCCTCTTCAAGATGTCCACCATCTCTACAAAGGACATATTTCAGGCCTTAAATCTCCTCCAGGATCGGGACGTTCGTGGCTCTGGGCTGTCGTCATTGCTGCTCTCCTCTGCATGCACCTGCTGTGTCCCCACCATGTTCTCTACCCTTTAGCCAAAAGAGAAGGGGCAGGGAATATACTAGAAAAAAAACGTCAGGGGCGAGCAGAGTTTCATGCATGCGCAGTGTATATAAAGCGCAACACGTGTGCGTCATATGTACGATCTGTGAGCGGAGGAAGGAAGAGGAAGCGACGATCATTATAACAAAGGTACAATTTTAACTTGGTGCATCAGTGGCCTATACTGCTTATAGATTCAGGCCTATATCGGGTCAAGATTGGAAGAGTTTTGCCTGACATTAGGGTTTGACTTGTGTTGTGTCTTGCAGAGAAAATGGATGGGTTCAAAGACCACAGCTTCCTCCCAATATTCATTGATAAATACAGGGAGGTGCCCTGTCTGTGGCAGGTGAAACACCTGAATTATAATTACAAAATAAAGAGGCAGGCAGCGATGGAGAATCTCCTAGAGTTGGTGAAGCCGCAGGTCCCCATGGCAGACATCCCCTATTTAAAAAAAAAATTGGTGGCCTGAGGAGCACATATAATCGTGAGCATACTAAGGTCCAGAAATCCATGAGATCAGGAGCAGCAGCAGATGACATTTATGTCCCCAGGCTGTGGTAATATAAGAGACTTCATTTTCTGGCAGACCAGACTAAAGTCAGGGAATCCCTCTCAACCCTACCTTCCACGCTTTCTTCCAGCCCAGCTGAGGCTTCCGACGCTCACCCTGGGCCTTCCAGCCAGGAAGAAGTGGAGGAGCCCAGCTTGATCCAGGTATTGTATTGTTCAACATATTTCTTATCGTAAAATAAATGATGTGAAATAGATGTTATTATTGATCACTAATTGCTGATTTAATAAAGTGTTTTATATATCAATAGACAGTAGTAGCCAAAAAGGTTTTGGACAAGAATGAAAAATGCTGAGGTCAGAATGATTGTCTTTTCTATTTATTAATATTCAATTTGCAACAGTCATGAGCTGAAAATTGTGTGTGATTGATGAACAATAAACTAAAACTATGTCCCTTTTTCATACACAGGAAAGCCTCAGCCAGGAGGAGGCTGTGGAATGTGGCAGCCAGGAGGTGGCGGGGGAAAGTGGCAGCCAGGAGGTGGCTGGGCCCAGTAGGAGCCTCACAGAATCGCAGGTCCCTCCCCTCCGCCTTCCAACCAAAAGGGCCAGAAAGGAGAGTAACTTGGAGGAGGCAGGGCTCAGGCTGATTAGGGAGGCTAATGAGACCCTCAAAGCCAACCCCACTCTCCAAGAGGCCTTTGCATGCATGACTGCATACAAAATGCAGCAAATGGAGGAGGGCCAATGCCTCTTGTGTGAGGAACTGATGGTGATCACCCAAAATAAGGGGTTAAGGGGCCAACTCACAACCAAAACACACCTGTGTGAGTTTGACCATCCTCTTCCTCCTCCACCTCCTGCCACACCTCCAACACCACAGCCACAGCCTGGAAGGAAGCATGTAAGGAAGACAAAAAAGTGATGGCCTGGGTTCAGTCTAGTCTGGCAAAAGATGCAGGCTGTATATGACCACAGCCTGGGGACATAGATGTCATCTGCTGCTGTTCCTGATCTCTTGGAGTCCTGGACCGGATTGTGCTCACTATTACACGGACTCCTCAGGCCACCAATTTTGGCTGGCAAATAGTTTATGTGTGCCCTGGGGTACAAAGGCTTCACCTATTTCAGCAGTTTCTCCAGCGTTGCCTTCCTCTTTATTTTGTTATGACCCAGAATAAACGGCTATTTTTTTTCAGAAATACTTGCCTATGTGTTTTACTTCAAAAAGGACAGTTTGTTTGTGAGTAGGGAGGTACATTTCAAAAATACAATGTCAAATTAACAAGGGACACCAACACCAAACAACCTCCTTGAGGTTAAAAAATACAAGATAATGATGGTGTTGTGGTAACCTGACACACGAAACGAGAACAAATATTATGGAGATCATTATAAAAAACAAAAAATAGGAGATCTTGATAAAAAATAAATAAATAATATTATTCAGGAGATCACAAGAAATAATAAAGAAATCAGTTTGTGAGAACTCTGTGTAAATATCAGCAGCAAAACAACTTCATTATTCAATCATTATAAAGAAGAAGAGAATGTGCTGCATTAAAAGATATAAAAATTTGCAGCGTGACGAATGTGCTATCTCCATTACAAACGATAGTTTTACCAGATCAAGCGCTTCCGCCTTGTACTTGATTTAGAGCATGCGTGGGATTTTGTGCATTGGAATTAGCTACATACGATCGGAATTTACGAGAACAGAATTTGTGGTTGGAAAATTTGAGATCCAGATCTCAAATTTTGTGTGTCGGATATTCTGATGGAAAAAGTCCGACGGAGACTACAAACGGTTGGAATTTCCGACAACAGGCTCCTATCGCACATTTGCCGTCGGAAAGTCCGACGTGTAAGGGACATCAAAGTCTATAGAACACGAACATGAAATATTAAAAGTGTTCATGTTAAAGGCTTATATGCAAGTTATTGTCATAAAAAGTGTTTGGGGACCTGGATGACATGTATCAATGCAAAAAAAAGTTTTGAAAATGGCCATTTCTTCGGGAGCAGTGATTTTAATAATGCTTAAAGTGAAACAATAAATTGTTTCAAAGAAAAAAAAATGCAACAGCTCCGCCTTCATGGGAGGCTCCCACCGAGTGCCGCTTCTTCTCGATGACAGCTGTTATATAGCTGAGGGGGCTTCCAGATTCCGACAATCCCCCCACCCGCATACCCCCACAACCACTGGACAAGGGTTGTGGGGATGAGGCCCTTGTCCCTATCAACATGGGGACAAGGTACTTTGGGGGGCTACACCAAAGCACTCTCCCCATGTTTAGGGCATGTGGCCTGGTACTGTTTGGAAGGGGGGTGCTCTCTCGTCCCCCCTCTTTTCCTGTGGCCTGCCAGGTTGTGTGCTTGGATAAGGGTCTGGTATGGATTTTGGGGGCCCTACACCATTTTTTAAAATTTTGGTGCAGGGTTCGCCTTAAAAACCATACCAGACCTGAATGGCTCGGCCCGAACCATTCGCCTATCCCTAGTAGTGAAATAGGATTGATTGCTGTGCCCTGGGGTGCCGCATCCTAATAGTAATGAATTGAACGATAGAGAAAAATGGACTTTAACGGCACATATAAAATATAACAAATTTTAATAGTTCACATATATTAATTACCTATACAATGCACGTTGAATAAAACACATTGACTAGTAAATACAAAGGAAAGAACCCATTGATCAACCCAAGAAATGGATGCCACTTGTCTGCTTCCTGTGGGGCTGTATTGGTAAACATCAAAAGACCTCCACTAGAAAATGGCATATGCTATCAGGGTGTTCATAGGTCCTTGAAGAATAAAAAAATGCTCGGCATGTTTTGCGATTTTGGATTATCGCTTCTTCAGGAGCTTCTGTGTCTTTAATTGGAGAGATAGATTACAGTTAGAATAGAATATACATGTTTAGATATACAATTACCGTGAATTATAAACAAATGCATGATCATATATGCATATAGTGTGAACTCACCACACACAGCCCCGCCTCCTCCTGACTCTGCGCCTGTGATAGACAGAATGCGGGTCCAATGCTGGGATGTGTTCTGTCTATCACAGGCGTGGGGTCAGGAGGAGGCGGGGCTGTGTGTGACAGCGAGCAGAGCGGAGGCAATTTCATGTAAGCTGTAACAGCATGCTTTTCACGCTCTGTGATCCCGTGGCTCTCCTCTTTCTTCGGTCATGATTCAGCCACCCTCCCTCTTCCTCCACCCTGGTGAGGCTGCAATGTTGGGCACAGTGAGGCTGCAATGTTGGGCACAGTGAGGCTGCAATGTTGGCACAGTGAGGCTGTAATGTGGAGTACAGTGAAGCTGCAATGCTGGCACAGTGAGGCTGTAAGGGGCATGGTGAGGCTGCAATAGGGGCACGGTGAGGCTGCAAGGGGGGCACAGTGATGCTGCAATCTTGGCACAGTGAGGCTGCAATGGTGGCACAGTGAGGCTGTAAGGGACACAGTGAGGCTACAATGTTGGCACAGTGAGGCTGTAATGTTGTCACAGTTTGGCTGCAATGGAGGCACAGTGAGGCTGCAATGTTGGGCACAGTGAGGCTGCAATGTTGGGCACAGTGAGGCTGCAATGTTGCGCACAATGAGGCTGCAATGGGGGCACAGTGAGGCTGCAATGGGGGCACAGTGAGGCTGCAATGGGGGCACGGTGAGGCTGCAATGGTGAGCACGGTGAGGCTGCAATGATTGGCACAGGGCACGCTGCAATGATGGGCACAGGTCACGCTACATTGATGGGCACAGGTGATCCTGCATTGATGGGCACAAGTGAGTCTGCATTGATGGGCACTGGTGAGGCTGTGCTGAGGGGAACTGATAAAGTTGTTGTTAATATTTATTTTTGTAACTTAATTCTGCATAAAACTTTTAAGTGTCATATCATGAGATAATTAATGAGGGCATGATTAGGGGCAGAATTAGGGGCAGGATGAGGTAGGGGTTGGGCGGGGCAACTGGTGGCGAGTAACCCTTGAGGCCTGGCTAGTAGCTCAGGACTTGAAATTTTGTGCCCTGTCCTAATATAATATGCAGGTGTGTGTATGGGTCTCTGAATGCATACAGGGCGTGTTCAGGCACCCGCACCTGCACCCACATGTTATATTAGGACACAGCAGCCTGTGCAGCTGCATGTTCCAGTAGAAATGAATGGGACACTGGCACAAGGATGCCCCTGCATGGAGGATGCATGTTTGAGCCCATGGAAATGTGCCCTTTTCTACCTGAAAAGCATCCTGTTCTGGCCTTTGAATTAGTGATTAAATGTAGGACAATGGGGATACCTATACTTTTTTCTCTATTTTGTTTACTGCTCCCCTGCCCTCCAATGCAGCTAATCCTGCACAGGTTTTGATTTAGTAGTGGCCTCCCCAGGCACAGCAGCAGGAGAAGGAGGGATCTGAAACCAGAAATGCTCAGATCTGAGTTCCTCCAGCATCATTGACAGCAAAGGAGATCAGGGAATGGATGTTCCTTAAACTCTTCCTGAAATCATTTGATGTGGTCTCAGGCTCACAGGAAAATCAGGAGAGCCTGGGAACCATGGCATTGATTGGGGGGGATCTGGCAGGTGAGGCGCCACACCACCAGCACCATAAAATTGAGATCACTTTTAAATGACCTGTCGGGAGTCCGCTGAAAAAAACAAATATATTTTCATGGCAGTTTCTGTAATCATGAGCTTGTTTTGAACTCTTCACCCTCTGAAGATAGATATTATCTAGATAGATAGATAGATAGATAGATAGATAGATAGATAGATAGATAGATAGATAGATAGATAGATAGATAGATAGATAGATAGATAGATAGATAGATAGATAGATAGATAGATAGATAGATAGATAGATAGATATTCACACTCTACTATAGATATTATGTCAAGAGAAGTGAAGTGGTTATTATGCTTACAAGAGAGGATAAAAGTGGTTTAACTTCTTTAGTGAGCTGCGTTCATTGTCCAACTGCAGACTAAGGGCATATCCTTGACCAAGCTATGCTGCTACTGTGGTGGAGGTCTAATGCCACGTACACTCGAGCAGAATGTCAGACGGAAGCTCTTCATCGTCTATTTCAATCGTGTGTATGCCTCATCGGACTCTCCTTTTCGAAAATTCTGACGGACCTAGAAATGGAACATGTTCTAAATATTTCCGATGGAACCATTTCCATCGGGAAAACCGCTCGTCTGTATGCTGTTCCGACGGACTAAAAACGATGCATGCTCTGAAGCAAGTACGAGATAGAAGCTATTGGCTACTGGTTATTGAACTTCCTTTTTCTAGTCCTGTCGTACGTGTTTTATGTCACCTCGTTCTAAACGGTCCGACTTTGGTGTGACCGTGTGTATGCAAGACCATTTGAGCGGAATTCCGTCAGAGTTTCATCTGAGAAACCTTCAGAGTTTATTCAGACGGCAAAATCGGTCGTGTGTACAGGGCATTAGACTTGACTTTGCTGTCTGGCAGGTTGTAAGTCGGAATAAGTCAGTTGTGACGAAATGTCGGGACGTGGCTATACGGCAAGCATCTGAAGCGTGATGCAGGACTTTGTGACGTGACATGCTGCATCGAATGGTGGAGGCTTGAGACTAGGAGTGGGTGAGACTGCACAGCTGACACACTCTCCTGGGTCCGCCGCGACCGCTATAGACCACTTTACCAGTGCATGGAGTTTATGTTACGATTTCCTTTGGCGTGTTTTTTTTTGGCCTGCTTTGGTTTTTACGTATGTGAGTACAATGGTGTGCAATGGTTTGAATTTTTAAAAAAATTGTTGTACTTTATCAGACTATTTGGAGCATTCTTTTATTTTCATGTGGAGCAATCACTTCTTGAGGAAAAGGATTTGTTGCATTTAAGCTTGCTATTTGGGGATCACATTTTAAAGTAGTAGTAAACCCTCAGAGTCAACTTAATCTTATCAGATACTAGTTAACACAGGCAGCTAATCGCTGCCTGTGAAAGTGCACTTACTTGTGTTTCCATGAATATCGTCAGTTTTTCTTAAATGACGTCATGCGCGATTGTGCAGTGTGTACTTTCATTAACGGCATGTATATAGTGCCGTTTGTTTATTTCCGGCATGTCTGTAATTGACTGTGTGCAAGCTTCCCCTCTGAATTGCACAGAGGAGAAGTCTCGCGATGCAGGAATGATTCTAGTCTTCCTGTTACTCCCCCTTGTGACTAAATAAAACGATGCTACGGCGCATGCCCAAGATTTTGGCAGGGATACGAACTAAGGGCGGAAATGACGTCCTCATCGGCTTCGGAAAACAGAACAAAGAATGGCGTGGGCGATACCCGGAAGAGACTCCCCAATTAAACAACAAAAAAAGGTACTTCTAATGCAGCGTACACATGGTCGGACTTTTTGACTGGACTGGTCCGACGGACGCCGACGGACCAAATCCGGCGGACAATCTGATCATGTGTGGGCTTCACCGGACCTTCAGCAGACTTTTCCAGTCGCAAATCTGACGGACTTTAGATTTGGAACATGCTTCAAATCTTTACGTCGTAACTCCGCCGGACCCAGAAATCCGCTCGTCTGTATGCTAGTCCGACGGACAAAAACCGACGCTAGGGCAGCTATTGGCTACTGGCTATGAACTTCCTTATTTTAGTCCGGTGTACGTCATCATTTACGAATCCGTCAGACTTTTGTGGGATCGTTTGTAGGCAAGTCCATTCATTAGAAAATCCTTCGGAAGTCTGCCAAAAGTCCGTCGCAAGTTTGTCGGACAGGCCTTCTGACTTTTGTTGCTGAAAAGTCCGACCGTGTATACACGGCATAACACTTGTTTAGGAGTAATTTATATATCTCTTGATTGGCAATGTAAAACAACATTGTAGTATTAGAAGATTAAGATTTTTTTGGCAGGGTTTACTTCCTCTTTAACCCCCAATAAGTGTGGGTTGAGGCAAGTTATGCCAAACATGATAGTGAGAGGCTATTGTAGCTGGTGAGTGCAAATCTTTAATTGGGAGTGGAAGCACAAACACTGAGGTGTGGTGGAAGATCACAAAGAACAACCAAGAGTTTTCATTTATAGATTTTTTCAGACCAATCATCGGAATATTCATAATTTATGAACTTCATGTCAACACTTTATTCATTATTTTCACATCTGTCACAGGGTGTGTTGTTTTGATTATTATGTGATATGATGTGTTTGCTCACAGTGTTCACCAATAACTTTTCTTGTTAGCATATATTCACATGATATGAACTTTATGTTAAGACTTCATTTATTATTTTCACATCTGCCACAGGGTGTGTTGCTTTGAACATTATGTGATAGGATGTGTTTGCTCACAGTGTTCACCAATAACTTTTTTGTCAGATCACATTCACATTGTGACTGATTTTCAATGAGGGTATTATTGTCAATATTCACACATATATACCTTTACTGTTCATTTAGATAGATCATTGCTTTCATTAGCACATTTTTTTCTTTCTCGAACATCACGGGACACAGAGCCACAGTAATTACTGATGGGTTATATAGGTATCACTGGTGATTGGACACTGGCACACCCTATCAGGAAGTTCAACCCCCTATATAATCCCTCCCCCTTGCAGGGATACCTCAGTTTTTACGCCAGTGTCTTAGGTGATGGACGTGTAAAGATGTCCTGTGCTGAGCTCCAAAGGGAATATCCTAAGATCCTATACTGGGGCAAGCCAGGTGAACCGGATCCATTCAAAGTGTCTTTTCATGGCCGAATTGAATGGTACCCGGGCCTCGTGTCCGAAGAAACGAGGTTTTACCCGTAATGCTTCTCTTTTTAGAGAGCTGGACCCCGCAGATCAGAAAATGGCTTTAAACTTCCTAATTTCTGGCGAGGTGCTTTACGGTCCCAGAACTGTTGGATCCCCCTACTGATGGGGGCCCCAGTCTCTGACGGTTTTTTCAAACGGAGCCCACCGTGAGAGGAGAAGATTGGGTCTGTGTAAACAGCACCCTGCGGCTGGATAAGGTAAGAGGAGATTCCACAGAATTTTTGAGTTCTAGTGGTTTTTATCCTTTAAGGTAAATGCATGCTATGCCTATTGTGACCACCGGGGGCTGCCAAGAGCACAAACCTACACATGCTGAATGTCTGTCTCAGGTGTTAATTGCTGATTATGTCCCAGCATCTCAAGCAGGCTGCAAACAGGTAAGGTGGAAAGGGGGATTTCTCATGTTTGAATGTTCCCCCCAGGCTAGGGCCACAGGGGTCTAGAAAGTGGTTATACCACCCAGGCTCTGCGGCCTAATGGCTACCACCTCTGAAGATAGCCGTTCAGGCAGATCTTGTTACCAGCCTTCCTCCCTCCCCTCCCCCCATCCCCAGCCTTTCTCCAGAAGCATGACAGGAGAGTCGACAGCACGGGAAGCGCTCGTTTTTTTCAAAACTCGAGGGGGGGGCGGTAGAGGGGGGGGGCGGGACGTCAGCACAGGTGCTTAGACTCCCACTCAGGCCAGCTGCAGGCTATTAGAGGCACTCTGTACAGGTGCACTCAGCCTTCTGAGAGACACAGAGCTGACGGTCGCATGTAAGGTGGGACACAGGCATTCTCCTAGGCAGCATTTACTGAAGTAACACCAGACTGAGCATTGGGTAGCAAGGCTTTTAGCCAGACTACATCGCTCAGCGGGCAGTGTTCATTTGTATACCTCACACCTTGTTGTTTTGCACTATGGGTAGAAGAGGTTCAAGCACCCCAGGAACCAGAGACACTAGGGGATCTCGTTCAGGTTCTGAGGGCCCCCTGTCGGCAGCATCCTCCCCCCCTAAAGATGGGCCAGGGACGGCTAGCCAGGGAGAGCCATCGGGGTCAGGGGCTACACCTGCTTCTGGCACTTCAGCCCCTGTATATATTACACAAGAGGTTTTTTCCTCAACCATTAATGGTCTAGAGGAAAGATTAATGGCCGTGATAACGTCTTCACTCAGTGGAAGAAAACGCACTAGGCTTTCCTCTGTTCCCCAAGACCCTCAGACAGAGGAGCTCTGGGATAAAGGAGATGAATCCCTTTCAGAGGATCAGGATGGGACGGATGATTCCTCTTTGGAGGAATCAGGTGGAGAGGGACTCTCTGCGACTTCCCAAGAGGAGAAAGTCTTAGTGCAGATCCTTACTGGATTGGTCCGCTCCACATTTAAGTTGCCCATACCTGAAACTGCTAAAGAATCCTCTTCTGCTTTGGGGTCACTGAAACCTTTCCAAGCAGCACATGCTTTTCCTGTTCATATTTTACTTGAAAAGCTCATTTATTCTGAGTGGGATCACCCAGACAAACGTTTTTCTCCACCGAGAAAGTTTTCAACACTTTATCCGATGGAAGAAAAGTTTATTAAAATGTGGGGAATACCGGCTATTGATGCCGCCATTTCCTCCGTAAATAATAGCCTGACTTGTCAGATGCTCAGGGATCCTGTAGATAAAAGGATGGAATCCCTATTGAAGGATGTTTTCTCCTTAGCAGGATCAGTGGCCCAACCTGCAGTAGCAGCGATTGGAGTCTGTCAATACTTAAGAGACCATGTTAAGCAGGTCATCAAAGTATTACCTGAGCAGCAGGCCCAGGGGTTTGCTAACCTTCCACCGGCCTTATGCTTTGTGGTTGACGCCATTAGAAATTCTATCGTGCAAACCTCCCGTCTTTCACTGGGGTTGGTGCATATACGTAGAATCCTATGGTTGAAAAATTGGTCAGCCAAAGCACCATGTAAGAGGCTACTGGCTGGGTTTCCATTTCGTGGTGCAAGGTTGTTTGGAGAGGACTTGGATAACTATATCAAGAGAATCTCTTGTGGGAAAAGCACTCTCTTACCTGTCAAGAAGAAGAGTAGACGTCCCTCTTTCAAATGGACTCTTTCCCCAACGCCGGGGGCTTCAGCCTCCAGGCAGTCTCGACGGCCGCCTCCATCGGGGTCCAGAGACAAGAGTCAACCCCAGAGACAAAAGAAGTCCTGGGGAAAGAAGCCTACTAGGCAAAACACTAAAACCTCTGCATGAGGGGGCGCCCCCGCTCACTCGAGTGGGGGGAAGATTGCGACAGTTCTCAGAGCTCTGGCAGGAGGACTTCCAGGACAGATGGGTAATCTCCACGGTAACCTTAGGGTACAAGCTGGAGTTTCAGGAATTCCCTTCTCCTCGGTTCCTCAGATCAAGTGTTCCCAGAGACCCAGAGAAGAAGCAGTCGCTCCTTCTAGCGTTAGAGCGACTTTTGTCGCAGGAGGTCATTATGATAGTTCCCGCAAAGGACCAGGGATTGGGCTTCTATTCCAACCTTTTTACGGTCCAAAAGCCAAATGGGGGTGTCAGGCCCATTCTGGACTTAAGGGATCTGAACCGATTCCTAAGGATTCAATCCTTCCGCATGGAATCAACTCGAACAGTAGTTCCCACCCTGCAGGGAGGAGAATTTCTGGCATCAATAGACATCAGAGATGCATATCTGCATGTGCCCATTTTTCCTGCTCATCAGAAGTTTCTGCGCTTCGAGGTAGGAGGGCGCCATTTCCAGTTTGTGGCTCTGCCTTTCGGGATAGCCACTGCACCTCGAGTGTTCACAAAGATCTTGGCTCCTCCTCTGGCCAGATTAAGGGCTCAGGGTATAGCTGTCATAGCATACCTAGACGACCTGCTCCTGATAGACCGGTCGGTAGCCTCTTTGAATGGAAACTTGAGGACCACAGTCAGGTATCTAGAACACCTGGGTTGGATCCTCAACTTAGAAAAGTCTTTCCTAAAACCAGTAAGAAGACTGGAGTATTTAGGTCTGATTATAGATACAAGCCAGGAGAAAATATTTCTACCCCAGGCAAAAATCGCTGCTTTAAGAGAGCTAATTCTGACAGTAAGGACCAAGAAGTGTCCCTCAGTCCACCTTTGTATGAGGCTACTAGGGAAGATGGTGTCTTCATTCGAAGCAGTTCCCTATGCTCAGTTTCATTCAAGAAGGCTGCAACACAGTATTCTGTCGACCTGGAACAAGAAGGTTCAGGCATTAGACTTTCCGATGCACCTGTCGCATGCGGTGCGTCAGAGCCTCAATTGGTGGCTCATACCCGAAAACCTGCAGAAGGGGAAATCCTTTCTACCGGTTACCTGGACGGTGGTAACAACAGATGCCAGCCTGTCAGGTTGGGGAGCAGTTCTGGAACAGGCTGCGATCCAAGGGGTATGGTCCAAGACAGAGAGGACCTTACCCATCAACATTCTGGAGATCCGGGCGATACATCTAGCTCTAAAAGCCTGGACTATCAGGCTACAGGGTTGTCCGGTCAGGATCCAGTCCGACAATGCCACAGCAGTGGCTTATGTCAATCATCAGGGAGGCACCCGGAGCCGAGCTGCTCAAAAGGAGGTGAACCAGATCTTAGTCTGGGCAGAGATGCATGTGCCATGCATATCGGCAGTTTTCATCCCGGGAATAGAGAATTGGCAGGCGGACTATCTAAGTCGCCAGCAGTTACTTCCAGGGGAATGGTCTCTGCATCCCGATGTCTTTTGGGCCATATGCCAAAGATGGGGGGTTCCAGATGTAGATCTCTTTGCATCCCGATTCAACAAAAAGATAGACAGATTTGTGGCAAGGACAAAAGATCCTCTTGCATATGGGACGGATGCGTTGGTGATTCCGTGGCATCGGTTCTCACTGATTTACGCATTTCCGCCTATTCTGCTATTACCACGACTCCTTCGCAGGATCAGGCAGGAAAGGAAGTCGGTACATCTGGTGGCCCCCGCTTGGCCCAGAAGGACTTGGTATGCAGAAATAGTAAGGATGACGGTAGGTCCCCCGTGGACCCTACCAGTACGCCCAGACCTGTTATCTCAAGGTCCAGTGTTCCATCCTGCCTTACAAACGCTAAATTTGACGGTTTGGCTATTGAGACCCACGTTCTGAAGAGTCGTGGGCTTTCAGGTCCTGTCATATCTACCTTGATTAATGCAAGGAAGCCAGCTTCCAGGATGATTTATCATAGAGTCTGGAAAGCTTATATAACCTGGTGTGAATCCAGAGGTTGGCATCCCAGGAAAAATGTCATAGGTAGAATCCTTGACTTTCTACAATTAGGATTAGAGATGAAGCTGGCCTTGAGTACCATCAAGGGCCAGGTCTCTGCTTTATCAGTATTATTTCAGCGGCCACTTGCTTCGCATTCTTTGGTCCGAAATTTTATGCAGGGGGTGATGCGTCTTAATCCTCTGGTTAAAGCGCCCCTAAACCCCTGGGACTTGAACTTGGTCCTGGCTGTGTTACAGAAACAGCCTTTTGAACCAATAAGTCAGATTCCTTTGGTTTTGTTGACAAGGAAGTTAATTTTTCTGGTGGTCATCTCCTCTGCTAGAAGAGTATCAGAATTAGCAGCTCTTTCCTGTAAGGAGCCTTATTTGATTATACAAAAGGATAGAGTGGTACTACGCCCTCATCCTAGTTTTTTACCGAAGGTGGTTTCTGATTTTCATTTAAACCAAGACATTGTTCTACCTTCCTTTTTTCCAGATCCCTGTTCTCCGGAAGAGAGATCTCTACATTCGTTGGATGTAGTAAGAGCAGTTAAGGCCTATCTCGGGGCAACTGCTCAGATCCGCAAGACGGATGTTTTGTTTGTGCTGCCAGAGGGTCCCAATAGAGGACAGGCAGCGTCAAAAGCTACCATTTCTAAATGGATTTGACAGTTGATCATTCAAGCTTACGGTTTGAAACAGAAGATTCCTCCGTTTCAGATCAAGGCACATTCCACAAGGGCTATTGGTGCTTCTTGGGCAGTGCATCACCGGGCCTCTATGGCTCAAATCTGCAAGACCGCAACCTGGTCTTCAGTCCATATGTTCACCAGATTCTATCAGGTGGATGTGAGAAGGCATGAGGATATCGCCTTTGGACATAGTGTGCTGCAGGCAGCGGTACAGGGTCCTCAGGTCTGATTGCACCCTACTTGGTCGTGGTTCCCCCCCCCTCAGGTAGCATTGCTCTGGGACATCCCATCAGTAATTACTGTGGCTCTGTGTCCCGTGATGTTCGAGAAAGAAAATAGGATTTTTTAAAACAGCTTACCTGTAAAATCCTTTTCTTTCGAAGGACATCACGGGACACAGAGGTCCCGCCCCTCTTCTAATACACTATATTGCTTGGCTACAAAACTGAGGTATCCCCGCAAGGGGGAGGGATTATATAGGGGGTTGAACTTCGTGATAGGGTGTGCCAGTGTCCAATCACCAGTGATACCTATATAACCCATCAGTAATTACTGTGGCTCTGTGTCCCGTGATGTCGTTCGAAAGAAAAGGATTTTACAGGTAAGCTGTTTTAAAAAATCCTATTATTTTTTTTTTTTTTTAATTTGAGTGCTATTATTTACTCCACTTATCTCTAGAGGTTTAAATTCAGTCACGTGTCTGGCAGGTTTGCCTGGATCACAAGAACAAAATTACACGTTTTTTTTCAGGTAAAATAACTTACATACAGTAAGTTTAAATCAATAATTACCTGTTGCTCTGAGTTACGTTGAATATGTGCCCCACTCTGAAAAAGTCACTGCCTGTAACAGCAAATTACAGTGTGCAACCAATTGTATTTAATTTTTGATCATAACGATTACAACGATGATAAAAAATGTCATTCGCATCTTATGTAATATATCCTGTCTATATCTAGATGCTTCTTACAATTCTTTCTTCAATTAAATTCACACATATATATATATATATATATATATATATATATATATATATATATATATATATATATTCTTTGTCCACACTGCCCAGAATATAAATTGTTTTTGGTCAGTATGTGGACCAGAATAAATGAACATCGGGGTGCGGACAGAAACTAAATGAAACAATCCTGCTTGTAGAATTATCTAGACAAGCAGAGTTAACTGGAACAACAATATGCCAAAAATTATTAGTCAAAGCAAGATACATTTTCTATATTTTCTTGTGTTTCGTAATTATCATTCATTAAAACCTAAATAAGCATATCAATACCAATGTTTGACAAAATCTATATCACAGAGGGTGATTGCTTGCCAATGTGGTATTAAAAAGAGCCTGTCTGTTCCTCAGAGAATGGAATTTTTCTACAGGAGCGTACAGTAAATTAAATCACAAAGAGAGTAATGAGAGGTTGCAAGCTTACCGTAAGATAGATGGCAAGCCAATCTTAATATTAAATTAAACCTGCTCCACTGGAGAATAATTAGGTATGATATATTTGCCACTTTTTAATGTTCTCTGAAACAGATTAATACATTTTAAAATTCAAAGGAGTTTTGGAGTAGATAGGTTTGAATAATACTTCATTTACTGAGTATCATTGTGAGGGCTCCTCATAAAAGTAACAGATTGATTCTTACTAGCACAAGTTTATCAAGCAAGATGTATGTCAAGCTTTTCTTCACATTAACAAAACAGATATTATAGAAATCCAACTAGTAACTATTATACTCTACCAAGCTTATTTAAAGCTGAATTTTAAGCATGTTTTATTTTGCATAGTTACAAGTATGCATATCTCATACCTGAATTATCCTTGTGGGACTTGCAAATTACTATAGTAGCCGCCACTATTATAGTGATAGCAGCAGTCTTCCATATCCAATGCCTAACAGCTGCCCTTCTGCATAATAACCAGAGAGGGTGGCTAGCTCAAATGCTAAAACTTTTCTAGGCAGCCATGGAAACAGCTCCTCACATGTTCTGGAGTGGGATGTGTGACTTGAGTTGGAACCAGCGGTACAATATTTTATAATTCAGTTTATTTGGGGGTTTTTTTTGTAAATATTTTTAATCAGTTTGCATGGTACATCAATGCTATCATAGAAAACACAAAAAGATAGTGTATACAAAGCAGATAACTACAGATATACAGGTACTAAGCTGGTACGCAGGTGTTGTATATCAGGATGTAAAAACAGAAGAACAAGTATAATAAATAATGGTTGAACAATATGATCACGTGTATCCCGCAAAAGCTGTGGTAGACACATATCTAGAGTAAGAACTGAGAAGCATGGATGGTAAGGGTGTCTCTATCTCCTACTGCATCACAGTAATGCCCCGTACACACAGTCGGACTTTGTTCGGACATTCCGACAACAAAATCCTAGGATTTTTTCCGACGGATGTTGGCTCAAACTTTTTTTGCGTACACACGGTCACACAAAGTTGTCGGAATTTCCGATCGCCAACAACACGGTGACGTCAACCACGCCCGACGAGACTAGAAAAGGCCAGTTCAGAACCAAGCGCGGCACCCTTTGGGCTCCTTTTGCTAATCTCGTTTTAGTAAAAGTTTGGTGAGAGACAATTCACGCTTTTTCAGACTCGTGGCTTTCAGATTTTGTTTTCTGCCATTCAGTTTGTGCTTGTGGGTTTGTATCTGCCCTTCAGTGCGTGCAAGCATGTTCCGCGTGACTTATAGTCATTGTGTTCTTGTTCATTCGTTACTGTTTTTCAGGTCGCTCTTCACAGGCCTTGCTGTTCTTCAGTGCGTTCTGTTACTTCGTTCTGAGCAGCCGACCGTTTTCTAGCCATGTTGCATATACGTACTCCTCGTAGAGTTCGTGCTGTGCGGGGGCTTGATGTTGGGATCCTGACCTTGACACAAGTCCAGTCCATGAACAGGGTGGGGAGGATTTCATGGACCAAGAATTGGTTGCTTCAGCGTGACCAGTTCTCTCATATGCCTTTGCTCCGTGAGATCCGTGATAATAATCCTGATGATTTCAGGAACTTTCTCAGGATCACGGACCCCGTATTTCACCGTCTGCTGGCTTCGCTGACCCCCTATATCAGCAAGCAGGATACCCGCATGAGGCAAGTCATCACTCCGGAGCAGAGGCTCGTCGCTACCCTGCGGTACTTGGCGACAGGGAGAAGTCTGCAGGACTTGAAGTTCTCGACAGGCATCTCCCCCCAGGCTCTGGGTATCATCATCCCAGAGACCTGTTCTGCCATCATCCAGGTCCTGCAGAAGGAGTATATGAAGGTAAGATTTTTATCCTTTAATATCACATTTTATTGTATTGAATGTTTGATAATATATTGTATTTCTTTCCTTATTCCCTAATTACCATGATTGTAGTATGCTGTGAATGTCCCCTTTGTCCTCATGCATGCTGGATTTTTCTGTAATTATTTTTTTAGTCCTTCATACAGATTGGCCTTCAATAACCTCCCCAGCATGCTCTCCTGCCCTATATTCATCTCATGTAGTCATTTAACAATGGATTTTGTCAGCTCCATAGTAGTGCTTTACCCCAAACAACCCCTAAAATGTTTCGAAATGTGATTTGTGCTTTAAATTCAGGCAGAGGCTTTTTTTTTGTGGTGTCCCCAAATCATTTTTAGTAACCCTCCCTCCCCCCAACTGCTAAGTCAGCTGATCCCAATTCTCTATCTTTCCTCAATCCTCTATCTGCTGACTTTGCCAAACCCATACACACTATACCCATCTCTTTAGTGCTCAGATGTATGGATGAATTCCCCAAAGCATGTAGTGCAAGGGCCTGCCTGTATACTTTCAAATGGTACTGTTTAAAGTTTTTGTATCCTATTATTATCTTGACAGGTAATAGCAGAATGTCCGAATGTCCTCAAATGTGTACAGTGTGTATTTATATCTTTGTATTATGACACTTCTTACCTGTCCAGTGTGCTGCCAATAGTGTAACTAAGGAGGGGCTGTTCCAAGTAATACCCTGTATTTAGGCATTCATCTCTCAATGAAGTGGAGAGGGTTACCTGTCGAAGATTCCCCCCCCCTATAATGTTAGAAATGGCCCATGAGAGGGGGGGGGGGAATATGATAGGTGTACCTTATACTTTGGTGTTGTTAAATTCCCCTTAAAAAATGCTATCTGGAGGTTGGCCAAGAATGTTTGTGTCTAATCTGCTTGGCATGTTTATGTGCAAAAATACTAATTTATTTTTGTTTTCCTCAACAGTTTCCTTCCACGCCACAGGAATGGCAGACTGTGGCCTCCCACTTTGCCCAGCGGTGGGACTTTCCTAACTGTGGAGGGGCAATTGATGGGAAACACATCCACATCGTCCTACCACCCAACTCGGGGTCGTACTATTTCAACTATAAGGGGTTGAATAGTATTGTGATGTTGGCGGTGGTGTTGGCTAATTACGACTTCTTGTATGTGGACGTGGGGAAGAATGGCCGGAAGTCCGATGGTGGAGTCATCGCCCAGACAGAGTTTTACAGGCATCTCCAAAATGGCAGTTTGGACTTGCCACCTCCAGTGAACAATGTGGAAGGACTCCCATTCATCTTCGTTGCTGATGAAGCGTTTGCGCTGGGGGACCATCTTATGCGGCCATTCCCTATGAGGACCCTCACCCTGGAACAAAGGGTTTTTAATTACCGGCTGGCCAGAGTCAGAAGAGTGGTGGAGAACACATTTGGAATCCTGGCCAGCCGGTTCCGCCTATTTCCGACACCCATCCATATGGCGGAGTATAAACTTAATCATATAATCCTGGCATGCTGTATTCTCCATAACTTTTTACGCCAACATTCAGCCAACTATGCTGACTCAGTTGGGCCTGAGGCCGGAATGATACATGAAACAACACTGACGGCACTTGAAAGTGGCCGTCCTGGCTTGCCCTCCCTGAGTGCCCGTGATGTCCGGTTATGATACCTGGAGTTCTTTGCGGGTAGGGGGGCCATCAATATGCCAGCAAATTTGTGAAGCCTTTATCAAATAAAAAAAGAAAAAAAAGAAAATCTTTGTTGACATTTACTGCTTGTGTTTGTTTTAGATGACTGAATGTGGTGATTGTGTAACCTTATACAAAGCACTGTTGGGTGTTATTTACTAAAGGCAAAGACACTTTGCACTACAAGTGCACTTGAAACTGCACTGAAACTGCACATGTAGTGCAAAGAGGATTTGCCCTTAGGAAATAACCCCCATTTTCACAGAAATCAGCAATTAGAGCCCCACAAAAGTGTTGTAGCGTTGAGACAATAATCCACACATGATTGATGAACAATCTTTTTAACCACTTCGCGCCCGCGCTATAATCGAAAGACGGCTGCAGCGCGGACGCCATCTGCTGGGTGGACGTCCCTGGACGTCCAGATGTTTGTCCCTCGAACACAGCCAGTCACAGATCGCCGTAAACGGCCAATGACAGCGGCCGTTTACAGTACGATCGGCGGTGCCAATGAGAGAGGATCTCATATGTAAACATATGAGATCATCTCTCATCGCCGGCTCTCCCTCCTCACACAGAGACAGCGTGTGAGGAGGGAGAGCGAACCGCTGCACCGGTGTGAGTAAAAAAAAAAAAAAACTGAAAAAAAAGTCGTCAGTGTCTCCTGTCATCCCTCCCCACTGTCTGTCGCCAGTGCCATCCCTCCCCACTGTCATCCGTCCCCAGTGCCATCCCTCCCCACTGCCATCCCTCCCCACTGCCATCCCTCCCCACTGCCATCCGTCCCCAGTGCCATCACTCCCCAGAGCCACGTATCAGTGTCACGTGTCATCAGTGCCACGTATTAGTGCCATCTGTCATGAGTGCCACGTATTAGTGCCATCTGTCATCAGTGCCACGTATTAGTGCCATCTGTCATCAGTGCCACATGTTATCAGTGCCACGTATTAGTGCCATCTGTCATCAGTGCCATCTGTCATCACTGCCACGTGTCATTAGTGCCACATATTAGTGCCATCTGTCATCAGTGTCAAGTGTCATCAGTGCCACGTATTAGTGCCATCTGTCAGTGCCACGTATTAGTGCCAAATGTCATCAGTGCCACGTATTAGTGCCATCTGTCATCAGTGCCACATATTAGTGCCATCTGTCATCAATGCCACGTCAGTGTCATCAGTGTCACGTATCAGTGCCATCTGTCATCAGTGCCACGTCAGTGTCATCAGTGCCACATGTCAGTGCCATCTGTCATCAGTGTCACGTGTCATTGTCCTGGTGCTCCAGGGCCTTCAAAAGTGTAATAGGTTAGATAACAAGTTAGATGTGTAATTTATGCTCCTAGAACACCTGATGGCGCTCCCTGCATGTTGGATCTCTGTATGTGGCCAGGCTGTGAAAAAGTCCCACACATGTGGTATCCCCATACTCAGGAGGAGTAGCAGAATGTATTTTGGGGTGTTATTTGTGGTATACACATGCCATGTGAGAGAAATAACCTATTACAATGACAATTTTGTGGGGGAAAAAAAAAAATCTTCATTTTGCAAAGAATTGTGGGAAAAAATGACAACATCAAAAATCTCACCATGCCTCTTACTAAATACCTTGGAATGTCTACTTTCAAAAAAGAGGTCATTTGGGGGGTATTTCTACTTTCCTGGCTTGTTAGGGTCGCAAGAAATGAGATAGGCCGTCAGTACTTCAGGTGTGATCAATTTTTTATGATTTGCACCATAGTTTGTAGACTCTCTAACTTTCACACAGACCAAATAATATCCACTAATTTGGGTTATTTTTACCAAAGATATGTAGCAGTATAAATTGTGGCCAAAATTTATGAAGAAAAATTAATAATCTGCAAAATTTTATCACAGAAACTAAGAAAAATTCGTTTTTTTTCAAAATTTTCGGTCTTTTTTTATTTATAGCGCAAAAAATAAAAAACCCACAGGTGATCAAACACCACCAAAAGAAAGCTCTATTTGTATGAAAAAAAGGACAAAAAATTCACTTGGGTACAGTATTACATGACTGAGTAATTGTCATTCAAAATGTGAAAGCACAAAATTGGTCTGGGCAGGAGGGGGGTTTAAGTGCCCAGTAGGCAAGTGGTTAATACCAGCACAACCACATGTGCATTTAGAAAAGGATTTTAAAACAAACCAACATATTTGTTGTATAACAATTTTTGGGGTAGCATTATCAAAAATAGAAATGTCCATTTAAACTAAAACAGGCATGTGTAAAACCAACAAGAAAGACACAAATCTTGAACTTACAAAGTTCACATTTGCTAGAATTTGAAGGCAATATCAGACATGATTATTTAGGAACTGTGTTTGATATTGCGTTCAGATGGGGTGAGGTCACCCCAGGAAAAGCCAAATTTGGAAGATGCACACAAATTTCCCAATGTCAACATGTGCTAGCTGCCATCACGGGGGATCAAGGGACGTGTTTTGGGGGAGAAACCCCTTCTTCTCAGCTACTTTATTATTGAGGAAGGGGTTGCACCCCCAAAACGTGTCCATTGATCTCCCGTGATGGCAGATAGCACATGTTGACACACTGTGTGCATCCTCCAAATTAGGCTTTTCTAAAAATCGCTAAAACATTTTTAACATTGTAGCACACAAAAGAAGAAAGTGATTTGGAGGGGTTTTAAAATCGCCCCAAAACATCAATGATGTTTTTGTTTTTTTTAATAACATCATTGATGTTTTTCTTGAGGTTTTCCAATTGTAAATTACACCCCATGATCTCCCCGATCAGGATCTGGACACTTTCTGATGTGAAAGGATCTAAATCCACAACATCATGATCAGCTAAAAAGAGAGAAACCCAAAAAAAAAAGGTATCAAAAATATGCCGGCATACATCTCTTACCTGAGCCTAGTCCCACCACGTCTTCTTCCTCCTGCTCTTCTTGGGTTGAGGGGATTTCCCCTTCTTCCAGAGGTGGGAGGTCTGTGGTCTCCTCGGATGAGGAGTGTCCTCTGAGTCTTTTCTCCCCTATGTAAAACAAAAATGGTATACTTAGCACTAGGGATGAGCTTCGTGTTCGAGTCGAACCCATGTTCGACTCGAACATCGGCTGTTCGACCGTCCGTCGAATTGCGAACGATATGGGCCGTTCGCGCCAAATTCGTGTGGCGCGTCACGGCCCATAATTCACTGCGGCATCGCAGTGCATTGCTGGCTGATGATTGGCCAAGCATGCACTATGACCCGCATGCTTGGCCAATCACAGCGCCGTCAGTAGAGAGAGCTGTAATTGGCCAAAGCCAGGGTGGCTTTGGCCAATTATGGCTCAGGGGATTTAGTACACACCCCACACTATATAAGGCCGCCTGCACGGCGGCCCTGTGTAGTGTGTGTTCCGGTGTGCTGAGCGATAGAGAGAGAGAGAGACAGTGTCATTTGATTTGAGTTAGATAGATTAGGCAGAACAGTCAGTCAGTTAGCTGCACTTACAGTGTATTGTGTATATATATGCATCCCAGGTGTTGCATATATATATATACACTGTATTCAGTTTAGCTAGATCCGTTCCTGTTATCTTCTATCTAGACTATTTACATTCAGTGCAGTGTGTCCTGCTCACAGTGTTCAGCTAGATCCGTTCCTGCTATTTACATTCAGTACAGTGCTTCCTGCTCACAGTGTTCAGCTAGATCCGTTCCTGCTATTTACATTCAGTGCAGTGCGTGCTGCTCACAGTGTTCAGCTAGATCCGTTCCTGCTATTTACATTCAGTGCAGTGCGTCCTGCTCACAGTGTTCAGCTAGATCCGTTCCTGCTATTTACATTCAGTGCAGTGCGTCCTGCTCACAGTGTTCAGCTAGATCCGTTCCTGGTATTTACATTTAGTGCAGTGCGTCCTGCTCACAGTGTTCAGCTAGATCCGTTCCTGCTATTTACATTCAGTGCAGTGCGTCCTGCTCACAGTGTTCAGCTAGATCCGTTCCTGCTATTTACATTCAGTGCAGTGCGTGCTGCTCACAGTGTTCAGCTAGATCCGTTCCTGCTATTTACATTCAGTGCAGTGCGTCCTGCTCACAGTGTTCAGCTAGATCCGTTCCTGCTATTTACATTCAGTGCAGTGCGTCCTGCTCACAGTGTTTAGCTACATCCGTTCCTGCTGTTTACATTCAGTGCAGTGCGTCCTGCTCACAGTGTTCAGCTAGATCCGTTCCTGCTATTTACATTCAGTGCAGTGCGTCCTGCTCACAGTGTTCAGCTAGATCCGTTCCTGCTATTTACATTCAGTGCAGTGCGTCCTGCTCACAGTGTTCAGCTAGATCCGTTCCTGCTATATACATTTAGTGCAGTACGTCCTGCTCACAGTGTTCAGCTAGATCCGTTCCTGTTATCTTCCTACTGACAGGCAGGCTTGTCTGGTTACAGTATATAAAGCTACCTGAAGAAAATTACAGGTGTTCTTTTTGATCCTATTAGTACCACGGTCAGGCAGCTAGACTATTTACATTTAGTACAGTGTGTCCTGCTCACAGTGTTCAGCTAGATCCGTTCCTGTTATTTACATTCAGTGCAGTGCGTCCTGCTCACAGTGTTCAGCTAGATCCGTTCCTGCTATTTACATTCAGTGCAGTGCGTCCTGCTCACAGTGTTTAGCTACATCCGTTCCTGCTGTTTACATTCAGTGCAGTGCGTCCTGCTCACAGTGTTCAGCTAGATCCGTTCCTGCTATTTACATTCAGTGCAGTGCGTCCTGCTCACAGTGTTCAGCTAGATCCGTTGCTGCTATTTACATTCAGTGCAGTGCGTCCTGCTCACAGTGTTCAGCTAGATCCGTTCCTGCTATATACATTTAGTGCAGTACGTCCTGCTCACAGTGTTCAGCTAGATCCGTTCCTGTTATCTTCCTACTGACAGGCAGGCTTGTCTGGTTACAGTATATAAAGCTACCTGAAGAAAATTACAGGTGTTCTTTTTGATCCTATTAGTACCACGGTCAGGCAGCTAGACTATTTACATTTAGTACAGTGTGTCCTGCTCACAGTGTTCAGCTAGATCCGTTCCTGTTATTTACATTCAGTGCAGTGCGTCCTGCTCACAGTGTTCAGCTAGATCCGTTCCTGCTATTTACATTCAGTGCAGTGCGTCCTGCTCACAGTGTTCAGCTAGATCCGTTCCTGCTATTTACATTCAGTGCAGTGCGTCCTGCTCACAGTGTTCAGCTAGATCCGTTCCTGCTATTTACATTCAGTGCAGTGCGTGCTGCTCACAGTGTTCAGCAAGATCCGTTCCTGCTATTTACATTCAGTGCAGTGCGTCCTGCTCACAGTGTTCAGCTAGATCCGTTCCTGCTATTTACATTCAGTGCAGTGCGTCCTGCTCACAGTGTTTAGCTACATCCGTTCCTGCTATTTACATTCAGTGCAGTGCGTCCTGCTCACAGTGTTCAGCTAGATCCGTTCCTGCTATTTACATTCAGTGCAGTGCGTCCTGCTCACAGTGTTCAGCTAGATCCGTTCCTGCTATTTACATTCAGTGCAGTGCGTCCTGCTCACAGTGTTTAGCTACATCCGTTCCTGCTGTTTACATTCAGTGCAGTGCGTCCTGCTCACAGTGTTCAGCTAGATCCGTTCCTGCTATTTACATTCAGTGCAGTGCGTCCTGCTCACAGTGTTCAGCTAGATCCGTTCCTGCTATTTACATTCAGTGCAGTGCGTCCTGCTCACAGTGTTCAGCTAGATCCGTTCCTGCTATTTACATTCAGTGCAGTGCGTCCTGCTCACAGTGTTCAGCTAGATCCGTTCCTGCTATTTACATTCAGTGCAGTGCGTGCTGCTCACAGTGTTCAGCTAGATCCGTTCCTGCTATTTACATTCAGTGCAGTGCGTCCTGCTCACAGTGTTCAGCTAGATCCGTTCCTGCTATTTACATTCAGTGCAGTGCGTGCTGCTCACAGTGTTCAGCTAGATCCGTTCCTGCTATTTACATTCAGTGCAGTGCGTCCTGCTCACAGTGTTCAGCTAGATCCGTTCCTGCTATTTACATTCAGTGCAGTGCGTCCTGCTCACAGTGTTTAGCTACATCCGTTCCTGCTGTTTACATTCAGTGCAGTGCGTCCTGCTCACAGTGTTCAGCTAGATCCGTTCCTGCTATTTACATTCAGTGCAGTGCGTCCTGCTCACAGTGTTCAGCTAGATCCGTTCCTGCTATATACATTTAGTGCAGTACGTCCTGCTCACAGTGTTCAGCTAGATCCGTTCCTGTTATCTTCCTACTGACAGGCAGGCTTGTCTGGTTACAGTATATAAAGCTACCTGAAGAAAATTACAGGTGTTCTATCCCAGCTTAGTGCAGCTACAGGCCATTAGTATGTCTGGAAGGCCAAGAAGGAGAGGCAGACAGTCACAAGCCAATAAGAGAGGGCAAGCAGGCTCTGTGTCTAGTGCTGGTCGTGGAGACGGTGCATCCTCATCAGCACGTGGCCATGGGACACGCTTGGCCTTTTTTTCGGCAGCTGGCCGTGTTGAGCCGCAACATGCGGAAGACTTGGTCGAGTGGATGACCAAGCCGTCCTCATCCTCCTCATCCTCTCTCACCCATGCCCAGGGTGCTTTGTCTGGCAAAGCAGCGGCCTCTTCCCTCAGCTCAATGTCATCAGTGACTCCTTCCCTAGCCCCACCATGTCCTCCTGAGGATTCCCTCGAACTGTTTGACCACAGTGTTGGGTACATGCTCCAGGAGGATGCCCAGCGTTTGGAAGGCTCTGATGATGATACTGAGCTCAATGAAGGCAGTAACATGAGCACGGACAGAGGGGGTGCCCAAGAAGGACAGCAATCTGGCAGTCATGCTCCCCCTGCTGCAGCATACTGCCAGGTTTGCTCCAGTGATGAGGAGGGAGGGGATGATGAGGTCACTGACTCAACGTGGGTGCCTGATAGGAGAGAGGAGGAGGAGGAGGAGGAGGAGGAGGAGGAGGTGGCACATCACCAACTAGGCAGGATGCCCTCCAGGGGCCAGCCTAAGGGCAGCACATTGACTGCATCACACCCCAAAGCTCCACATGTGCAGGGCGCTGCAGTCTCTGCGCGTTATTCAAAAAGTTCTTTGGTGTGGGCCTTTTTTGAGACGAGTGCATCAGATCGCACCGCTGCTATTTGCAATATATGTCTCAAGCGTATCTCGCGTGGCCAAAACATCTCCCGCTTGGGTACCACATGCTTGACCAGACATATGTTGACCTGCCATGCAGTTCGTTGGCAAGCGTATCTAAAAGACCCACACCAAAGAACAAAGACGATCTCTCCTTGCTCCTCATCAGCTGAGATTTCCAACCCCACTAGACCTTCAGTCCTCTCTGCGACCTGCAGTGAGAGGAATGAAGGTGTAGAATTAGGTGTGTCACAGCCAAGTACTTATGGGCAATCTGCTTTTGGTACACCGACGTCAGATTGTACCAGGCAAATTTCCCTGCCCCAGCTGCTGCACCGCCGAAAGAAGTTTGCTCCCAGCCATCCACATGCCCAGCGGTTGAATGCTAGCTTGGCAAAATTGCTAGCACTTCAACTGCTGCCTTTTCAGTTGGTAGACTCTGCCCCCTTCCGTGAGTTTGTGGAATGTGCGGTTCCTCAGTGGCAGGTACCCAAACGCCACTTTTTCTCACGGAAGGCGATTCCGGCTCTCTACCGGCATGTGGAAGGCAATGTCCATGCCTCGCTGGACAGGGCGGTCAGCGGTAAGGTGCATATTACCGCTGACTCATGGTCCAGCAGGCATGGACAGGGACGTTACTTAAGTTTCACGGCGCATTGGGTGACTCTGCTGGCAGCTGGGAAGGATGCAGGACAAGGTGCAGTAGTGTTGGAGGTTGTTCCGCCACCACGCCTCCAAAATGCTGATTGTGACACACCTCTCTCCTCCACCCCCTCCTCTTCTTCTTCCTCCATGGCCTCTTCCTCGGAACCAGCGGTGCTCCGTAGGCGTTCAAGGGGCTACGCAAGTACGCAGGCCAAAAGATGCCATGCGGTGCTTGAGCTGGTGTGCTTGGGGGACAGGAGCCACACTGGGGCAGAGGTTCTGTCAGCTCTGCAGGGGCAGGTTCAGAGGTGGTTGACGCCACGCCAACTTAAGGCAGGAATGGTGGTTTGCGACAATGGCACCAACCTCCTCTCTGCCCTCCGACAGGGACAACTGACCCATGTGCCCTGTTTGGCTCACGTCCTTAACTTGGTGGTGCAGCGGTTCTTGGGCAGGTACCCGGGCTTACAGGATGTCCTGAGGCAGGCCAGGAAAGTCTGTGTGCATTTCCGCCGGTCATATAATGCCAGTGCTCGGCTGACGGACCTCCAAAAGGAGTTTAACCTGCCCAAGAACCGCCTAATCTGTGACATGCCCACCAGGTGGAACTCGACGTTGGCCATGCTGCAGCGGCTGCACACGCAGCAGAGGGCCATCAATGAGTACCTGTGCGACTATGGCACCAGGACAGGGTCAGGGGACCTTGGTTTTTTTTCCCCACGCCAGTGGGCCATGATCAGGGATGCATGCACTGTCCTGTCACCATTCGAGGAGGCCACGAGGATGGAGAGCACTGACAGTGCATGCATCAGTGACACTGTCCCCCTTGTCCACCTGTTGGAGCACACGCTGCGTGGAATAATGGACAGGGCACTTGAGGCAGAACAGAGGCAGGAAGAGGAGGACTTCCTTAGCTCTCAAGGCCCCCTTTATCCAGACAGTGTTCCTGCGTGCCCGCCGATCACACAGGAAGAGGACGAGGAGGAGGAGGAGGAGGAGGAGGAAGATTGTGTCAGTATGGAGGTGGAGCCTGGCACTCAGCATCAGCAGTCTTTAAGGGATCAGTCCCAAGGAACACATGGACTTGTACGTGGCTGGGAGGAGGTGGCTGCGGACGTTGTTGTCCTTAGTGACCCAGAGGACTCCGGACCGAATGCCTCAGCAAACCTACGCTGCATGGCCTCCCTGATCCTGCAAAGCCTGCGTAAGGATCCTCGTATTCGTGGTATCAAGGAGAAGGACCAATACTGGCTGGCAACCCTCCTTGATCCACGTTACAAGGGTAAGGTTGCGGACCTTATCTTGCCATCGCAGAGGGAGCAGAGGATGAAACATCTTCGGGAGGCCTTGCAGAAAGGTCTGTGCAACGCGTTCCCAGAGACTGGGAGGTTACAAACTCCTGTTTCTGGACAACGTGTTGCTGAGGCTTCGGTCAGTCAAAGAAGGAGCGGTGGAGAAGGTGGCCGTCTGACCGATGCGTTCAGACAATTTTTTGGTCCGCAGCCCCAAGGTATGATCGGTTCCAGCAACCATCGCCAGCGTCTGTTTTACATGGTGCAGGAATACCTAGGGGCAAGATCAGACTTGGACACCTTTCCCACCGAAAATCCTCTGGGTTACTGGGTCTTGAGGATGGATCACTGGCCAGAGCTTGCACAGTATGCAATTGAGCTACTGGCCTGTCCTGCATCCAGCGTTCTTTCGGAACGCACATTCAGTGCTGCTGGAGGCGTGGTAACCGATCACAGGGTGCGTCTGTCCACCGACTCGGTCGATCGGCTGACCTTCATAAAAATGAATCAGTCTTGGATCACCACCAGCTACCAAGCACCTGATGCAGATGTAACCGAATAATTTTTTTTGAAATCTCAGATCCCTTCAAAGACTGCCTATGCTGATGCTGAGTGACTATCCCTGAGTAATTATCCTCTTCCTCCTCAATCATCACGCTGATAGCTTGTAAGAACATTTTTGGTTCTGGGCGCCACCACCAGTGCCTAAGGCACAATTTTTCAGCCCCTGTCTAACAGGGGCGTGTAATTACAATTTTTGATGCAATACTTTGCAGCAGGGCTTGTTCCTGCGTTTCAACTAGAGTGTCTGTGAGGGGTTGCAGTGTTGTGGCACCAGCACCAGTGCCTAAGACCCAATTTTTCTGCCCCTGTCTAACAGGGGCGTGTAATTACAATTTTTGATGCAATACTTTGCAGCAGGGCTCGTTCCTGCGTTCCAACTAGAGTGTCTGTGAGGGGTTGCAGTGTTGTGGCACCAGCACCAGTGCCTAAGACCCAATTTTTCTGCCCCTGTCTAACAGGGGCGTGTAATTACAATTTTTGATGCAATACTTTGCAGCAGGGCTCGTTCCTGCGTTCCAACTAGAGTGTCTGTGAGGGGTTGCAGTGTTGTGGCACCAGCACCAGTGCCTAAGGCCTAATTTTTCAGCTCCTGTTCAACAGGGGCATGTAATTACAATTCTTGATCTAATATTTCACAGCAGGGCCCTGTGAGGGCTTACAGTGTTTTGGCCACAGCAACACCTAAGGCCCAAATTTCTGCTGAGTATATAGGGCAGGACCCTACTTTCAAACATCTAACTTACAAACGACTCCTACTTGCAAACGGAAGGAGACAACAGGAAGTGAGATGAAATCTACCCCTAAGGAAGGGAAATTCTCTCCTGTAAGAGTTAATATGGGAAAACAATTTTTCCTTTCCACTGATGCTTTCCAATCCTTGTTCCACAAAAAAACACAAATTTTCAAAAAACATTTTTCATTGGGACAAAAAAGTGAGGTGAAATCTTCTGAAGAGGAGGAAAGACGCAAAACAAATGTCACAGGGGTGATAACCCTTCCCTATGTTTTCCAAAAAGCTTAGAAAAGATTTTTTGGCTGGAGCTAAACACATTAAAAATGTTCAAAATTACAAACAGATTCTACTTAACAACAAACCTACAGTCCCTGTCTTGTTTGCACCGCCTGTATACTGCTGTTCAGAGTATATAGGGACCTTTCCTTATTTTAATTTGGGTGCGGGGTTCCCCTTAATATCCATACAAGACCCAAAGGGCCTGGTAATGGACTGGGGGGTACCCATGCCGTTTGTCTCACTGATTTTCATCCATATTGCCATGACCCGACATGACATTAAACCCGCAAGCAGTTTTAAATGAGATTTTTTCCTTTAAAAATGACATTTGGTGCAGGGACTGTTCTAAACATGGGAAACACGCGTCACTTTACAGGCATACTATAGACACCCCCCAGGTACGATATTTAAAGGAATATTTCACTTTTTTTTTTTTACTTTAAGCATCATTAAAATCACTGCTCCCGAAAAAACGGCCGTTTTTAAAAGTTTTTTTTGCATTGATACATGTCCCCTGGGGTAGGACCCGGGTCCCCAAACCCTTTTTAGGACAATACCATGCAAATTAGCCTTTAAAATGAGCACTTTTGATTTCGAACGTTCGAGTCCCATAGACGTCAATGGGGTTCTAACGTTCGTGCGAACTTGCGGTCCGTTCGCGGGTTCTGGTGCGAACCGAACCGGGGGGTGTTCGGCTCATCCCTACTTAGCACACAGATATTTGATGGCAGAACAAAAGATAGGAAAGATTGCTTGGAAGTGGGGAACAATTGTATATTTTTACAGAGCTCCAAAATGGAGCATTTTCAGTGTCCTTTGTCAAGCTTCAATACTTTACTTGTTTGGTACAAGCTTCACAGATGGAGACCCCCCTATAGTATACACTGGAGCACCTGTGTGGGCCCCCTAATAAAAATGTTTGTTCTTGTGTCCCACACTAGTGCTCCAGTGTCCAGATGTGAAAACAGCTGCTGAGTGTCCTCTCCTTACACAGAATCTAGTTTGCATTTCATTCTAGTAACAAAGCCATCTGCACAACCAAATTATTTTCAGACAAGTAGGGCGTAAAAATTGTGGCCAAATGCATATGGCCTAAACAATGGTGTTTTATAGGCCAAAAGAAAAATGTTTGATATGAACGAATAATGTGCCCATGAACATGAAAGTTGCCATTTAAAAATGTACACTTGTAAGAAAAGCACATGGAGCAGCACGAACGTAAGAAACATAAAGAATAGGAACACAGGACAACTACTTACTTTTTTGCAGCACTTTCCGGATCTTTCTGTACTGCTCATGTTCTCATAATTTCAGGTCCGACCACTGATTCCTGAGCTGATCTTTCGATCGTCGTACCCCAAAATTCCGGTGCAGACTCTTGACCACTTTTGCAATTATCTTGGCCTTTCTGACATTGGGTTTGAGGTAAGGTTCATACTTCTCATCATAGTCGGCCTTCTTCAGGATGTCCACCATCTCCAACATCTCCCCAAAGGACATATTTGAGGCCTTAAATCGTCTCCTTCTGGATCCAGACATTTCAGGCTCCGGGCTTTCCTCCCCCTCCTCCTCATTGCTGTAATTAGCACGCACCTGCTGTGTATCCGCCATGTGCTCTTCCCCCACTGCGCCGAACGAAAAGGGGTGGGGAATAGACTAGAAAGAACGTCAGGGGCGGGCGGAGTTACACGTATGCGCAGTGTGTATAAAGTGTAACACACGTGCGTATTACGTATGATCTGTGAGCGGAGGAAGGAGCATCGGAGGCGCCGATCGTGATAACGAAGGTAAGATCTAAACTTGGGCCTATACTGCTTTGAAATGGAAGCCTATATTGTAACAAGATTAGGGGAGTTTGGCCTGACCTTAGGGTTTGTCTTGTGTTGTGTCTTGCAGAGAAAATGGATGGCTTCAATGACCACAACTTCCTTCCCCTGTTCATAGACAAATAAATGCTGCCCTGTCTGTGGCAGGTGAGACACCCCCATTACAATAATAAACAAAAGAGGCAGGCAGCGCTGGAGAAACTGCTGGAGTTGGTGAAGCCGGTGGTCCCCACAGCAACCATCCCCTATTTAAAAACCAAAATTGGTGGCTTGAGGAGCACTTATCTTAGGGAGCGCAAAAAGGTCACAGATTCCCAGAGGTCCGGAGCTGCAGCAGATGACATTTATGTCCCCAGGCTGTGGTACTATGAGAGACTGCGATTTCTGTCAGACCAGACTGAAGTCAGGGAATCCATCTCCACTCTTCCTTCGACTCTTCCTTGAACCCCAGCTGAGGCTTCCGATGTCCAACCTGGGCCTTTCAGCCAGGAAGAAGTGGAGGAGCTGGAGTCAGGTATAGCATTGTTCTACAGATTTCTGGTAAATAAAGAAATTATGTTTACTAGATGTTATTATTGATTACTAATTGCTGATTGAAAAAAGTGTTTTACATATTAATAGACAGTAGTGGGCACCCAAAATTGGGACAAGAATGAAAAATCCTGGGATCAGAAGGATAGTCTGTTATATTTGATAACATTCAATTTGCAACAGTCAGGAGGTGAAAATTGTGTGTGATTGATGAATAAAAAACTAAAACTATGTCCCTTTTTCATACACAGGGAGACCTTAGCCAGGAGGAGGTTGTGGAATGTGGCAGTCAGGAGGAGGCGGGGATTAGTGGCAGCCAGGAGGAGGCGGAGCTAAGTGGCAGCCAAGAGAAGCCTGGGACCAGTCGCAGCCTGACTGAATCGCAGGTTCCTCCCCTCCACCTTCCATACAAAAGAGCGAGGAAGACAACTCACATGCAGGATTCAGCGCTTAGGCTCATTCAGGAGGCTTCTGCATCCCTCAGAGCCTTACCCACTCCTGAAGAGGCCTTTGCCTGCATGGCTGCCACAAAACTGCAGGGCATGCAGGAGGGTCAACACAAGCTATGTGAGGACCTTCTTTATAAAGTCCTAACTAAGGGGGTGAGTGGGGAACTAACACCCAAGACCGACGTGATTGAGTTGGACCATCCTCCTCCTCCTTCTGCTACAACTCCACCACCAGAGCCACCGTGTGGAAGGAAGCGTGGAAGGAAGACAAGAGAGTGATGGCCCTGGGTTCAGTCTGGTCTGACAAAAGATGCAGTCTCTCGTATGACCACAGCCTGGGGACACAGATGTCATCTGCTGCTTTCCGAATCTCTGGGACTTCTGGACCAGACTGCACTCCCTTAGATAAGGACTCCTCAGGCCCTCAATTTTGCTTGAAAATAGTTGATGTGTGCCCTGGGGGTCCAAGGCTTCACCCATTTCTGCAGTTTCTCCAGTGTTGCCTCCCTCTTTGTTTAGTTGTGAGCTCTTAATAAATGTTTTTTGGGGGGAAATTATACTCTCCTATGTGTGTTTTCATCCAAAAAGGACAGTTTGTTGGTGACCATTCAGGTACATTTCTAAAGTACAATGTGAAATTAACAAGGGACAACAACACCAAACAATCTCCTACAGATTAAATATAACAACATATCAATGGTGTTGTGGTAACTTGACACAAAAAACACACACAAAAATTTTCAGGAGTACAAATAAAAATCCAAAAAAACAAAAATCAGCCTTGAAAAAAATACAAACCAAACATAACTAATCTGCCTTAAAACCAAAAAAAATAAAAAAAAAACCAACACCAAAATAATGTTGTCAGATGTGACAAATCAAAATATATTGAGGGAATCCCAATAAATAGGAAAGAAATAAGTTTGTGAGGAGTCTGTGTGAATATGAGCAGCAAAACTACTTCATTCTTCTCACATTATAAAGACGAAGAGAGTGCGCTGTATTAAACCATTTTTGACATTGCAACGTGACGAAAGTGCTGTATCCATTGCGAACGCTAAGTTTACCAGACTGAGCTGTTCCGTGTCGGAATTTCTTGTGAGCATGCGTGGCACTTTGTACGTCAGAACAGGCCACACACGGTCGGAATTGACGCGATTGGATTTTGTTGTCGGAAAATTTTATAGCCTGCTCTCAAACTTTGTGTGTCGGAAAATCCAATGGAAAATGTCCGATGGAGCCCACACACGATCAGAACTTCTGACAACACGCTCCGATCGGACATTTTCCATCGGAAAATCTGACCATGTGTACGGGGCATAAGAGAGAGAGAGATGCACAGTAAGATAGGGGATCCAAAACAGTGGTAATTCACCAAACTATAATAAACTAAAAGAAGCATAAACTGATAGTTGGCCTGGGGAGGTTTTCTCGTAGTCAAGTGAGCGAATAGGAGAGTATATGGCTCAGAATTAATCACATGGTGAATGGGCATCTTTCAAAGGATGGGTGTGGTCAACACCTCACCAGGGTGTGGTGGATCATTACCCATGGTGAGAGAAGGGTCTGGTAGTTTGAGTTTGCCCATGGTATTGTTGAGGTTTGCTTTGGCATACCAGGCTGAAAACTGAAAGGTGGTCATGAGATGTTGAATTTCAGACAAGGAGAAGGAATGTTCAATAAAGGTTTTCCAACGGGAGAAAAAGCATTTGATGGGTCCCAAGTTCTGTAGTGTGGTATCCAATTTTTCCAGATAAAGAAGCGTTTTCAATTCCTTCTTAACCTTAGCAAGTGATGGTCCCTGTGGAGATGTCCAGGTCTGGAGCATGGCCCTTCTGGCTGTTAGAAGACAGAGATGTATCCATGGGGTCAAGGACAGCGATTTTTTTCCTAGTCAGAGAGGCATTATCGGGGGGCGTGGCCTGACGAGGCATGTGAGCAGACCTGCTGCACGGAGCTCCCGCTGAGAATCCTGCCTTATATCCTTTCCTCACCACCGTGATCGCCCGTTTTTGCCCCAGAGAGCTGCCTGATACCTCCTGGAGACACCCGGTGTTGATTGCTGTGCGATTGGAGCCGATGATGACCCGGGGGAACCGAATGGAGACCGAGGCCTGGGAATCCCAAGCTGACCAAGATGGCGCCGGCCAGTCTCAGCCTCCTAAAGCACAGCGCGGCCTGGAAAAGAAATCCGAACAGGGGGGTAAGTCCAGCAAACTTCCTAAAAGCAAGGAGCAATCCAGGGACATGCTTTATTATGCTCAAAAGCTGGCCGGACACTCTAATTTCCCTCTGCATGACTCCCCCCAGCCCTTATACACCTCTGAGCTGACTAACAGGGAGGACACAAGCATGCTAGATGACACAGTGCCATTAGATCTGCAGCAGGATCTCATGTCTGATCCATCTGACTCCCCCACAGAGGACAATGTACAGCCTTCTCTGAGTAAAATCTTGCATGCTGTGCACAAATGCACTGCTTCAGTTGATGATTTGAAGGAGAAATTTGGAGGCCTGAAAGAAACAGTGTCCCTTATGCGCCAAGATCTACAAAAGATCAGGGAAAGAACCACAGCAGTGGAGGGCCGGGTGAGCGACAGGGAGGACCAGTTGCCCCCCCTTCACAGAGATGTCAGGATGGCCACTCAAAATGCCTTTCAAGCCCTTAGTAAAACCGACGAAATCGAGAACCGCCTGCGACGCAATAATGTGCGCATAGTGGGACTCCCTGAAAAAGTGGAAGGACGTGACCCCACTGCCTTTATTGAAGAATGGCTACAGGAAGTCTTTGGTAAAGAAGCTTTCTCTCCCATCTACACAGTGGAAAGGGCCCATAGAGTACCCCCACGCCCTCTTCCCCCCGGGAACACCCCAAGATCAGTGCTGGCCAGGCTCCTGAACTACAAGGACCGGGAGGTGATACTGAGAATGGCCAGGGAAAAAGGCAGCATTAAACACAACGGCACTAAAGTATCATTTTACCCAGATTTTTTCGCCGAAGTACAACGCAGGCGATCAAAATTTGCAGATGTTAAAAAGAGGATACAAAGGCTGCAACTATCCTATGCAATGATGTTCCCAGCCAAGCTGAGAGTAACGGCCAACGGACAGAACCACTTTTTTGAAAATGCACATGATGCTACAACATGGCTAGATCATAATGAGCAAGCGCTGCATTTCTTCTGCCAGAGATGGCAGAAGAAATGCAAGAGAAAGCAAGGCGTTCATTTTTTTCCCTTTTATGTATACCAGTTTGAAGAGGAACTATACCAATTGTTTACACAGCGAGTGACTACCACTGAAATACCGTTATATCTTTCACAACCAGTTTTGTTCACTTGAAGCACAGACCCGCACAGGGGACGATATCGTGCAGAATAAGTAGAAAATGCATGGGATACATGGCTAATGTTTCTGTGCCCTGTTGGCATTAATATCCAGGACAGATCGCATACCCTACAGCTCCAGGACAGTTCTGGATGTATGCGGCGGGATCCAGGGCCCTCAACACAATCTGTTCCTACTTTTGCTTTGTTTTTTTTCACTGTTTTGCTGCGCAGTTGCGCGAGAGTATTCATCCTTTCGGAACACTGAGCTTCCATTGGGACAACTTTTTATCGAAAAAATGCTTTTTGATGCAACAAATTCTAATGCTCATGGGTATCCATATAACCAGATCAGCTCTGACTCTCAGAAGAATCTCCTCTTATTGTATTTTTGAATATTTGCAATGGTATCCACGCCCATAGTTTCATGGAATGTGCGCGGAGTGAATGACCCTTTAAAAAGGACCATGATCTCCTCTGGTTTGCGCAAATTCCATCCGGCCATTGTTGCCCTTCAGGAGACACATCTCCTGGGAGACAATGTGAACTGCCTGCAATATGCCTGGGTGGGCAAGTCCTATCACTCCACTCACACCGCCTATTCCCGCGGGGTGAGTGTACTGATACACAAAGCTTTGACATACCAAGAGCTGGACTCACTGGTGGATGGTGCTGGTAGATATATATTCATTTACTGCAAGTTGTATACCCTAACATTGATTATAGCCTTTATATATATTCCACCCCCGTTTTCACGGGAGGTGCTACAGTTATTGCTGATGTACCTGGCTGGCAAACCTGATGTCCCACTGCTGATCATGGGAGACTTTAACTGCTACCTAGACCCTAAATTGGATAGGCATCCCCCAGTCCATTCTCCTAGGGGTGGTAGGGATACAGCACTCAGCCGCCTAATTCTGGAATTAGGTTAGGTTGGACCGATTTTTGGCGCATACGCAACCCTAATGTAAAGCAGTTTTCATGCTTCTCTAAAACTCACGGATCCCTGTCCCGTATAGACCTTAGTATAGGCTCCCCCAACTTGCTAGAATATATCTCTAAGATAGAGTACTTCCCTCGTGGAATATCTGACCATTCACCTGTGGCTGTATGGCTGACTGCTCAACCCCCAACCTCATTACCTAGGGCGCCATGGAAGCTCAACGCCTTTTGGCTGAAACTGTTTAACTCCCCAGAGCGATTTCCTAGTCAGATAGAAACATTCTTTAACTCTCATAAGCATTTAACAGGTAAAATTCAAACCTGGGAAGCCTTTAAGGCCTACCTTAGGGGAGTATTTGTTGCCGAAATAGCCACGGTCAAGAGAAATTCCTCAGCTCTATTGGAGCAAGTTGGGGATCAGGTGCGCCAGCTGGAGCTTGCATATGTTACTGACCCTGAGTCTGCGAGGGAGGCTTGGATTTTGGCCCAGGATTCACTGGACCACTTGAGAACCTCTGCCGCAGAACGCAAAAGGTTCTTTAGCAAACAGGCATTTTATGAAGGGGGGAAAAAACGGGACGGTTATTGGCAAAAATAGCCAAGTCCCAACAACTGTCTCCAGCGGTTGGGGCGATTCGAACAGCCGGTGGAAAGGTGGTCAATGGCCTGGATCAAGTTTTATCAGAGCTAGCATCCTTTTACAAAGATCTTTATAGTGCGAGGGATGATTACACAGATAATGAGCTAGAGGTATACCTTTCAGGGATTGATCTGCCCTCTCTATCTGAGGAGGCTAGGCAATCACTGGAAGCTCCCCTGACAATGGAAGAGTTACAACATGCGGCATGTTCCTTTCCTACGTGCAAGGCTCCAGGAGAGGATGGTATCCCCATGGAGGTTTTTGCCCAGTATGGCGAGTGGATATTGCCACACCTTCTGGAAGTGTTCAATGACTCGCTTAAAGAAGACAGTTTGCCAATCTCCATGACTAGAGTTAATATAATTTTATTATTGAAACCTGGGACGGATCCGGTTGACCCGGACTCATACAGGCCTATTTCACTACTGCAAAGTGATGTAAAAATCCTGACTAAGGCCCTGGCGCTTAGGGTCAATCGGATCATTGACTTCATAATACATCCCGATCAGGCTGGGTTTATGCCGCAAAAATCCACTGCCACCAACCTCAGACGCCTATTTTTAAATATGCAGCTGCAGTCAGATAATGCAGGGAGCAGGGCTCTGCTCTCCCTGGACGCCAATAAGGCGTTTGACAGTGTGGGCTTGAGATATCTATGGGCAGTACTGTCAAAGCTTGGGTTTGGAAGTCGCTTTATAGCATGGGTCAAACTGCTGTATGCCTCCCCAAAGGCGACTATCAGGATGTCAGGTAGGATGTCTCATGCGTTTGCTTTGGGCAGGGGCACAAGGCAGGGATGCCCCCTGTCTCCCCTGCTCTTTGCCATCGCCATTGGCGGCTGCAGTAAGGGCCAGTCAGGGGATCACGGGCTTTAAATATGGGAACCTCCACGAAAAGATTATGCTGTATGCTGACGACATGATGCTTTTCCTGGGGGACACCACAATGTCTTTGGCACAGGTGATAAAAATCATAACTGGGTTCGGCCACTTTTCTGGCCTGACAATTAATTGGTCTAAGTCGGCTCTGATGTTGCTGGACGAGGGGGGAGAGGTGCATTTACCGGATTCCTGCTCGGTTCCAGTAACGTCATCATTTAAATATCTAGGCATACAAATTTCACCTAAACTAGCGGAATATTGCCCACTAAACATACACCCCCTGTTATCCAGATTTAGGGACAAAATCAACACATGGAACAGGCTCAAACTGTCACTGGCGGGCAAAGCAAATTTAATAAAAATGATTCTAATGCCGCAGCTACTCTATTTTTTACACAACTCCCCAGTAATGATTCACCTAAAGATCTTTTAGGGTGGTTAACACTCTTTTCCGGAAGTTGCTGTGGAATTCAGGCACACCTAGAATCAAGCTGGAACAGCTACAAAACCCTAAGGACAGCGGAGGGCTGGCAGTACCCAACCCTTGGCTGTACTATATAGCAGCTCAGCTGCAACACTTGGTTGGATCTATGAACGGAGACCCTGCTGGCTCATCGGCGCAGTTAATGCTGATTGGGACAGGAGCGAAAACAATCCCACTAGGTCTGGAGGCTCAGTTGTTTCACAAGTCCAATAAACTAACACCCACTCTTACTTTAATACAGAAAATCTGGAACAAGGGAAGGCAGCTACAGGAAGTGACAGGTTAAACGGAATACAGTCCAATATGGGGGAATCTCTCGTACGTCGAGCTAGCAAAGTTGCAACAGGGTCCCAAATGGCGCTCATTTGGTATTATCCTTTTATCCCACATATTTAGAAATGGCAGGCTGCTGACGTTTTCAGAGCTACAAAATAAATACAACCTCCCAAATACTATGTACTATTCTTATATCCAGCTCAAACATGCGGTGGACACACAGGGAAAAGCTGCTCCCTGGACACTGTCAACCACCCCTATTTTCCATTTGATACAGTCCAGCATAGAAACTAAAGGATTTATCTCATATTGCTATCAAATGCTATTGATGCAACTTTTGAAAGCGCACCCGACTAAGGCACCGTCCCTATGGGAGCAGGACATAGGCCCAATTACGGGAGATCAATGGGAAGAAATTCTGCAATCCATTAATATATGTTCTCTCAATGTGGCCCAAAATGTATCCCAACTATATATTGTACTTAGAGTGCATTACACCCCACTTAAACTTTACAATATGGGTAGGAGGACTGATCCTATATGTAGCAGATGTGAGCGACATCAAGGTGATCTCATTCACCTACTATGGAGATGCCCAAAACTCCATAGGTATTGGAGTGAGGTTATTGGAACACTTAATCAAGTGTTCCAGACCACTATTCCCCTTGATCCAATTCACTGTATTTTAGGAGTCCTAGAAGATATTGTGCCGGAAGAGATGACTAGACTAGCACTTACTAGGGCACTGTTCCAGGCACGCAAACTTATATTGCTTGGCTGGAAATCGACCTCGCCGCCATCAGTGAAATCTTGGATAACGCATATGGGCAACACCCTGATTATGGAAAAATATATTTATCAACACAGAGGCAGTTCCAATAGATTTGAGAAGATTTGGGCACCATGGTTAGATACCCCTGGACTAAGTCCTAGGGAGCTGGTATTGTCCAGACTGTTGCAGTGCCCCGGGGGGGGGGCTCATGAGGTTCTGTAAATGATTGCTGACCGTAAAGTAGTAGAGCATTGAAGTGTTACAAGATTTTCGGTAACAAATGATAAGTGGAATGTACTATGCAATATTTACATGAATGTATGTTGCTGCATGATGCTTGTACAATGGAAGCTATGTGAATTTGCTTAATAAAAACCTTTCTGATTTAAAAAAAAAAAGAGAGGCATTATCAGGAGGCAATGAGTAGCTGAATAGGCAGAGTATGGGATCCTTGGGTAATCTCAGGTTGGTGATTCCACAGATGTAGTGAGTAATTTGATCCCAAAAGTCCTGAATCACATTGCATGACCAGAATCGATGGAAAAGAGTCGGTCTGCTAGCCCCACACCAGGGACAAACAGCTAGCAGGGGATTGGACGGGTCCATCAGGGCAGGGATGAATGCCCTGTGTATGAGCTTGAATTGTGTTTCTCGCCATTGTTCATTAAGAGTGACATTACAGATTGACTTGTACCCCTCTAGGAGGATTGCAGTGTTATCCAATTCCGGGATAACCTTAGACCAGCCTTTGAGTAGGGATGGACCCTTTGAGGTGGTGGTATGTTGCAGCAGCTGGGAATACAGTGATTATATGGAGTAGTTTTTTTGTTGTAACGCTCTGTCAACAACTGGATGTGCCAGAGTAGACCTCCCTGTGCCCAGTTGAGTTTTTTTTTTCCTTTTTCTTACCACATCAGAGAATAGTGTCTGGAAACGTATTCAGCTTGACGTTCATTTACAGACCTCTTAAATTCACATCGTTGTGGCAAAGTTTTCATATCACCACTCCCCCCCTCCCTTCCCCTCTACATGTTTCCTGAGCTTTGAGCTGAAATTACACAGGGTCATAAATTAGACATTAGTTCACTACCAATTGATATGGACCTATAGAGTCGCGATGTGGGTACCATATAACAAGTCCAAGGTCAATAATAACAGAGACTAAAGGACTTCCTGCGCCCGCTCCTCCAGCCATTTTCAATATTATCCAGATTAATATATATATATATATATATATATATATATATATATATATATATACTTAATTCCATCACTCTTTCCCCTTGCCCTCTCATACCCCCCTCCCAACATCCCACTCCCCTATATAGAGTATTCAGGGTTAGACTTTCAACACATTTAGTTAACAAACACAGCCTCTATTAACTATTATTTGTCAGATAGAGACAAGCACCCAACAAGTTATGTACTGGTAGACCAGATCCCTGGCTGCCGAGGGCTTTTATTATTAAATCCCACTCTGTTAAATTCTTCATTTCCTATTAAGAGCCTCCTACCTTCTCCAGCCATGGTCTCCACATTTTATCAAATTCCTTAAGATTGCCTCTCTTAATATACTCCGTTCTTTCCCTACAAAGGGTTTGCTTTAATATAACAATCCAATCTCTTACTGTGGGGGGTTCCTTTGATTGCCATCTTAATGCGATTGTTTTCCTTGCTTGGAATAGATCTCTCAGAATTGCCAGTGTAGTACTCTTCCTCTCCCCCTGTATCCGTCTATACTCCAAGATGCATTCTTTAGCCTCTTTCTCCAGTACGATCGCAAATACATCTCTCAAACTATCACCCCCTCCCAGTAGCGAAACAACTTGGGACATCTCCACATCATGTGAGTGAGGTCCCCCGTCCCCCGGCATCTAGGACATCTATCATCAGATCTTCCTCCAAACTTAAAGAGATGTTTAAGTTGAGTTTTGACTAAATTTCCCAGTTGGTAGTAGTGGAAGAGATGATGAGGGGGTAGATGGTATTTCTGGGATATCTCCTGAAAGAATCAGAGGTGCCAGGGCAGAGAATGGAAACAGCTTGTGTGAAACCCTGAGATGTCCATAGAAGATAGGCCTCATTGTCCAATCCAGGGGGGAACATGGGATTACCTTGTATAGGTAAGTGGTTAGAAATGGTTGAGGGTGCACCTATAAGACTACAGACCTCCCACCATGCTATCACATTGTCCCTAAATAGAGAGTTATTCCTCAAGTGAGAGGGTAGAGCCTTTAGTGGAGAGTGGAGCACTGCAGATAAATTGATGGGGGATACCCATGTTGCCTCTAGGGTGTAATTGGAGTAAGAGGACCTATGTAGCAACCAGTTTATGTCCTGTCTAAGAAGACAAGATAAATTGTACAAGCGGAGATTCGGTAGCCCTACCCCCCCTTTGTGTTTTGGAAGATGCAATATATAACTGGCAATGCGGGGCTATTTAGATCACCATAAAAAAGCCAATAGGGTCTTGGTGAGGTTTTGGATATCTTTATGTTTGAGAAGTAATGGCAATGTTTGCATAGGGTAGAGCAACTTAGCAAAAGAGACCATTTTGTAGAGGTGGCATCTTCTGAAAAAGAAAATGGGAGGAGACAGTTCACAGGTTTTTTCAAAAATCTGGGAGTAATTAAGGTGATATAGAGATGATGGGTCGCGTCCTATTTTAATACCTAAATAGGTGATGTAATTCATAGCTACATGTAGTGATGAGGAGGGGGCCCAAATTTGAGAGCGCTTAGGATTCAGTGGAAGTACCTCACTTTTGGTAAAGTTACTACATAAGCCCAAGCATTGCCTAAAAGTGGAAAAAAGATCCTGGATGATCGGAAGGTCAGAGGATACCGCCGATGAAAAAATGAGAATGTCATCGGCGAAGAGAGCTGCGCATAATTTAGTGTCACCTATGTGTATGCCTGTAAGAAGTGGGTGGTTATTGAGCAGTCTGGAAAAGGGCTCTATGGCTAGGTTAATCACTTCAATACAGGGCACTTTCGCACCTTCCTGCCCAGGCCAATTTTCAGCTTTCAGTGCTGTCACTTTTTAAATGACAATTGCGTGGTCATGCTACACTGTACCCAAACTAAATTTTTATCATTTTGTTCCCACAAATATAGCTTTCTTTTGGTGGTATTTGATCACCTCTATGGTTTTTATTTTTTGCTAAACTAATAAAAAAGACCAAAATTTTTGTAAAAAAAGTTTTTCTTTGTTTTTGTTATACAATTTTGTAAATAAGTAATTGTTGTCCTTCACTGATGGGCACTGATAAGGGGGCACCAATGAGATGGCACTGAAGAGGTGGCACTGATGGGCACTGACAATGGGCACTGATAGGTGGCACTGATATGAGGCACTGATGGGCACTGATAGGTGGTACACAGACCCCCCCTGTCAGGAGAGGAGCTGATCAGCTCTCCTCTACTTGCGTCTGTCAGACGCAAGTGAGGAAAAGACGATCAACGGCTTTTCCTATTTACATCGTGATAAGCCGTGATTGGACACGGCTGATCACGTGGTAAAGAGTCTCAGTCAGAGACTCTTTACCTAGATCAGAGTTGCGGTGTGTCAGACTGACACACCGCAACAAGGATCGCCACAATGCACGCCCCTAGGGGCGTGCAGCGGCTTGATATCCTGACAATGTCAATGTCATATGACGCCCAGTCAGGATATCTCAATCACTTTGCCAATGTCATTTTGCTATATGGCAGACGGCAAGTGTTTAAAGAGCAATGGGGAGAGAGGACACCCTTGATGCATTCCCTTTGTCATATGTATGGGAGCTGAAATAGATCCTGATGTAACTAGACATGCAGTGGGTACAGAGTACATTGATTGTATGAAATTCACTACTGGGCCCAGGAACCACATTTTCTCAATACCAGAAATAACCATTGGAAATTTATATTATCAAAGGCTTTTTCCGCGTCGAGTGATAGAATGGCTGTGTCGTTGTCCGGGTGTAGTCTGGTGTGTTTGAGGGCAAGAATGACCTTGCAAATATGGAGAACAGCTGATTTACCCATAACAAACCCCGCTTGCGCAGGATGTAAGAGAATGGGAATGATACTAGCCAGTCAGGAAGCGACAATTTTAGATAAGATTTTGGTGTCTACATTTATGAGAGATATTGGGCTATAGGAGCTTGGGAGAGTTGGATCCTTTCCCTTCTTTGCTAGGGGTTTCATACATGCCATTGAGCCTGTAGGAAGATAGGGACCCCCATGCCAAATCCCATTAAAAACACACATCAGAGTCTGGGGTACATAGTTTTGGATAATTTTGTAGAACTCTGCAGAGTATCCATCTGAACCAGGTGCTTTGTTATTCAATAGACAAAATCCTTCTACCATTAAACATCTATCGAGATAGGGGCATTTAGCATTTGCAGCTGGGAGTCAGATAATGTAAAGGTAGTTTCAGGGAGGTGATAAGTGATTCAGCTTTGTCTAAATCTATTGGATCCTCAGAATACAGTTGGTAAAATTCGGTGGCGAGGGGTTATTTCTGGTTGAGAAGTGGTAAGGGTCCCATTAGCATCTTTCAATGCCATGATATGTGTGGGTATGTAGGGCCCTCAACAGAGATTGGCAAGCAGCTTACTGGCCTTGTTGCCAAATTTGTGAAACCGCAGGGAACAATAGGCAGCTTTAACCTTTTCCCTTTGCTCTGCCCACAGGTCAAAGAGGTGTTTAGCTGCTGTCTAGTCTCAGAGGAGCGATGTAAGCTTAAGTCTGCTTGGGCTTTTCGGAAGGCATCGCTCGCCTGACAATATTGTTCTAATGAATTCTTTTTGAATCGTGTTGTGTAGGATATAATTTTGCCTCGCTAGTCAGCCTTGCCCGTCTCCCAAAACAAGTTAGGGTCAGAGGTGTGCTCAAAATTAGTAAGAACATAATTGTTCCAGGCATCAGAGATTACATGCCGAAAATCCTCATTATATGCTAGATATGATGGAAACCGCCACGGAGAAGGCGTGCCGCGTGGCTGAAAATCATCGAAAGATGATTACAATGGGACTATGATCAGAGATGGCTATTGCAGAGATCTCTGAATCCTGTATCGCTGGTAGCATTGTGGGTGAGCAGAAGAAGTAATCAATCCTTGTCATAAGGTGTATATGTGGGGGTGAATAAAAAGTGAAATCTCTATCAATGGGATGGGATAAACGCCACACATCAGCCATGTGTAAGAGTGATATGGCGTTTGCTAGCAGTGTAGTGGCCTTCTGTTTGGGGGTGGGTTGATCTGCGTGTCAGGTGCAGAGAAGATCTGCATTCATGACACTATTGAAGTCACCGCCGAGTATATGCAATAGTTCGGTTGAACGCAAAACCCATGATGAGAGGTCCCGGAATACGGCATTACCCAGTGAGTTGATCGCATATATGTTGGTAAGAGCCATTTCCTTGGACACAATGGTTAAATGGATTGTCAATTTGCGGCCCTCCTGGTCTCTGTCTACCGAGCGGATAGTATGACAATCGCTTGTGAAAAAGAATAATTACTCCTGCTTTACGTCCTACCACTGGGGAACCAAAGATCTCACCCACCCAGAGTTTCTTAATGCAATAAAAATCACTTTCAGTCAAATGGGTCTGTTGGAGAATGGCTATGTCTGCCCTTAAACGTTTTAAATGCCTTTCGTCCTTTTTTGTTGTGACCGTTGCCCCTTGACGTTCGATGAGATGACCCTCATCTGGGGGACCAAATTAATGAAGGCTTGTCAAGGGGTAGCGCCCCCAAACAAGAGGGGAGGGATAGGAGTGAGAGCTATCCGCCTATACTAGGAAACAGTAGCTCTACATACTAGGAAAGTACCCCTATACCGTTTGTATGAATATCCTGAGATAGTGGGTTATAACACTTACAATGCAACAGTCAAGTTAGGCTCAGCTGCCTCAGCTGCTCCATGCCCTTCTGGACAGCTTTGTCCACTGCTGCAGCTATCATATGGGAGAGCAGATGAGCCACAGCCTGGGCAATCCAAGTGTGAGCTGGAGCTTGTAAAGAGCGGGGAGCAATGCACTCCAGAAAACGGTCCATTCAGCTCCTGAGAGCATGGGAATGTAGTCCGTTCTGGGACCGGAGCTGTGGCGCGGCTTATCAAAGCAGATATGTCAGGGCAGCTTGAGCTGAATGTTCTCTCACTCCTTCCTCATACGGCACCGGAAGTCCATAATTCGTTTTAAGTGCAAGTGCATTCTGAGAGCACAATTTGGTAGTTTCCCAGATTTTCCTGCCATTGTCATAGTTCCAGAGTAATGCTGAGATCTGATTCCTATTTCTGCATGTAGATATGATGGAGTGACAAGGAGCCTGCAACAAGTATAGAAGTAAGATCAGGCCTGGAAAATACAGGAGCTTACAGCAACACTTTTTGAAGCATGTTATTGTCATATTGCCTTTATCAGGGAGTGGTATTGGAGACTGTATGTCATGTTTGCCTTGCAAGTAGCTAAATATTTCAGTTCTAGACAGTTTATTCTCTACTTGTAGAATGTGAAATGATTAAAGGCCATAAGATGACAAAAGGTAACATATGTTAGTGAGCTTTAGATCTATCCAAAGCCAAAATGCACTTGGATTTTCCCATTAAGAATAAGTAGGATTACCGAGAAAGGGCATTAAAGGCAGATGGGGGCACTAGAGCTCTCTGGAGCATTAAACATCATCCCAAATGGATAGGAAGTGCAGGGTGACAAAATTCCAGAAAAAGGATCTATCACATGGAAGTAGCCATAACTGGTTATCAGTATTAGAGCGCAATCCACTGCCTCAAGGGACACTCAAAATGGTATTTCCATTTTGACATGATGTTTAGTGAGAGCAGCCAGCTGACTGATAGTACTTCTGCAAATTTGGGACTCCAAAACCCCCCACCCAGGCTGAATTCCAGATACGTTTTAAAAGTTGTTGTTGAATATCCTGTAGGATTTGAGTTGGGATCCTAATTGTCAACACACAAAACGAATACAGGACTTCCATCAAATATGTCATCTTGATTGCTGCTATAGGGCCAAGCCAAGATAAATGGTAGTTCCTCCAGGCATTTAACAGTGTTTTAAATTTATTAAGAAGAAGTGGATAATTAGCAACATAAAGAGAGTGATAGAAAGGGGTGAGATGGATTCCCAAATATGAGTAGTGCTTGGATTCCCAGTGTTAAAGAAAGGAACTCTTTAACATAGCTAACTGTTCTTGTGGTAGGGAAACGTTTAATATTTGAGACTTGGAATGGTTATTATGAAGACCAGAGATGTTGCTAAATTGATTCACCAAGGCAGACAAGTTGGGGAGCGTGATAATGGGGTTAGTGATAATACAATGTTGTGTGCAAACAGGCTTAACTTGTTACATAGTCTTGTTGAAAAAAGACAAAACAATGTGATCATGAGCTGCTATGGTGAGATCAGTGATGCCTGTATCGGTCCTGATGAGTTGAGCTAGGCACTCTATAGTGAGTGCAAAAAGCAAGGGGGAGGGGAAATCTCTGCCTAGCTCCTTTGCAAATATAAAAAGTAGTGGTATTATAACCTGTTTATTTCATAGAGGCCATTTGAGAAGAATAAAGGACTCTTATCCAATTACAAATCTAAACACCAAAGTCCAACTTCTGCAAGACCGGAAATAGGTAGAGTGCACAGAGTGCATCAAAGGCCTTCCCTCTGTTGAGCGACAGCAATATAAAGGGTGTATTATGCTGTTGTGCAGCTTCCATTAAAAAGGATGGTTCAGCACACATTGTCTCTGCTTGGCATAAAGGCATGACGTCAACTTTTTCTTTCCAAATCACTTCTAGGTCCTTGATCCTATATGAGCAGTCAAGAACTTTAGTTGATGGACTTTGAGATCTTCCTGCAATGTCCACCACCAGCAGCTTTTCCAAGCACTGAAGACTTCTCCAAATATGCTCCATTCTCCAACTTTCTGCTTTGCTTCCTTTGGATATACCTTCAATCAGGGAAGTTGGCATTCCATAGCTTCCAGCAGGGCAGCTGGATTTCATTCAGCCTTTAGCCTAGGTACACAACTACGGCTTGGCAAGGCCCATGTCATGGTTATGCAGTAATGTGTGTCTGTCAGCTCATCTTTCCTTCTGTGTTCACCTTTAGAGACCAGCCACCCTCACCTGACTGTTTAAATAATCTTCCCTCAGCATAGCTCCAACCTAATTAGGAACACTATATTAACCTGGGCATTGCAAGCCAACCTTGCTGATCAACCATTGTGTGTTAGCTTTCGTGTGTACTTGCTATGTTTCCTACGTCTGATTCCAGTTACCGACCTTAGCCTGTTCTCGACTATCCCTGTCTGCTTGTGACCCTGACATTTGGCGTGTTATGTTTATCCTTGTCTGCTAGACGCCTGACATTTGGCTTATCCCTTTACTATCCTTGTTGTTCCAGCCTGCTGCCCCCTTCCTCTTCTCCTGTAGTCTACCGTGAGCATGAGCTGTGAGACCCTGGGGGCCTGTGACCTGGAGCCAGACTGCAGCACAGTCCATCCTCACTACTAGAGGCTCCCAGTGGGATCTGTGTTAGTGATCCAGTAGACCTGATTCCTGAACCTCCCAGGGTTCAATCCGCAGCAGTTAGTCCTAGGGTCCACTACCTTAGCTGTGCACTCCTGACTCCCACGGAGTGCATCTTTCACCTGGTCTCAGGTGACCTGACAGCCCAGAAGAAACAGAGCTATCTAAAAGGTTTTTTCAAATATTTCCCACCTTACCTCAGCTCACACCATTCAACTAAAACCCTCTGATTTACTGGGAAGATAAATATTCATCATCCATACTGTAAATTACTACCTCATACTAAACACTGGTGAATACCCAACAGCAACAGGTAGACATAATCAATGTATTGAGCTTAGGAGAAACCTATCAAGCATAGAAAATGTAAACAAAGCTCAGCTGGTTACAGTCTAGCTGCAAAGGCAATACTAGATCTATCTATGAACATTCCAGCTTAAAGTGGATGTAAAGCCAATGTCATCCTTTCTAAACTACTGCCATAGGGGTTATCTATAAGGATATACATGCCTCCTGCATGTATCTTTACCTGTCAAATGTCTCCCCTCTGTCTGTTATGAGAGCTGAAAAACTGCATATTCTGTGGGTGGGTCTGTTGTCTGGAGTTTGGTGGGTGGAGTCATGATGTCAGTAGACTCCCCGCCCACCTCTACACTCCCCTTGTCAATATGCATTCTCTCTGTGTATTTCTAACACTCAACTTCTGCTGAACTTCTGCTATGATTTCTAACATCCAGTGAAAAGACAGGAAAGTAACCACATGACTTCAGCATGCAAAATCATGGTGAGATGTGGAACAGCCAATCCTTGCAGGGCTGTTGAAGAAAGGAGTGGGGGGGAATTTAAAAATACTGCATGTCTCTTAGGCTAATGCACGAGATGTAAATCACCTGTCACTCACAGCAAGGGGGAGTATTTGACAAAGTTTTTCTCAGTTTGTCAAGAATTGTCTCACTGAACAATAAAAGGGGATTGCTCAGAGATGGATTAACTCTGTGTGGCAAGACTGGGCTCAAATGATAGCAAATCTTATACTCTACAGTATGATAAAAAAAAAATTGGGTTTACATCCACTTTAAGGCAGGGCCCTTACACAATATAGGAAATTTAGAGTGTCACAGCTCAATTTAACCATTAGGGGGGATTCACATATTACATGGAGATACAATACACTGTGTTTTAGCTCTTGTTACAGTAACATGAAAACCGCAGTGCATTGCAGTGACATTTAATTCAGATGGAACCAAAATACACACCACTGAAATACCAAACAACTTGAACCTGGAAAAAGGTACAAGCGCATTAAAAAAGTTTGTTATGGCGTGTTAGCAGACCAATCAAAATGAATATAATGTACATTATTGTATATGCGGTAATGCACATCATCAAAGTATGTCTAAAGACTAAACATTTATTTTCAAGTTATGGACAGAGCAGAGAAGAATTAGAACTTTGGGGTTTTTATTGCTTTCTGTGTATGTAAGGATGTAAAAATAGACGCCCCTCAAAAATAACGTATATATTATATAGTTTATATACAGTATGTCCAGCTGCAGCAGCCTGGAACCAAAATCCTGCTCTGAAAAGGGGACACATTTTCTAGAACACTGCCTGCACAGCAGCTGGAAAGGAAAAAGCAGTTTCTGGTGGGAACTTCCTTCCGTTGCACACTGTTCCCTCAGGGTAATGTATGTCCCATAGGTAAGAAAAATCAAATCCAGGCCATAACTAGCATTAAAATCACCTAGTGTATGTTCCTGTGACAAGTAAATGCTGCCACAGTTTAATTTGAGAACAAACCGTATGATTTGTATTGTACTTTTGCAGATATATGTTCCTAGTGTGCAGGACAGTGCTTTTTGCAATCCTTTACTGAAATGTTATTCAGAAGTATTTGAGACTATATGTGCACAGTTTTATGTATGTGTGCTGCATTTTATCATTTTTTGTGCAGTTGCACCCTGTTCCCTCAGGGTAATGTATGTCCCATGTGTCTTGCAGCTACAATGTATTAACCACCTCAATACCAGACACTTTCACCCCCTTCCTGCCCAGACCATTTTTTAGCTTTTAGCGCTGTTGTACTTTGAATGAAAATTGCACGGTCATGCAACACTGTACCCAAATTAAGTTCTTTATCTTTTTCTTCAGACAAATAGAGCTTTCTTTTGGTGTGTATTTAATAACTGCTGGGATAATTATTTTTTACAAAAAAATAAATAAATTAAGACTGAAAATTCTGAAAAAAAAGGTTTTCTTATATTCCGTCAGTACATTTTGTAACTAAGTAACATTTCCCCTTCACTGATGTGCGCTAATTAGGAATGGGCGAACAGTTCAGCCCGAGCATAGGTTCAGGCCGAACTTTCGTTGTTCTGACATTCGGCGAGTAGCCGTACAAACGTGTCGTTTGACTGTTTGTTCGCCCCCGCCCCCGAACCTAACACAATGCATTGCTGTGCTGAACAGTGCATTGCAAGCCACAGTTGGCCTAAGCAGTGAAAACTTCAGCCAATCAGGGCACAGAGCACTGTCAGAGTCATGATTGGATACTGTCATCATGACTTTATCCAATCATGGCTCATTCCTGCCCCACAGTATCAAAGTATTCTTTCAATGGCCGCCATTTTCAGTGTGATTTTGGCATGGAGAGAGATAGAACAGGGCTCTCTTCAGGGCTATTACTTAGTGTGCTATACTGTGCTATTTTGCTTCAATTGTCAGTGTAGAATATTAATTTAGTGTCAGTCTAGCTAGGGACAGTGTGAATGTAGTGAGGAGGACCATCATTTAGCTTTGCATAGTGTGCAGCTAGAGTAGGGACAGCCCAGATAGTTTCACTGTAGTGTAGTGAGACCGTGTCACTAATCTTGACATTAGTTTATAGCTAGAGTAGAGACACTTCAGATAGCATCAGGGTAATGACGGTTGGACATCATCTATTTGTTTGTGTTACTGCCAGTTTAACTCCATTTACTTCTGTGTGTGTTACTGCCAGTTTAAAGCCGTAAAGTTTTGTGTGCGTTACTGCCAGTTCAATGCCATATAGTACTGTGTGTGTTACTACCAGTTTAACGCTATATAGTTATGTGTGCATTACTGCCAGTTTAACGCCATATTGTTTTTTGTGCGTTACTGCCAGTTTAATGCTATTTACTTCTGTGTGCATTACTGCCAGTTTAACATTATATAGTTTTGCGTGCATTACTGCCCGTTTAACGCCATATAGTTTTGTGTGCATTACTGCCAGTTTAACACCATATAATTCTGTGTGCGTTACTGCCAGTTTAACGCCATATAGTTTTGTGCGTTACTGCAAGTTTAATGCCATTTATTTCTGTGTTCGTTACTGCAATTTTAACGTCATTTAGTTTCATGTGCGTTACTGCAAGTTTATTGCCATATAGTTCTGTGCGCCACTATACGTTTGGCGCATTATATTGCAATACATTATAGTGTATCTATGGAGTGTGTCTGTGTAGTGTGAGTACTCAAATTAAAGTGCACCAAACACCACTTTATATTAATTAAAGTGCATCTACATACAGATTTCGACTTCTTCTTTACATTTGCTTATAAGCACTGCCCCCTCCCTCCCAATAATGTCTGGGAGGACAACAAGGAGAGACAGACCTTCCCTTGGCACTGTAAGGGGGCTAGCAACAACTGTGTCCACAGGCAAAGGTGGACCTGGTGGTCAGTCCTCAGGCAGGGCATCATTTCCTCTGTTTAGTGAGTTTGCCCTTGCTATCCAGCCACAGCATGGAGAGGAGGTGGTGGATTGGCTTACTAAACCTTCCTCATCCTGCTCATCTTCTGTCACACAAGCAGAGACAAGTGTACAGTCCCCTGCAGTTGCCAAAGTGGATAAACCTGCCTCCTTGTCCACATCTATTCCTGCCATAGCCACAACATCAGCCATGGAGGAGTCAGCTGAGTTATTTGACCACAGCGTCAGCCACTTGCTCCTTGATGATGCCCAGTGATTACTGGATTCAGATGTTGGTTATGAGGTTGAGGATGACAGGAACATGAGCCTAGATAGAGGGGAAAACACTGGTAGACAAATTGGCATGCATGTTCCCCCAGCTGCAGCATATTGCCAAGTTGTCTCCAGTGGTAATGATGATGATGGAGGAGATGGAGATGACGATGATGATGAGGTCACTGATGCGACTTGGGTGCCAGATAGAGCAGAGGAGGAAATTGAAGTTGAGGGGTCACAACCGCAAGAAAGCAGACATCAAGAAAGAGTAGAGAGCAGCCACCCTATTCCATCACATTCTGCAGCTGTTATCTCCCGACTCACTCCCCAAAGCTTAGCTGTCTGGGCCTTTTTCAGCACATCTTCAGCAGATCGCACTGTTGCTATTTGTAAACTGTGTCTCAGGCACATCAAACGTGGCAAAAATACCAGCCATTTGGGTACCACATGCTTAACAAGGCATTTAACGTCCAACCACTCAACCCGTTGACAAGAGCACCTAAAAATCACACAAAAGGGGCATAAATCTGTCCCTCCTCCTCCTTACCCTTCAGTCTGCCCCTGCTATACCGAATCATTACCTCTCAGCAGCCTCCACTGAAAAGGATGATGGTATAGCGCAGGGTGTCCCAGGACCTAGCAGCACATCTGCCAGCAACACACCACCAGCTAGACTGTAACCGGCAAATCTGTTGCAGCAGAAAAAAAATACAGTCCCTGCCACCCACATGCCCAGCATCTAAATGCAAGCTTGTCAAAGCTATTGGCTCTCCAACTTCTGCCTTTCAGCCTGGTGATTTCTACCCCCTTCCGTGTGCTGTACCACAGTGGCAGGTTCCCAGTCACTACTCCTTTTCACGTAAGGCCGTTCCATCTCCCTACCATCATGTGGAAGGGAATGTTCTGGTATTGTTTGGCAAGGCAGTCAACTGTAAAATCCACCTTATTGCTGACACGTGGTCCAGCAAGCATGGACAGGGATGATATATTTCGTTCACAGCACACTGGGTAATGCTGGTTGCAACTCGAAAGGATGCAGGACAGGGTTCGGTGATGCAGCTTGTTGTGCCCCCACATCTCCATACAGATGGTGGTGATGATGCCAGACCTGTGAGCTCTACCCTCTCCATTTCCTCCTCCTCCACCACCTCCATGCCCTCCTCTGCAGAATTGTCCTATGAACATCAGGTACCCCCTAAGCGTTCAAAGGGTTAGTCCCAGAGTCAGGCTAAAAGGTCCCATGCAGTGCTTCAGCTGGTATATTTAGGGGACAGGAACCAGAGATTCTTGCAGCTCTGCAGGGACAGGCCCAGAGGTGGTTCATCATGCCAGCTGGAGCCAGGAATGGTGGTGTGCGATAATGGCTCAAAACCTCCTGTCCGCCCTTAGACAGGACTGGCACATGTCATCAATTTGGTGATGCAGCGTTCCCTAAATACGTACCCAGGGTTGCAAGATGTGCTAAAGCTGGCCAGAGGAGTCTGTAGCCATTTCAGGCGGTCATACACAGCCAGTGCTCGGTTGGCTGATATTCAGTGGGAAATCCACCTGACCATAAACCACCTGATTTGTGACATGCCCACCAGGTGGAACTCAACTTTGTCAATGTTGCAGTGGCTATACATGCAGCAGAGGGCCGTCAATGAGTACCTGTGCGAATACGGCACGACGACGCTCAGGCCGCCTCTGCTTTTTTTCCCCACGCCAATGACTGATCATTAAGGAAGCATGGACTGTATTGTCACCATTTGAGGAGGCCACAAGGATGGTGAGCCGTGACGATGCATGCATCAGTGACACAATCCCTGTTATATTCCTGTTGGAGCAGACTCTGTGTGGCATTATGGACAGGGCAATGGAGACAGAGCAGCTTTCCAACCCCAGGACCCTTGGGAGTAGTGCGTGGCTGGGAGGATTAAGTTTCAGATGCTGTCATCCTGAGTGACCCCAAGGAGTCTGCTTCTCAAGCCTCTGCAAATTTGAGGCGCATGGGCAACCTCATGCTTCAAAGCCTGCGAAAGGACCCAAGAATATGTGGCATAAAGGAGAAGGATGATTACTGGTTGGCAACCCTCCTTGACCACCGTTATAAGGGGAAGGTCTCAGAACTCATCCCGTCCCCACATTAAAGAAGATTTTATTTAATGTTTTTCCTGACTTACAGTGTCGTGGAAAATGTAGTTTTGTTTCTTCTGTTGATCAAGAGAGGAGCGTTGGAGAAGGCATCCACCTAAGCGAGGCATTTCAGAATTTTTTTTGGCCTCACCGCCCAGGGCTGTCAGCTTCCACATCCCATCGTAAGCGTCTGCATCACATGGTGGACGATTACCTCGGGGCCAAAACAGAGATGGAGAGCTTTCCAGCTGACGATCCACTGACTTACTGGGTCATTAGAATAGATCACTGGCCAGAACTTGCCCAGTATGCTATTGAGTTGTTGGGCTGCCCTGCATCCAGCGTGCTTTCAGAATGGGCATTCAGAGGTTTCATTACTACAGACTCAGTGGACTGTTTCATTTTATAAAATGAATCAGTCCTGGATTACCAGCTATGAAGCCCCTGATGCCAATGTCACTGATTAAGTATTTTTGGGATGTGGAATCTCTGCAGGACTTCGAGGCTGCCTAGCTTTGAAAGTGTTCAATCATTTCATCTGGAAGAATGTTTTTGGTAAAGGTCTTCATGGGCACAAATAACACCCAAAGACCAATTTTTCAGCACCTGTTTGACAGGTACATATCATTGCAATTTTTTTTTTGCTTTAATCAAGCCTACCTCTATAGGGTTATGGTGGGAAGGCACCACCGACATCCAAAGACCAATTTTTACACACCCGTCACTTCTATCCAAAGTCAAAGTGACACCAGAATGTATCCAAAAAATCTCTAATCTTGTTCCCAGTGGCCTCATCATACACACTGGATCCCCAGCTGTTGCTGAGCAAAATAAAGGCAGCTTGCAGGGAAAATTTGATTTTTTTGGGCTTTATAAATGCAATTATTGCTGCAGCAGATTCTAGACATGGTACAGATCTGCCACTTTGCAGGTAGACTAAGGGGACCCCCCAGGAACTATACTGGAAGGAATTTTTCATTTTATGCTTTCTCTTTAAAAATCAAAAAATCACTGCTCATTTACAAATTACGTTTTTCACAAACCTTTTTTTTTACTGATACATGTCCCCCAGGGCAGGACCCAGGACCCTATAACCATTGTATGCCAAATTAATTACCTTCAAAATGGGCACTTTTGATTTTGACGTTCGGGTCCCATTGACATTAATGGGGTTTGTTTTTCAGGTTCAAACTTTTGCGATGTTCGAAAGATCTGGTGCAAACCGAACAGGGTTCAGTTCGGCCCATCCCTAGTGCTGATGAGGCTGCACTGATGGGCACTGATAGGCTGCACTGATGGGCACTGATGAGGTGGCAATTATGGGCACTGATTAGGTGGCACTGATGAAGAGGAACTAACATGCCGCACTGATGGGCACTAATAGGTGACATAGATATGCGGCACTGGTTGGCACTGTTAGGTGGCACTGGTGGGCACTGATAGGCGGCACTGTTGGGCACTGATGGGCAGCACTGATGAGCAGGCACTGATTGGTGGCACTGATTGGTGGCACTGCTAGCACTTTCCTGTAATCAGGGCACTGATGATCGGCAGTCCTCGCCACACACTCTGTCAGTATGAGGAGAGGAGAACCAATTCGCGGCCCTTTCCATATTTACATGTGATCAGCTGTGATTGGACACATCCGATCACATGGTTAAAGAGCCACGGCCACCGCTCTTTACAGAGATCGGGGTCACGCCGTGTTCTAGCAACATGACACGGTCAAGATCGCCGTGCTGCATTCCACTACGGCACGCGATAGCGGGCATTCTGGGGCACCGTCCTATGATATCTTCCCAGAATGAGAGCCACACCGTCCCTCCGTCCTTCAAAAATGGGTGGGCAGCAAGAGGTTAAACACCCCACTTTCACCCGCCCCTATCGGAATTTATTCATTCATCATATGTGCAACATGTACCCACTGGGACCAATGTCACTGGGACAGAGAGTAATATGAAACTCATTTTTTTATATTCAACACTTGAATTGGAATAGACTGAAATATCTTCCAATGCGGACACCTGGTCATTTTTTGATGTGTCTCTGGGGAATCTCCCCAATGGGACAAAAGCAGAACAAATGGCAGTGACAGAAGTCATTCCTCTTGTTTGGCAACCAGCGCAGCTGATACTAAGTGTTATGGGGATCTCCCTCCATCTTTCCCTGCATCTTACCCTTGAAGTTGGAGTAATTTTTGTGTGCTGGATGTGAAGCAGAATCTGCTGATAGGGATTTGCTTTATTAAATGATCCTCAGGAGAAAACTTCTGACTGGTCCTGAAGAACAGGTGATTACTAAAAACATGTTACAATTACACCCTGCTTATCTTCCAGTGGAACATTGCATATCCGTATGACTAACTAACTGACATATTAATGGAAAAGAGAAAAAAGGAGTCAGTGTAGTCTCTATACATTGATCTACTTTGTTTTTAATGTTGCCCTAATTACAGTGAACCAATATCTGTTGCTTTTTAAAATGTATTTATGAATAAAAAGAAAAAAAAAAACTTTTATATAGCAGTGTGCTACATACAGGCGTGTATGACCCTGAATACTTAATTTTATAGTGCCATAGTAACAGGGGTATTGCGCTTTTCAAAACAGGAATGTCAACATGAAGAAATTGAATTAATTGTTTTCAGAATTAAGTATCCACTTTATGTGCAAATAAATTATTTTTAAGCAATTTCAATGACTTTCAATAAGCTTTCTCCTGCAAAATCAAGTCAACCTACTAGTGACTAGAGATGGGCCTAACACCCCCCAGTTCAGTTCATGCCAGAACCCTCGAACATCACAAAAGTTGGGACCCAAATGAGGAACCCCATTAAAGTCTATGGGACCCAAACTTGAAAAATCAAAATTTCCTAATTTTAAAGGCTTATATGCCACCAGTACCAATTCAAAAAAAAAAAAACTTTAAAAAAACACTATTTTTAAAGGAGCAGTGATTTTAATGATGCTTGAATTAAAATGAAAAAAAAAATCCTGTAAATGTAATCTGGTGAATCTTTTCCATGTATAGAACCTGCTGCAGCCAAACTGACATTTTATAAAGAAAAAAAATTATATTTAAATAGATTTTTTTCTGAAAGCTTTCTTTATTTGGACAAACTGGAATTTAGATGCTGGGCATGTGGGTGGCAGGAAGTTTTTTTTTTCTCACTGCAGCAGCTGGGGCAGAGAAAATTACTTGCTATACTCTACAGCTGAGGTTGTGCTGCTGGCAGATGTGTTGCAAGGACCTGTAAAACCCTTTGCTACACCATCATCCATTTCAGAATATGGTACAAAATTTCCCCTCAAAGGGTGGGACTTTATAGGCATAGACTGTGAGACATACAATTTTAGTAAAAAAAAATATAGAATATTTTATTCACTGATTGCCGCCCGCCGGCTGTCATATGACGGCCAGGCGGCGCGACTCTTGTTCTGGGAGGGCGTCATATGACGCCCTCGCCTTCCCTACCCACCAGGGGGTGCGTGCGTGCCCCCAACGGCAATCGCGCATACCCGTCGTGTCACTGGGCACCCAGCGCGCGGCCGCCAGGCTCACGCGATTGCCCGGTAACACGGCAGGATGTGGATCTGTGTGTGTAAACACACAGATCCACGTCCTGTCAGAAAGGAGAGGAGACCGATCTGTGTTCTCAGTACAGAGCAACACAGATCGGTCTCCTCCCCTTGTGAGTCCCCTCCCCCTTCAGTTAGAAACATTCCCTAGGAACACAATTAACCCCCCGATCACCCCCTAGTGTTAACCTCTTCCCTGCCAGTCACATTTATACAGTAATCAATGCATTTTTATAGTAGGGGGGCCATGAGCTTTAGGAAGCCAAGGAAGAGAAGCTAAAGGTGTTGGGTGTGCGTTGACCAAATCAATGTGGCCCATAGTGGCATTTGATGCTTTGCATGAAGGTGAGATAATGGGGCGATGCCCGCTGCTATATATGCTTGCAAGTTAGGAACTGAAAGGCCACCATTGACTCTGACGCGTAAAGGACTTGTCTCTTAATCCTGGGCCTTTTGTGGCCCCATATAAATTGCATAATTTTACGATGGTGTATTCGAATAATATGGGGAGGCACTTGAACTGGCAAAACTCTAAAATAATAGAGCAATTTAGGGAGGTATGTCATGCGTACCGACGCTATTCTGCCGAACCACGAAATCTGGAGTGTGGACCAAGAGGCCAACATAGCATCCAGCTTTCGGAAAAGCGGAGGAAAATTTGCCTGATATAATCCCGAAATTTTTGTGAGTAAGTTTAATAACCAAATAGGGTAGAGAGGATAACCACTGAAACGAAAATGCCGACTGCAAGGCTTCTACTACCGGGGGCCGAAGAATAGACATCGCTTTAGATTTAGCCGGATTAACTGAAAGGCCCGAAAATGAGGCGAAAGTGTCTAAGAGAGAGAATAAGTTGGGGAGGGAGATTCTGAGTTGAGTAATGGTTAATAAAATGTCGTCCACAAACAGGGACAACTTGTGTGCAGTGCCTGCTATTTCTACTCCTGAGATATCTGGGTGAGAGCGTATGGCCTCCGCCAGGGGTTCAAGTGCTAGTATAAATAGGAGAGGGGAGAGTGGGCACCCTTGCCGTGTTCCCCTTTTAATCGGGAAAGTAGGCGATTCATAACCATAATACCGCAATTTAGCCTGAGGGGATTGATATATTGCTGAGACCCAACCCAAAAAGGAGGTGCCAAAACCATAATGTGTAAGAACCAATCAAATAGGGCCAGGATAAGGTGTTGAAAGCTTTGTTAACATCTAACAAAAGAAACATTGTACCCAGGGACCTTTCATGCACTATATGTTGGATCTAGAGGAGTCGTCGAATGGCGTCACTTGCCTGTCTATGGGGAACAAATCCCACCTGATCTTTTTTTATTAGGCGCGGTAGGAAGGAATTCAAACGATTGGCCAGAATTTTCGTCAGTATCTTCATGTCAATGTTGATTAAAGAGATTGGCCGAAAATTTGCCCAGGAAGAGTGATCTTTGTCTGGCTTAGGGATCATCACTATGTTGGCAGTTAGCAAGTCCGGCGAAAATGAATGACCTCCTTTGACCGAGTTATACATAGTCGCTCGGTGTGGGGCCAGGACCTCTGCAAATTTTTGATAGTACAAAGCAGTGAAGCCGTCCGGACCTGGCCTTTTGCCCACCTTCAATTCCTTAATTCACTGAAGAATCTCAGAGACCTGTATATCTCAGTCCATTAGGGAGATATGGGGATGCGATAGGGAAGATAATTTACTTAGAAAATCAATCAGGCCTTGTGTTGAAGAATGATTTAGGGGGAGTAGAGTTTAGTAAGGAATTCTTCCAAAATCCGCTGAGGGTTTCCCGTAAGGATATTATGACGGGTGTGCAGGTATATGGGAGTAAATTTCGGAATATAGGTTCGCAGTCTGTTAGCCAACTGCGCATTTGGTTTGTTTGCCTTAGAATACCATTTCTGGCGGGCCCAGCGTAAGGTACGGTCCGCCTCATCTGTCAGGCATAAATCCAAGTCGGTACGGGCTTTGTCTAAAGCTCTGCGGTTGGCAGGGGTGGGGGATACTTTAAAGGCCGTCGAGCAGTCCTCCAATGTCTGTTCTAACTTACGTCGGGCTTGAACTCTATCCCTCTTGCGCTGGGACGCTATTCGAATAACGCGTCCCCGGATGACCGCTTTATAAGCCTCCCATAATATTATTGGGGAAGAGACCGAACCTACATTAAGTCTAAAGTATTCCATAGTAGCTTCTTTAATTTCACTGAGGATCGGTTTCAAAGATAAAAGTGAATCGTTCATCACCCAGGGAACTTGTTGTGAATTGTTGAGTAGAGTACGACATACAGTTAAAACTGGATCGTGATCTGACCAAGGGACTGCTAGAATCGATACCGACTCAATTAAGGGAAGGTGTTTCCGTAAATGAATGGTCGATTCTAGAGTGAGAGTGGTGAGGATAAGAGTAATGAGTGTAGTCCCTGCCCGTGGGATGAAACTCTTGCCATAGGTCTACTAGGTCCAAATTTTGTAGGGCGCGCAAAAAATTTTTTGCCGCAGGAGGGAGGGCTTTATGATCCGCCGGGTATTTATCAAGGGCTGGATTGAGCGTCACATTTGCCTCACCTGCCAACAGAAGGGTGCCTCTTTGGTGGACCTGTAACAAGGAACAAACATGAGACAGAAATGGGCCCGGATTTTCATTTGGGGCATAGTAGGTCATAATGGTTACTTCATTGTCCTGAACAGAACCCTGTAAGATAAGATATCTGCCATTAGGGTCAGCTATCTGTTTATTACAGATAAATGGGACAGATTTTCGTATGGCTGTAAGAACCCCCCTCTGCTTAGTAGGACCATTCGCTAAATATACTTGGGGATAATTTGCTGTGAAATATTTGGAGCAGGAAGAAGAGGAAAAATGAGTTTCCTGTAAACAGGCTATATCTATCCTTTGTTGCTTAAGATTTTTAAAAACTTTAACTCTTTTTTGTGGGGAATTCATGCCTTGAACATTCAGGGACAGCCAATGAAGAGTCATTGGGATTGAGTTACAACGCTATGGACTACTCCATCCACACACCCCAGGGGCCAAGGGAAAAGGGAAAGAGAGGGGGAAAGAAAAGAGAGAAAAAAATGGTAAGAGCAGAGAAGAACATAAGATATGAGAAAACCGAGATAAATTCTAATTAGAATATGTAGTGGATACATTGACGTATCGTGCCATGGGCTGCAAGGCCCACAATAAGGTGGGAACATGGCCAAGACAAAAATCCTAGCCATGTGCCAACCCCTGAGGGGAGCAGTGGTCCGTTGGAACCACTGGCCTATAATGTAGATAGATCAAACTAACTAAGTAAACTTGACATAAAATTTTAAACAATACTTAGAGATAGCAACTAGACTAACAACATTGGATGAATTACAGTATGAGAACCTCAGAGCACTCTTGGCAGCTCGAGGGTGTGAATGTAGGGGCCCTCCCCGCCCCCCAGGGACGACAGTCACAAGACCGCCCCCCCAGAGGACGGGGCAGGACCCCACACCCAACTCCAAAGGCTGTCTCCGTCACCCCACTGAACAGGAGCAAGGGGACTCGGCGAGTGAAGAAAACTTACATACAACCTAAATAACCATCAATGGGGGTTTTGTCCCCAACCAAAAACCACCTGCCCTTTACCCCCCACCCCACCAGGACTTAAAAGTAATTTGGTTGTGCCTGATGAATCCTCTTCTCCATGAGGACCATCAGCAATGTAGAGGTGGTACAGGGGGCAAACTATTGTCAGTGACCCCTCAGGGAGTTTCATGTGGGGTGGTCCACGCCCAAGACCGCCATCTCACAGGTGGGGCAGTCTACCATAGGGCTACGATCCACCCCGCAAATCTCCAGTCAATTCAAGTGGGCAGAGGTATGGCAGGGGGACGTCCTCCAAAGAATACAGCTGAAATTTTCCAGTTAGGTTGAAAGGTAGAAATCAGAACACTAACTGTCCTTGACACCCCGAACCAAGCGGCCAAGAAAAATGAACTGCACATCATGAAGAAATGGAACTTATCATCCGTTGTTAGCTTGGTGGAATCTTTGGGCCTGCAGATCACGCAGCGCCTGGGATCCAGATTGTGAACGTTGTGATACTTGAGGAGGTTTACGAGGGGGCCTAGAGGGACCTGGCTGAGAATTGGAAACCTGGGGATCAGGTTGAGACAGAGGAATGTCCAATTGCAGATCCTGGAGATGTTGCTTTAGGTCTGATGGAGAGGTGGCATGGAACTGACGACACTGGTGGGAGAAAGAAAGCTTAAAGGGGAACCCCCATCTGTATTTGATCTGATTGGATTGTAGAACTTGGAGATAAGGCTTGAGACCTCGTCTTCTGGTGATGGTGACCGGCGAGAGGTCCGCAAATATTTGAAGGTGGTTGCCTTGAAAAGAGATATCTCTTTGTTCTCGAGCAGCTTGTAAAAGCTTCTCCTTGGTTCTAAAATAGTGGAATTTGATAATAACGTCCTTTGGGGGACCTTCGGAAGGCTTAGGGGCCAATGACCGGTGTATGTGGTCAAATTCTAACCTTTCCCCAGGGATCTCAGGAGCCAGTTCTTGGAAAAAAGCGGTGGCTGTTCATTGGAGATCCATGATGATTTCAGTAAGACCGCGGATACGAAGATTATCCCTGCGGGCCCTGTTTTCTGCGTCCTCTAATTTATCTCTGAGAGCGTCCAGTTCTGCGGACATTTTGTCCACCTCCTCTTCATGACCCTCCAACACGGTGGTAGCCAGGTCCATGCGGTGTTCTAATTGGTTGGTACGGTGGCCTATCTCTTTAAGGCCTCGAACCAAGTCCGAGGAAAGTTTACGGGAGGCGGCCGTTATCTCATCTCTCACAATGCTACGGAATTTGGCTAGCATAGCATCAGGATCAGCAGGATGAGGGCTTGTGCGCTCCGTGGGGAACAGATAAAGGCTTTCAGCAGGGGATCCTTGTCCCAATTCAGAAAGTTGTGTATCATCGTCAGGTTCTGGAGGCTCAGGCTCCATTTTAGATCTGCCTTTGCCTGGGGCCGGGGGTTTATTGCTGTTCTGCTTGTTTTTTAGCTTGTTTTTTGTAGAGCGGTACATTACCGCTTGCGGCTCCAGGAATTCCTCTGACCTTTGTGGTAAAGTAACCTCCCCCTCGTGATTTCTATGTCAGATTAGGCCAGATATTTGCTTCCGACGGCGCGGAGTGGGGGAATCAAATATCCATTTCCTTCGCTCACGCGTATGCCCCCGTCTCGGACGGTGTCTTACATAGCAAAAAAAAAGGGCTCCTTTACATTTAATGAAAGTTGTTGTTCAGTGGTTCTGTGAGCCTATGTAGTGATTGCAGGGGGGTGGTTAATTATAGCAAATGATGATTAAAGATTCATGCTAAAAGTGGTCAGCCAAGTCACAGTAAAAGATAGTGGTTTTGAGAGTCCTGGGAGTACCAAGATGGCCGCCACCCTCCAGGAGTAGGCCAAGGCCGGGGACTTTCCTAAGGAGCGGCCGCCGGATGTGTAAAGGCTGCTCTGTTGAGGCCCAAAACCCCCAGCCAGGGACAGATGCCAGTACTTAGAGGGACAGGTGCCTTCAGGCTTGACTCAAGAGGGACGATAGTACTCACTGCGGACCGGGGGGAGGCCTGTAGATCTGATGCTGAGGCCTGAGGCCTGTAGGAAACAACCGGCCGCGGAGCGGAGCGGGTTCTCACTCCGCTTTTCGGGTTTTTTTGTTGCCGCTACCCTCCGGAGGTGGGGTATCCCACCGCAGAGATCCGGGTACACTCTCCCTGCGTGGATGGCTGCCGAAACAAGTAAAGGGACGCCGGACGGATCCTAGGCCCCAAGATGGCAGGGGCCGCCGCACTTTCAATGCCTCCGGTGCCGTTCCCGACCCAGGTGGGCAGAAACTAACCCCCTGTAGCAGGCTAGGGAGAGTCCAAGCTTGTTAGGGTGTAAGCCAGGGGCTTCCCAGGGCAAAGATGGGCTGTGGATGGCGGTGGATTAGCCTCGGGTCTGAGGAGCTCAAAGCTGCACGTCTTCACAGTTCAACACCAGGACACGCCCCCCGAGAGATACATATATTTTCAACAACAACATAAGCCAAAACAGCATTGGTATCAATTTAATGGTGACAAACGGTATAGGCAAAGAGGAACACATATGTGCTGCTCACATACTCACATGTACAGCAGAGCATCAGATTCCAAAAAAAGTCTCCAAAAGGGGTCAAAGATGGCCCAATGGACCAATAGTGGAGGAATGCAGCAGGCAAGAGGGGAATTAAAAGAAAAAGACTTCCCGATTGATAAGATGAGTGGGCCCAGGATCCCCTGCAAACCGGGACCGCATTAGCAGGTGGCTGGGAATAAGGAGAGGAAGTAGTTTTAACAAACTGTGGCTGTATTAGGTTCTATACATTTTTATCAGAAAAAGTATATCAAAGTTCATTGTCCAATATCCTCATAAAGAGAGGCAGGCATACAAAAAAGTGAAGGACTAATATACCTATATTACAAATATAAACAAATTGCATATATATACATGTGTGTCTATATACAAAATGTATATACCTCAAAGATGGCGCTGTCTATACATGGATGAGGACAACATAGGATGAGTGGATTGATGAGGGTGAAGATGGTTCAAACCCCAAAACTCAAGCGATGTTGAATAGTAGGTATAATGTTCCGAAATGAGGATGCATTTGAATAGCTTGAAAATCACATGGAAGTCCTAAAGCAGACCTTAGATACAGACATCCAAACGAGACATAGTCTATGGATAACAAAGTAAATAGAGAAATAAGATTGGCATCTATATGGCCAAAAAGGGCCAACAAAGATTTGAATAGCTGGTTAGAGTCAAGAAAAACCTATCAGAGACTATGTAGATTGTTTACCTGAACCACTCTATACTGCCAATATGTTGCCTTATCCACAGTCACAGCAGCCCTAATTGAGCATACTCATAAATGGGAGCTGATAGGAGACCAGTCCCAACCTCCCAGCAGGTGTGGGTGATAAGCATCACCCACACATACACCTTTGCTGACACCGCAGTCCCCTGAGTGCACAGTGCATGGCGCCACCCCCTGCCCACATCCAAAATGGCGATGAGGGAAGTGTGATGTCATGCGCCGCGCTCCCACCGACACGCATGCTCAGTCGCCCAGGGAATCAATGGAACACAAGAAGGGGGACGAAACATAACATCATTTCATCCCCTGACAGCAATCGGCGCCAGCACATGGGCTAGCATCCGTGCTGACATACACATGTTCATGGATGGTGGGGCAGAGATGGAAGGGGAAAAGAAAGATTAACCCTAGAAAAACGGGTTGATAAGGCGCACCAAGGACAAAGGAGACCGCAGGCGAGATGCCGAGCGGACAGTAAAAATCTCTAAAGATCAGTGAGGACACTAGACCCAAAAGGACACACACCATCAGAAATGCAATAAAAAATAAAGATTGAAATATAAAGGGAGAGAAAAGGGGTGAAAATGAAAAAAAAAAAAAAAGGAGAGACCAATTCGTGATCCGAAGCCCTGACAACATGTGAAAAATTGTAGTCAAAAAGGAAACATGGATAAGCGTATGTAACGCACAGGCACAGCATACATTTGCACATTGGTGTATTGATGTAATAAACCATATACAAAAATAAACAAACAAAGGACCAAGATGGACATATTAGTCCTTAAAGAACTTAAAAATGATTCTTTCGTGGTTCACTGGGAAACATGGAAATATGTACAGAGAGAACACTACCCTTCCATTCCCCCCGATACGAACCCCTCAAGAAAGGGCCTATAATTGGCTGCTTCATTCAGGCCAGGAAAAACTGTAGCCTGAAGTGAAAAAATCCATTTGAGTTCCTTTTGTAACAGAGTTTTGTTCCAGTCTCCCCCTCTTGCACTGGAATGCACTCTGTCCAAAACCAAAAACTGGATTTTTGGAAAGATGCCATTGTGCAGGGATAGAACATGTCTTCCCAGGGGGAGATTGGGAATTGCTTTCTTCATACTCCAAATATGTTTGGACATCCGGGAACGCAGTTCAACCTTGGTTTTACCTACATAAAACGCACCGCAGTCGCATAATAGTAGGTATCCCTCTCCGTTGGTCTTACAGTTAGCAAAATGTGCTGCTTTAAAGGACCTTCCATTCGACAACACACATGTGGGCCACACCTGTAGGTATCAGCAGAAGGTGCAGCCCCCACATGTGTATGTACCTTTGGTTTTGCAAGGGTCACCTCAATTCTTACCCTTAAACGCACTTTGAACAATACAGTCCCTAATTTATGTATAACGTATAAAGGTGATAAGTGGCCTAGTTGGCACAAATCTGCCCATTTTATTATCCATGGACAGAAAGTGCTTTTGCACTATATTGTGAACTTTGTTGTGTTGGTTCGAATAAGAGATTATTATTCTAGCCAAGTTTTCATTGTGACCGTCCTCCCTTTGTTTTTGAGAGTATAGAAGTTCATATCTGGTTTTCTCCAAGGATTTTCTATAGGCCTTTTTGAGAGATGTTTTGGAATAACCTCTCTCTAACAGACGAGTCTGCAATTTTTTAACTTCGATATGAAACATTTTTTTTATGAGAACAATTTCTCCTAGTACGTAGGTACTGACTAAAGGGTATGGAAGAAATGAGAGGATGTAGGTGAAAGCTAGAAGTGTGGAGTATGGAGTTTCTCGTTGTCGACTTTCTGAAGAGACAAGTCTGGATGGCACCTCCCTCCCCACGGAGGACCGTGACATCCAGAAATGTCACCTGGTCAGAGTGAAGGGTCATTGTAAAGGTTAGGCTGAATTGGTTCTTATTGAGCCTGGCTAGAAAGGCTGACAGCATCTCTACTGGGCCGTCCCAAATTAAGAACACTTCATCGGTGTATCTTGCCCACATCATAATGTGGTCAGTGTACATCGTCAATTGTTCGTCTGCCATCACTGAGCGCTCCCACTCCCCCAGGTACAGATTGGCGTACGATGGGGCACAACATGTCCCCATCGCAACACCCTGCACCTGGAGGTAGTGGGAGCCATCAAAGGAAAAAATGTTGTGATTGAGGATAAAGTCCAAAGATTGCACAATAAAATCACTGTAGGGCCATTCATCATCGACTTGTTGGGATAGAATATGGTGAATAGCAGCTAAACCCAACATATGTGGAATGGAACTATAGAGTGCCTCAACGTCTATAGTGACTAGCATTGAGTGCTCTGAGATGAAAAGGCCATCCAGAATTTTGAGAAAATGGATCGTATCCTTGACATAGGATGGGAGACTGATTACAAATGGCCTAAGGTGTTCGTCGATTAATCGAATAAGTCTTTCGGAAATTGAACCATTTCCCGAAATAATAGGACGGCCAGGTGGATCCTTTCTGTCCTTATGCATCTTTGGGAGCGAGTAAAAGGTTGGGATTCTCGGATGTTTGGTACGTATATATTTCCAAGTTGTAGCTGTTATGATACCATTTTGGCCCGCCGTATCCACTAGATCATAGAATTTGGCATTGAACTTTTCGATCATGTGGATAGGGATCGGACGATACCAATTCTTATTTCTAAAGCCGCGTACACACGGTCGGACTTTTCAGCTACAAAAGTCCAACGGACGCTGACGGACTAAAGCTGGCTGGTAATCCGATCGTGTGTGGGCTTCTCCGGACTTTCAACGTACTTTTTTAGCCTCAAATCCGACGTACTTTAGATTTGAAACATGCTTCAAATCTTTACGTCGTAACTACGACGGACCCCGAAATCCGCTCGTCTGTGTGCTAGTCCGACGGACAAAAAGCCACGCTAGGGCAGCTATTGGCTACTGGCTATCAACTTCCTTATTTTAGTCCGGTGTACGTCATCACGTACGAATCCGTCGGACTTTTGTGTGGTCGTGTGTAGGCAAGTCCGTTCGTTAGAAAGTCTGCAACAAGTCCGCGGCAAGTCCGCCGCAAGTCCGCCGAAAGTCTGTCGGACGGCTGTCGGACTTTTGTAGATGAAAAGTCCGACCGTGTGTACGCGGCATAAGAATCTTTCTACACATGGCGGTGTACTGATCGTTATCCATGATAACGATGTTTCCACCTTTGTCAGATGGTTTAATCACCAATAAACAGTTTTTTGATAAGTTTTTCAAAGCTTGTTTTTCGGACATGGTCATATTATCTTTGGAATTAGCTTTGAAAGATATCTTATTCAGATCTCGAGATACAAGCTTTGAAAGGGTTGCCACATTTGGATTTGAACTTGGTGCTGGGTAATGATGTGACTTTTTCTTGAGCATGGATTTAAATTTGACTGACTTCTCATTTGATTCTGCGTCGGCATCGACCAAAAGTTTTTCAATGTCAGCGCAGTCAATGAGGTCTGATTGATCATTTTCATCAAGAAGAGAAATATGTTGGTTGATGGCCCTATCTTCTTCAACTGAGTGTTAGGGTCATAGTTTTTACTATACATGTTTTTCAATAGAAGTTTTCTTACGAAAAGTTTGAGGTCCTTAACCAAATCAAACTTGTTGAGGTTTTCATTGGGGCAGAAGCCCAGCTCCTTCATAAGAACATTGATCATCCCTGTCAGAGGAGGCTGCTGAGAGGTCAGGTGGGGGTGGACATGAAAGGTGAGGTGAAGAAGAATTGTGTCCCTTGTGTGTGGCTTTCAGGTGCTCTTGCCAAAACGCTGAGTGGTGGGAGGTTAAATCTCTTGTCAAGTATGTGGTACCCAAATGATTGGTGTTTTTGCCATGCTTGATCTGCTTGCACAGAGATTGCAAATTGCAACAATGTGATCGGCTGCACATATGCTAAAAAAAAGCCCAGACAGCTGAGCTGTGGGTAGTGGGCCAGGAGATAACAGCTCCATAATGTTATGAAATAAGAAAGCTGCTCTCTACTCTTCCATCATGGCTGCCTCTGGAGGACATCCTGCCTCGTTTGGGTTGTTTTTCCACCTCATATTTCTCCTCTGCTCTATCTGGCACCCAAGTCAGATCAGTGACCTCATCATCCCCTCAATCCTCATCAACACTGGAACCAACCTGGCAATACACTGGGGCTGGGGGAACATGACTGCCAATTTGTTGTTTACCATTGTTCTTCCTGCTCTGTAGGCTCATGTTAGTAATGTCTGTGCATCCTCAAGAGGAAAGTGGCTGATGCTGTGTTAAAATACCGTATATACTCGAGTATAAGTCAAATTTTTCAGCACATTTTTTTGTGCTGAAAGTGCCCCCCTCGACTTATACTTGAGTCAAGCACTTTTCTGCAGCAAAAAATTTCATTTTCTGAACCGAATTTGTGGCCCCGTATCTCAGGGCCACTTGGTGCTATGAACCACAAATTTGGTGTGCAAACCCAGTGGAACTGGTACCACAACATATCCAAAGCTGAAGTTCCTAGCATTAAGTGGCCCCGAGATACGGGGCCCCAAATTCGGTTCAGAAAATGTCATTCTCTGCTGAAGAAAAGTGCTTGACATTTTCTGGACCGAATTTGGGGCCCCATATCTCAGGGCCACTTAGTGCTAGGAACCTCAAATTTGGTATGCAAACCCAGTGGAACTGATACCATAACATATCCAAAGCTGGAGTTCCTAGCACTAAGTGGCCCTGAGATACGGGGCCCCAGAACCGGTTCGGAAAATGTCATTCTCTGCTGCAGAAAAGTGCTTGACATTTTCTGAACTGATTTTTGGGGCCCTGTATCTCGGGGCCACTTGGTGCTAGAAACCCCCCTGGAAATGTTATGGTGCTAGTTCCCCTGGGTTTGCACAACAAATTTGGGGTTCCTAGCACTAAGTGGCCCGAGATACGGGGCCCCAAATTCGGTCAACTGTGTCCATCTGCAGCAATGTCATTTCAGGACCCTTTGGGTTCAGAGACCCCAAATTTTGGCTGCAGCTAGGGGGCATCTAGGAACCCTTAACTACCGAGTTTGAAGTTCAGGGGACCTTTGGCTGCAAATGGGCACAGTGAGGCATGCAAATGGGCACAGTGATGCTGCAAATGGGCATTGTTGACCCTCTTTTCCACTTACAGTAGCTGTGCATTTCTCACCCTCATCTTATACTCGGGTCAATAAGTTTTTCCCATTTTTTTTGTAGTAAATTAGGGCCTCGACTTATACTCGGAACGACTTATACTCGAGTATATACGGTAATTCAGCTGACTCCTCAATGCATGATGCTGTGGCTATGGCAGAAGTAGCTGTGGACAAAGCGGCTGAATAAACTGCTCTGGCAGCTGTGGTGGACTGCGCACTAGTGTCAGCTTGGGTGATAGATGATGAGGAGTATGGTCTAGTAAGCCAGTCCACCATCTGCTCTGCATGCTGTGACTGGATAGCATGGGCAACATCACTAAACAGAGACAAATGTGCCCTGCCCGAGGACAGACCATGTCCACCTTTGTATGTGGACACAGATGCTGCTGGCCCCCTCATAGTGACATGTGAACATCTGCCCCTCCTTGTTGACCTCCCAGACATGATGGGGGGCTTATTACCAAAATTTAATAGAAACTGGGAAATGTGTGAGTGGATGCACTTTTTTGAATGAAAAGTGGTGTTTGGTGCACTTTACATTGAGAACTGACGCTGACGGAAATGTAAAAACGATAAAAAATGTAAAAAAAAGGGGAACGCCAGCGTTGCAGTCAGAAAAACTGTGGCTGGCAATTTTTAAAAAAGATGGGCAGGCAGGGGACAAGAAAAAAAAAATCCAGAAACCAAAGAAAAGGGGGTAAAAAAGCACTGCATACAGCACTAAATGTTATGTAATGCTGTGTTAAACACTGCACTATACTAACACTACACTATACTGACACACTATACTCACACACAGTACTAACTCTACACTAACACTCTACACTCAGAGTCACAATAAGTGAACACACAAACTCACTAGTAGCAAACTGAGCCTTGCTCTATCTAGCTCCAATCCAACACGATGCAAAAGCTTCCTAGGGAAGTTACCTTTTATAGTGTGGGGTGGGACTATGATTGGAGACATCATCACTGCTCTGACAGTGCTCTGGTGCCCTAATTAGTAAAGTCTTGCACCTGTCCAGCGGTCAGGTGTAAGACTTCACCCACTTAGGGCCCTAGAATGCACTATGAAGCACGCAGTGCATTATGGGGAGCTCAGTGGGTAAACATCCTGCCCACTGCCGAGCGACCTGCAAATTCAAACTTTTACTCGTCTAGAATTGTTCACCCAACACTACTAGCGACAGGTTTTATCTAAACTTTGGAACAAGCCAGAAAAAAATCTAAACAACCTCTTGGTGGTATTTGCAGCTGAATGGATAACTCTCCAGTTTAGCCATCTCCTCAAGAAGTGCAGGGTATTTTCATCAAATTAACTTCTTTATTGCACTTGTCACCAATGCTACTAGTCACCAATGGTGGGGGGTAATTTTCACTGCCATTTCACTGACAACCAATGGTGTTTAAATACCACTGTCACAGACGTGATTGGGTTAAATAGAACTGTTACTGAGAACAGATGCAGGAGGGGAGGGGGGATAACTGCACTGTTATTGACAGCAACACTAGAGTGTTATTTTGCGGTCACAGACACCAATGCTGTTTTTTTATGTGCTCACTGACACCAATGCTGGGGGTTCTTACTGTGGTCAATAGCACCAATGTTTTTTTTTTTTTTTATTGTCACTGACACCAGTGCTGAAAGTTATTATTGTTGTCACTGAAACCAATACTAGGGGTTAAAATTCTTGTCACTGACACCAATTCTCTGGCAGTAAATTGCAAAAAATGCAGCAGGATGGAAGTTTTTGGGCACTTAGGTGTGCTACAGTTTTAAATAGACTGCCTACTTTGATGCAATGCATTTCAAAGCATTAAAATGTGTTTCTGTTGTGTGGCCCTCTGAAAGTGTTGGGGCCTCATCTAAGCTGTTATTTTCAAGTTGACCATCACAGGGGAAGGAAGGGTGGAAATCAACTGCCATTTCACTAAGGTGCAGAGAGTGCAGAGTAGATGTTTAGCAGCACGACATCTAGTACTGCGGTTAGAAACCTGTGCATTCTGTATTTGCAGACTACAGTTCCTAGAATGGGCATGCTGGTGATTAGAGATGAGCTTCGAGTTCAAGTCGAACCCATGTTTGACTCGAACATCACATGTTCGATGCGAACATTGCATGTTCGACTCGAACATCGTATGTTCGACTGTTCATTGAATTGTGAACGTTATGGGCCGTTCGCGCCAAATTCGAGTTGCGTGTCACGGCCCATAATTCACTGTGGCACCGCAGTGCATTGCTGGCTGATGATTGGCCAAGCATGCAATATGACCCGCATGCTTGGCCAATCACAACGCTGTATGTACAGAGAGCCGTAATTGACCAAAGCCAGGGTGGCTTTGGCCAATTATGGCTCAGGGGGTTTAGTACACACCCCACACTATTTAAGGCCTCCTACATGGCAGCCTTGTGTAGTGTGTTGCGGCGGCGGAGAGATAGACAGAGAGACGGTGTCATTTGATTTAAGTTAGATAGAGTAGGCAGGCGAGTCAGTTAGCTGCACTTACAGTGTATTGTGTATATATATTCATCCTAGGTGTTGTGTGTGTGTATATATATATATATCTATATCTATATATATATAGATATATATATATATATATATATCTATATATATATAGATGTATATATACACTGTATTCAGTTTAGCTAGATCCGTTCCTCTTATTCTCTTCCTACTGACAGGCAGGCAGGTGTTCTTATGATCTTATGGTATTAGTACCACAGGCAGGCAGCTGCAGTATTTACAGTTAGTGTAGTGCGTCCTCTGCACAGTGTGCACCTAAAGCTACCTGAAGACAATTGCTGTTGTTCTGATCCTATTAATACCATAGGCAGGCAGCTGCAGTATTTACGGTTAGTGTACCATGTCCTCTGCACAGTGTGCACCTAAAGCTACCTGAAGACAATTGCTGTTGTTCTGGTCCTATTAGTACCACAGGCAAGCAGCTGCAGTATTTACAGTTAGTGTAGTGCGTCCTCTGCACAGTGTGCACCTAAAGCTACCTGAAGACAATTGCTGTTGTTCTGATCCTATTAATATCACAGGCAGGCAGCTGCAGTATTTACAGTTAGTGTACTATGTCCTCTGCACAGTGTGCACCTAAAGCTACCTGAAGAAAATTGGTGGTGTTCTTCTGATCCTATTAGTGCCACAGGCAGCTGCGGTATTTACAGTTAGTGTACTGTGTAGAGGTCGACCGATATAGGTTTTTCTCTGGCCGATGCCGATGCCGATATTTAGAAATCGCAGTGGCCGATGGCCGATATAAGATGCAGATTTTTTTGGGCTGATATATTAGGCTGATTTTTTTTTCTTTTTTTCCCCCCATCTCATAAAATCTAACATTGCTTTACAACAGTGCTTTTGGGCTAAAAATAGCACATATAGCATATATATATATATATATCTATATATATATAGATGTATATATACACTGTATTCAGTTTAGCTAGATCCGTTCCTCTTATTCTCTTCCTACTGACAGGCAGGCAGGTGTTCTTATGATCTTATGGTATTAGTACCACAGGCAGGCAGCTGCAGTATTTACAGTTAGTGTAGTGCGTCCTCTGCACAGTGTGCACCTAGAGCTACCTGAAGAAAATTGGTGGTGTTCTTCTGATCCTATTAGTATCACAGGCAGGAAGCTGCAGTATTTACAGTTAGTGTAGTGCGTCCTCTGCAGAGTGTGCATCTAAAGCTACCTGATGACAATTGCTGTTGTTCTGATCCTATTAATACCACAGGCAGGCAGCTGCAGTATTTACAGTTAGTGTAGTGCGTCCTCTGCACAGTGTGCACCTAAAGCTACCTGAAGACAATTGCTGTTGTTCTGATCCTATTGATACCACAGGCAGGCAGCTGCAGTATTTACAGTTAGTGTAGTGCGTCCTCTGCACAGTGTGCACCTAAAGCTACCTGAAGACAATTGCTGTTGTTCTGATCCTATTAATACCATAGGCAGGCAGCTGCAGTATTTACGGTTAGTGTACCATGTCCTCTGCACAGTGTGCACCTAAAGCTACCTGAAGACAATTGCTGTTGTTCTGGTCCTATTAGTACCACAGGCAAGCAGCTGCAGTATTTACAGTTAGTGTAGTGCGTCCTCTGCACAGTGTGCACCTAAAGCTACCTGAAGACAATTGCTGTTGTTCTGATCCTATTAATATCACAGGCAGGCAGCTGCAGTATTTACAGTTAGTGTACTATGTCCTCTGCACAGTGTGCACCTAAAGCTACCTGAAGAAAATTGGTGGTGTTCTTCTGATCCTTTTAGTGCCACAGGCAGCTGCGGTATTTACAGTTAGTGTACTGTGTAGAGGTCGACCGATATAGGTTTTTCTCTGGCCGATGCCGATGCCGATATTTAGAAATCGCAGTGGCCGATGGCCGATATAAGATGCAGATTTTTTTGGGCTGATATATTAGGCTGATTTTTTTTTCTTTTTTTCCCCCCATCTCATAAAATCTAACATTGCTTTACAACAGTGCTTTTGGGCTAAAAATAGCACCTGTAAAGTGCCTGTAAAACGGCTCCCCTGCAGTCTCAGACTGTTAGTCTCATCAAATCTAACAGTTATGCCGCGTACACACGGTCGGACTTTTCGTCTACAAAAGTCCAACGGACGCTGACGGACTAAAGCTGGCTGGTAATCCGATCGTGTGTGGGCTGCTTCGGACTTTCAACGTACTTTTTTAGCCTCAAATCCGACGTACTTTAGATTTGAAACATGCTTCAAATCTTTACGTCGTAACTACGACGGACCCCGAAGTCCGCTCGTCTGTATGCTAGTCCTACGGACAAAAAAACGACGCATGCTCATAAGCAAAAACTAAACGGAAGCACTCGGTCTAGTAAAACTAGTGTTCGTATTGTAGGTAGCACATTCATCACGCTGCAAAATCTGTGATCGTTGAATGCAGCGCATTTTATTTCTTCTTTACGAATGCTCTAAAGAACGAAGGTGTTTTGCTGTTCATAATCAGAGTTCTCCCAAACTGATTTCTGAATTCTTTTTCTCTTTGATCTCATGAATGATATAGTATGCTTTTTATAAACAATGTTTCCATACTAATAATACTTTTTCCCTTTTATTTTTTTTTTTTTTTAGGTTTGTAAAG
>JBBGZY010000265.1:14340000-14571638 GCA_037952925.1 Lithobates clamitans
CCCCTCTGTTTGGTCGGGCCATTGGCTAAAAACACTTGGGGGTATTGGGCGGCAAAATATTTAGGGCAGGAGGTGGAGGAAAAATAAGTTTCCTGTCAGCATGCAACGTCAATATGTTGTTTTGTAAGATATTTGAACACTTTAACCCTTTTTTGTGGTGAATTCATTCCCTGAACATTTAACGACAACCAATTTAGTGTCATGGTGGAAAAGCAGATAATAGCTTACTTTTGGCTCCGGATGCAACCCCCCTGGACTCAAGGGAAAGGGAGGAAAAAAATAAAAGGATAGGACATGGAAAAAAAGGAAAACAGCAGCGAAAGAGAGAAATGAGAGAAAAAGATGTAAGCACTGTACAACCGAGGAAATCTCTGAAGAAATATTAGAGATAAAGCAATAGTGCAACTTGGCGTGGATCCACCAAGAGGTCGGTGGTTGGCCAGGACCACATTCCTAGCCAAGTACCAACTCTGTGGTGGGCCCTCTGTGGGTTTAGGAGCAAGGGACCTATGAATACAATCAAACTCCAGACGCTCCAGGGGGATTTCAGGGGCCAGCTCCTGGAAGAAGGCCGTGGCTGTACCCTGCAGGTCAGTTATAGCCTCAGGAATACTACGGATTCTGAGGTTGTCCCTGCGGACCCAATTCTCAGAATCCTCCAACTTGTCCCTCAGGGCCTCCAATTCAGCATTAAATTTATCAACTTCCTCTTCTTCATGACCCTCAAGCACAGTAGTGGTTAAGTCCATTCTCTGTTCTAGCTGATTTGTGCGGTGGCCTAGCTCTTTAAGGCCTCTCATGAGGTCAGAGGAGAGCTTACGTGATGCTGTAGAAATCTCATCCCGCACTATGGAGTGGAATTTAGTCAGCATATCTTCTGAAGCTTGCTGTTCAGGGCTTACCAGATCCAAAGGGAACTGCTGCAGGCTGCTTGATGGTGGTGCTGGGTCTGCTGTGGAGAGCCTCGTGGAGTCGTCAGGCTCGGGAGGTTCAGGTTCCATCTTGCTCTTCCCCATGGTAGAACTCATCCTGTGCTGTTTGGGGTGTTTTGCGGCTTTCCTTTGCGAGCGGTACATACCCGCGTGTGTTCGGTGGTGTCCGCTATCCCGGGAGCCCTGTTGTCTGTGTCTATGGGCGAATAGTGCCTTGTTAGCCGAGTAAACAGCGGCCAGCGGTGCAGAGCGCAGGGACTAGGCAGCCATATCCCGCGATCGCGCACATGCGCCCCCCAGGGCAGTGACAATGTTTTCAATATGATTGAGGTAGGTGATGGGTTGGTTTTCGGGTGATTTTTGATAGCAGACAAATGAATTGAACATGGACATATGAAACAGATGAAATGCAACTTTGTTATACCAATAATTGGATTTTCGGGTTGATAAATATGGTTGCAGCATCTGATCATTTAAATCCACCCCCCATATACAGATTGTAGTCATGAACACATTCAGGCTTTACTATGGGGCCATGTCTTCTCAGAACATCTACCAAGGTATCATTGTGAATTGTAGTCATCATGTGAACATCCTTCTTGTCCTGCCACTTCATGGCCAACACCTCCTCATTCCTCATGAATGCGGCTTCCCCCTCTTGTAGCCGTTTTGATAGTAAATTCTGTGGGAAGCCCTTCCTATTTTTTCGGAAGGTACCGCAGGCCAGGGTTTTTTCACAATGCAGGTGACAGAAAAGGGTAATTATCTACATATAAGTGCTTTTTTGAACAGGGGGTATGCAAGGTTCCACACAATTTTACCATTGGTTCCTATGTATGTGGGGCACTCATGGGGCTGGAGCTGGGAGTCTTTGCCCTCATAAATACGAAATGAGTACACGTATCCAGTGGCTCAGTCACATAATTTATTCATACCTGGCTTTCTTACTTTCGATATACTGCTTGATATGCAGCCGGCCAGTAAAGTGGATAAGGGATTCATCTACACAAATATTTTGGTCAGGGATAAAGACTTCAGAAAATCGTTTGGTAAAGGAATTTATTAGGGGGCGAAGCTTATACAATTTGTCGCGATTGGGATGATCTTGGGGAGGGCACTGTGAATTGTCATTGAAATGTAGGAAACGCATAATCTTATTGTACCGTTTCCTGGACATAACAGAAGAATTTATGGGCATGTGGTGGATGGGGTAGGTGGACCAGTAGGCATGCAGTTAGTTTTTCTTTGTAAGCCCCATATTAAAAGTAAGGCCCAAGAACAATTTGAATTTGTCTAGTGTGAGACGTCGCCAATGGAACATACGGGCGTAGGACAAACTGGGGTTGGCAGCAATAAATTGCTCTGCATAGAGATTTGTTTGGTTCACCATGTACTGCAACAAATCTTCCGGGAAAAACAAATAGAAATAGTCTAAATATGAAAAATTTGAAGTGTTGGGCTGCACACCTGTCTGTGCAGTGAAAGGGGGGATTGTAGAGGATCCTGAGTTGGCAGGCAATCATAAGGGGTTTGCCAGGACATTGGGAAGGTAGGACTGGGCCCGGATTCTTTGGGTTGGATGTGCAATTCCTGTACTTGTACTGGGCTCCTCTTCCTGGGGTCTGGTGCTGCTGGTGGTAGGCAGGTGTTCTGATCTAGGTCCTGATCTCCTTACTCTTTTAGGAGGGGCAGTTTCCTCCACTGACTCGGACTCCGATCCACTACCCTCCACTGACTCGTATTCCGAACCAGAATCGGATAATGAGAGCTCCCTCTTGCTCTCATCATCCAACTTGGTAACCATGTTATATGCCTCCTCAGCTGTGTAAACTCTTTGGGACATGATGCTGGTACTTTTGGTGGGCGTGTGACGGAACTGGTGGTGCTACTGACAGCTCACTGATGGCGGGCCTGTGTGATGGTACTGACAGGTTACTGATGGCCTGTGTGACGGTACTTATGGCGGGCCTGTGCAACGGTAGTGATGGCAAGCCTGTGCGACAGATGGGCTATGACAGATGGGCTGTCAGATCCAGATGGTACCGATGGCGGTGCTGATGGCAGTAGCTGTACTGATGGCGGTACCGATGGCGGTGCTGATGGCGAGCTGTGACAGTTTCTGATGGGCTGTGACAGGTTCTGATGGGCTGTGACAGATCCTGATGGACTGTGACAGGTTCTGATGGGCTGTGACAGGTTCTCTTTATTTGTGGGGGGGTGCATGTTGTGCAGACAGTAGATGTGTAAAAAAAAGGGTGTTTCACTCACTGATCAGATCTCTCCTGGAAACCACTACAGTGTTTATACTTGTGACCAGCTGTGATTGGACACAGCTGATCACATGGGTAAACAGCCATTTCATTGGCTGTTTACCCTGATCCTTATGGGGCTATGTCCAATGGACACTCGCCATCTTCGATCGGCGCGCTGCGCGCCCCCGGCAGCACGCATTTTGCGTGAGCCCGATTTGTTTTGAGATGTGACCGGTTGTTATTGGACACAGCCGATCACATGGTAAACAGCCAATTTAACTTTAAGCCAGTTTACCCTGATCGGGGATGCGCTGTGTCCGAGGGACAAGCATCATCCCCGATTGCCGTGGTGCGCGCCCCCGCGGGCGTGCAATAGCGGTGCATCCTGAAGGACGTCATATGATGCCTAGTCAGGATTTTCAAACCATTTTGCTATCGCCATTTTGTTTTACGGGGGGCGGCAAGTGGTTGAATGTGGACCTTCTATTTCCTAACCACTATCCCACTATCCAACAGTTTTAATATTCTGCTAAAACTTTGTGTATTAGTACTGCTTGGACCTTGAAGAAGGAGGTACACCCTAAAAGTGTGTCCTGAAAATGTGGATGTTAATGCAAATGTAGCACTGGTAGATTTACAATCTACCGCAGGTTAGGTAAATTTAGTAAATTGTGTGTTAGGAAGGTTAAAGGTTTGCCTCTGTTCCAGCTTGGCTGATGTTGTGTGTGCTTCCGTGCTGACCGGTAGGTGTCGCTGTTACCACTGGTCAGTGTTGGAAAGGCAACGTGTCGAAGTGTATAGATGCTCCTCTGTCTCGGAGACAAGCTCGGTGAAGGTGGTCCTCCGAGTTGCATTCTGGGAAGAGGGTATTTATGGGACAGACGCCATGTTCTAGGGTTTTTTTACAGCCACCTGCTGGCCCTCCTGGCCAACAGGTATGCGTTAAGGAGCTACCTTGTGGCCCTCCGATCGGGAGGCCCACGATACAGTGGCGCAGGGTTGGGTCCAGAGGCTTGTCTGGGGCCTACCACCGCGGCCGAGAAATGGTCCTGAGCTGTCGGTCCTGTGTGACGAAGCTGGACGGCCGAGGAGATCCCAGGGGAGGACCCGTCTTGGAGAGATCACGCAGCTTGCTGGTCTATAGAGGGGCCTGGTGACTCGGTCGAAGGACGTATCCAAAAGAAGTAATTATACAGCATAGTGTTGCCGGTTCGGCTTAAAGGTTCAGGCACTGTGACTGACTTTCACTGCAGAGAGAATCTGATACATCCTGTGGCAGAGGATCGTACGGATTTACCCCCAAACGAGTCTGTGGCAGAGACTTTTGATTTGTGCTGCGTATTGGCTGCTAGACCGGTGAGAGAGGCCTATCCAGACGAGCAAGGAGTGTGTCCCACAAGGGGAACTCATTCCACCTAATTATCTAAATTCTACCAGGACATTTGTCGCTAAGATTCTATTTGAGTTTTCCTGAAAGTTTCCTTTTCCGCCTCTTTCCTGCTACTTCCTAAAGTTTATTTGTTCAATAAAGCATCGAAAACGTACTCCAGTGTTGGTGCTTGTGTTGTTCAGAAGTAAACTCAACGGAACCCCTAGACCCGGTGCCGGTGAAACCAAGGGAAGCAAGGTGAAGGTAACAGACCCGCTTAAACCAGCAGCTCCACCGTGAGTTAGTGCTACACAAATAAAAAAAAAGTATCACTTAAAGTACTCAATTGTTTGTGTTGCAAGTGCACTAATACGACTACAATCACCTCAAGCAATATCACCCTCAAAGCTGAATGAAAGGTGGTCTCTCCCACATCTGGTATTTTTAAAAAAGGTTTTTAGCTTTGGTACTTGTCCCCCACAGCAGTGCCCAGCTTCCCATGCCTATTGAACCCTAAAATTGGGCACTATTGACTAACCAAACCTTTACCAAACCTCAGGAAAATCAGACCTGGCCAGGTTTTCGCACCATTAAAGCAATATTAAACCCAAATGAAAACATGTATTATATTGCAACTTACAGATTTTTAGATTTGATGGCTAAAATAATGTTCTTTTTTAGGTTTACATTTTACTATTTTGATCAGTGTAACCTTACATTTATGTCATCAGCCTATTAAAGTGCACCTGTCCTATGCATCCACAATAATGAAAAAAAAGACCTTATCTGCTTGTTGTTTGAAAGGGTGATGTTAAAGCAAATCTAACCTTCCACCCCCCCCCCCCCCAAAAAAAAAAAAAATAATAATAATAATAATAATAATATATTGAAGCTTACCAGTCCTTTAGGCATTTAAGCAAGGCATTTATTTCCTTTTTTTTCCCATTTTCCTTTTGGGCTTTTTTTCTCATTTTTTGGATGTAGAGGATAGTTGAACTTTAAAATATTGAATGGATAATAACATAAATGGAAGGCTAAAAAAAATACTACAGCTACCTTTTGCTTGCAGTGGTTTAAGAAAATGTCTCTATTTATTAACACAAATGCATCACTTAATTTACTCCTGATCGTATCAAACCCATATGTTTGCATGTTTAACATGCTTTCATAATTTGAGCAACCATTGGGATCTTGTAACTTGAAATGTGTGATTCTTTGGAACATCTGTGATCCACCATATGCTACTGTAAAATAATGAAAATGAACTAAGAAATTTGTAAATATGCAATTCATATGCTTGTTAAATGGGGTTTATGGCGCACGTAACCCTTACACGACACTGTAACCCAATTTTAGGATAGAAATCCATGAGAGAACAGTAATTAAAACAGAAAAATAATGAAACATATGTAGAGCAATTAAAATGATTTACTGACTGGATACAGAGAATATTCTAAAAAAAAAAATGATACAAGATCATAGTAAATTGAGCCACTATGTGATGCACAGATGCACCGTAAACAGAAATACATTTAAATGCCAAGAAGCTAATCAAGATAGAAAACCCATATGCATTGAATGCTACAACAGTAATTTAAAAATCTATCTATAGTGCTGCTAAGCTTATTCGCCAAACAAAATAGGGAAACCAGGGATTGTAATGGACTTGAGGAAAAAAAAATTACATTGTGTTTATTAAAGTATATGCAAATCCAAAAAAAACAAAATCGTATATAAGCTTAAACATGGTGATGCAATTTAAAAGTAATTTTTCTTAACCGGGTTGCTTTAAGGTTAAATTCAGACCTGTGCTTTTAAAGGGGTTCTAAAGGCAGAAGGTTTTTTTTTTACCCTAATGCATTCCATTCATTAACGTTTAAAACCTTCTATGTGTTACCCCCCCCCCCCCTTATACTTACTGGAGCCCAATTTCTCCTCATCAGCTCAATGATGATGTCTCAATAAAGAGTACCTATCACTGCTCCAGTCTGTCACAAGGAGGCCTCATGATAGCAATAAAGTTAAATGAAAAAAAAATAAATAAAAAAGTGTAAAAATAATTAAAACAATGTAAAAGCATCCCTTCCCTCATGCTTGCACACAAATGCAAATGTGCACTTAAGTCCTGCTGACATACAGTCAGGTCCATAAATATTGGGACATTGACACAATTCTAATCTTTTTGGCTCTATACACCACCACAAGGGATTTGAAATGAAACAAACAAGATGTGCTTTAACTGCAGACTTTCAGCTTTAATTTGAGAGTATTTACATCCAAATCAGGTGAACGGTGTAGGAATTACAACAGTTTGTATATATGCCTCCCACTTTTTAAGAGACCAAAAGTAATGGGACAGATTAACAATCATCCATCAAACTTTCACTTTTTAATACTTGAGAAGAAAATGCAGTGCTACAAAAATGTAAAAAGTTAGGTATGGCTAAACCTATTAAAGGGGAATGTTGTGTCTGGCAGTGAAACATGTATTCAAAAAACCATATAGGAGAAAATATAAGACCACTATATGAAAAGTCCACATACAGTAGAGGAACTAGTCAAAACTCAAATGTTTGAGGAAAACCTGCATGAGCAGGTGTGAATGATGTAAGTCTTTAAGTGAGAGAAAACAAAGTCAATAATAAACAATGTGGATCCGTGACTGTAAACCGACATCAAGGTACAGGACATCCGTAACTGCAAACCAACATCACAGTGTGGGACGTCAGAAAGTCAAAAACATCAAAAAGTAAAGAAGGGTGGGTACTCGGAGCGCATGCGCGGCAGCTTCCAAGATGGCCACCAGCATCTGAAGCTCCGCGCCACCACAGCCCTCTCCGTCCCCCGTGAGCTGACAGAGCACTCACCCGAAGACATCAACGGCACTACAGGGTAGGGGAAACCCCCGGGAAGCCTCCTATGTCATCGGGCACCGCCAGAAGAAACCTCACTGGCCAAATGTCGGCCGCGATCGGACCCCTCAGCTATGCTAAGATGGCCGCCGCACATCCGAACCGCAGCATGGCTGCTGCTGCTGAGGACTCAATAGCTGACCAGGACCTCCTCTCCCCACATACTCCAGGTACTGTGCACAGCCCGCAACCCCAGACTCGATCACCAGCCTCCACAGAATCACTCCTGCTAAGCCTGCAAACAGGATTACCATCCACCCCCATGATGGACCCTCAGACAGGTCTCCTGTTGTCAGTCAGTGAAGCTCAGGAGGCAACCCCCACCCCCACAGACTTCCCCTCCATGATGGAAGCTTTTGCTCACATGCTTTCAAAAAGCCTAGCTCAGAATGCAGCTCAAATCACATCCTCTATCCATGCTGACATGCAGCAGCTTGGCCTCAGATTAGACTATATTGAACAAAAAGCAGACCAGGCAGGAGCACGCATTAACCAAAATACGGCACGTATTCAAGAAATGCAGGATCAACTCGAGATGGCTTTTGCGAAAATAGACGACCTCGAAAACAGATCAAGACGTTACAACTTCAGGGTCCGGGGGCTCCCGGAAGCCGAACAAGAAGTACAGTCTGCGGTCAAAGACCTTATCAAAGATCTCATTCCGGGGATACCTGAACACTGCCTAGAGCTGGATAGGGCTCACAGAGCGCTACAACCCCCACGCAAAGATGGCCTCCCAAGAGACATAATAGTCAAACCACATTTTTACGCCGTGAAGGAGGAGGTTATGCGGAAAGCAAGAAACATAAAGGAATTAACTATTCATGGACATAAAATTCAGATCTTTGCTGATCTATCCCCCTACACGGTCCAAAAGAGGAGATCCCTTAAGCCATTGCTTCTATTGCTGCAAGAGAGAGAAATTCCCTACAGGTGGTCATTTCCTCTGAGACTTAACTTCACATATAAAGGCAGAAATTGCGCCTTTTCCACTTTTCCCGAGGGCGAACATCTTCTTCTACAACTGGGACTAATCAATCAAATTCCCTCTTCATCTCAGACAAGCAAAGGAACCCCTTCCTCCGCCAAGAGACCCCCTCCGGCAAGTCCCCTTCAATCTTCCTGGAAGAAACAAGGCCCCAAGAGATCAAAGGACAATCTCCCGACGTGAATCAATTCCACTTGATGGTGGTTTAAATCCCAACAGAAGTTGGTTTGAGGCCAACCCCAGCCTTCCGGATACCGAGGATAATTCACCCTGGTTCTTTTTTTTGTTTTTTTTGTTTTTTTCTCCTTTTTCTTTTTTTTTCTTATTTTTTGGTCCTCTCAAGAGACTCTTTTGGTTCCTATAGAGGACAGTTAGCAAGGCTAACACTAAATGAAGCCGGACTCTTCTCTCTATGGTCTCTGACCGTTTTTACCATCCTGGCCTCCCAGGGCAAAGTTTATGGGTTTTTCCCTTTTTTTTTAGTTTGATGTTTTCTTCTTATTTTTAATTGGCATAGTTGATTCTTGTCTGGGATAGGGAGGCGGGGAGGATTGAGGGGGGCTCTCCGGGAAGAAATACCTACGATCGTACCCGGATGGGCTTTCGCGAACTAGGCTCCCGTCACGAGTGAGGAGGTGCCTATCTCGCCAACTTCCTTAGTGCCTTATCGCTTGTAATCTTTTTTTGTTTTTTTCATTCTGTTTATAAAAGTTATTTATTCTTTTTGAACGCTCTGTCATAGATATTTGATGGACTTGTGACAGTCCTCAATCAATAGGGTTAGAGGGGCTGGGGCTGTGGTGGACCCAGTGCGCTGCTCCTAGTTCCCAAGAGAACTTTTGAGTCCCTTGGGATCTTAGTTGCACCCCTTGTCTTGGTGTGCTCCAGTTCAACTGGATGCAAGGGAGGGACCGACCTTTCACTCCCTCCCTTAGGGTCGTTAGGGGTATGAGACCCCATCCCACTTTTTTTCAATCTACTGTGATAGTTATGATCTCATGGTTGTTTACATTGAAATGTTCACCATTTTCCTTCTTTTCCATCTTTCTCTCTTCCATTGCATCTCTTTTTCCCGCCCTTCTCCATCCACTTGTCCATTCTCGTTTGTAGGCTCTTCAGGAATCAAGGGAAACCTCTGGCTCATCTTCCCAGGTCGGAGCATTCCAGATGTTGCAGCAGCAGGCCCACGCACTACTCTGGAGTCTCCAGGAGACGGTAAGGCTCAGATACTCCAAATAGTACTCTACCGTCTGGATTATGGCTGACACCTCAAAGCTAAGTCATCCCCTTAAAATTTTCTCACACAACACGCAAGGCCTTAACTCTCAGGTTAAACGTAGAAAGATTTTCCAGACATATAAATTCATGCATGCTGATGTCCTTCTGCTCCAAGAAACACATTTCCCGGCTAGTTACAAACCCTCATTCATACACCAACATTACCCCCAATTTTTCCTAGCTTCCACTGAAAACAAAACCAAGGGAGTAGCGATATGCTTCGCTAAACATTTAAATGTTTCTCAACCAGAGATGGTAGTTGACCCGCAGGGTCGCTTCCTGCTAGTCTCGGGCAACATAGATGGTGAACACTACACTTTTCGCTCCTATTATGCACCCAATAAGGGTCAAAGACAATTCCTTGATTCGATGCTCAAGAAACTTCATATCCACCTGAAAGGCACAGTGTTTATGGGAGGAGACTCAAATATAGCCTTTGACTCTGGCCTTGACAGATTTGCAAATGGACACTCTAGACCCAAACGCCCTACTAAACAAAGCATGAAGATTGCAGCTGTACTGTTTGAGGAGGGTTTGATAGATGTATGGAGGGAAGCTAACCCACACAAAAAAGACTATACTCACTTTTCCGCTCCCCACAACTCATACGCCAGGATAGACCACATTTTTTCAGGCTCACGTACAATCCCACTTATCATGAACTCTAAAATTTTGGATTCCCCTCTGTCAGACCACGCGATAGTAACACACAGAAGGGGACCCACAAAGGGACCTCCTCGCTGGAGACTACAGGAATCACTCCTCAGTGATCCTATATTTCAAGCTGAAACTGAAAAAGCCATTAAAGACTACTTCAGCATAAACCAAACGGGGGATGTTTCCCCGACAAGCGTCTGGGCAGCTCACAAAGCAGTCATCCGTGGACACCTCATTAGTATATCTTCCCACCTAAAAGCAGCTCACAAAGCGGATGTCCTTAAACTAACAGCTGACTATCGTATCGCGGCGAGGGAGCACAAGCACCTTCTTACAGCTAAATCTCTGACCAAACTAGACCAATCCCGTACCCTCCTCAATCTTGCGCTGACCTCGGCGGCAGAAAAACACCTAAGATGGTCTGGAGCCAGATTTTACCAACAATCTGATCGAATAGGGTCTAGACTAGCGACCAAACTTACCCCTAAAAGACGCACGTTAGCTTTCCCTAAAATTAAAACTCTGGCAGGCGACTTGACTCAAAACCCGACGAAGATTATGGAGGTCTTTTCTCAATTTTACACTAAGCTGTACAGAGCATCTGACCACACCCCACATCCACAACGTGACTGCTTTTTAGACAATCTTCCACTACCTAAACTATCTACAGAGCATAGGGAACTGATGGAAGACCCTTTTTCAGTGGAGGAAGTACTAGATACGATCCGATCCTTAAAGAAGGGTTCAGCCCCGGGACCGGACGGTTTTTCTACAGACTATTATAAAAAATTTGCCCCATCACTAGCCCCCCATCTTACTAAATTTTTTAATTCCCTTAGGGATGGAGCCACCCTGGAACATGAGCTTAATACAGCATTTATAACTAATACCGAAGCCTGGGAAAGATCCTAGTGAAGTAGTCAACTACAGGCCTATATCACTTATTAATAATGATATTAAAATCTTTACGAAGATCTTAGCGAACAGGGTAGCAAGCTTTATCCCAACATATATTCATAAGGACCAGGATGCCTTCATCCCGGGGAGACAGGGACCAGACCAAATCCGTAGAATAATTGACGTTATCTCCCTTTTTAAGTCAGGATGGGACGGGGGACCCCATCAAAAAGGATTCCTCCTCTCCATCGATCTACATAAAGCATTTGACTCCGTACACTGGACCTATATCACTGATTTACTTCGCAGATGGGGGTTTGGACCCTATTTTCTGAACATATTTCAATCCCTATACTCTACCCCCTCAGCCCAGATCAGGCTCTTAGGGAGATACTCAGAGAAATTCACAATTGGGAGGGGGACTAGACAAGGCTGCCCACTATCCCCTCTCCTGTTCACGATCGCCATTGAGACCTTGGCAATCGCGATCAGGATGAATCCAGATGTTAGAGGAGTGCAATGTGGAGATCAGGAGCATAAGTGTGCGCTTTACGCAGATGACCTCCTCCTCTATATCACTTCCCCCCTCACCTCCACCCCTGTGATCTACAAAATATTACAGAATTTTGGCATGGTCTCTGGCCTAAAGGTCAATTTATCTAAATCGATAGCCATAAATATTTCAGCCCCGCAAGACATTATAACTCAACTTTCCGCCAACTTTACTTTTGCTTGGGCTCACACAGAGATTCTGCACCTAGGCATTAAGATAACATCGGATATATCCAAACTTTACAGCGCTAATTACCCCCCTCTGTTCCAAAAATGCAGAGGGGATCTGGAAAGATGGGCTAGATGTGGTCTGTCCTGGCTGGGTAGGATTCACGCGATAAAGATGACTCTTCTCCCGCGCCTCCTTTATCTATTTCGCTCCCTCCCTATCCCGATTAGGAAACAAACCCTCCACAAATTTCAATCTGAGATTCTCCGCTTTGTTTGGGGTCATAAGGGTTATAGATGTCCATCCAGCATTCTCTACCGCTTGAAGAACCAAGGGGGGCTGGGACTACCGGACTTATGGGGCTAATATCAAGCGGCTCAACTTTCGCAAATATCGGTAGTCTTTACAAAAGGCCCAAAACCTAGCTGGGTGTCTATGGAACGTCAGGCAACTCTGATAAACACTATTGACTTCCTTCTTTGGTGTGACCCTAAAGTCAGACCAGCCATCATGTCCCTGATCCTCTTACATTCTATTGCCCTTGGCACAAGCCTTTTTAAAAATCACAACCTGATTTCTCCTATGAGACCGCTATCACACCTGTTTCACAATGCAGAATTTCCTCCTGGGATGGTCATTAAGGCGTTCAAATGGTGGACGGTCAAGGGCCTCTATAGAATTGGACACTTTCTTTCACACAGGGGCCCGATCACTCTGTCCCAATGTACAAAAGAATTAGACATGCCAGATTCGGGGAGAGACTCAGATTCTCTCAAATTTCCCACTGTCTACAATTAATTTGGTCATGTAATTCTGACTGCACCTCATTGACTCCGTATGAACAATGGTGTGCAAACACAATAATCCAGAGGGGAGGAATATCCCTAATCTACACAGCTCTAAAAACGAATACGGAAAAACCTGCTTATGCTCGAGCCTGGGAAGAGGACACAGACTGCGTCCGCTCTTTAAAGGAATGGTCGATCGGATTCCTCAGATCTTATAAAGGTATTCTAAACATCTCACTGATAGAAGCTAGTGTTAAAGTTATAACCCGTTGGTATTATGTCCCTGCTCGCCTGTCAGTCATCTTCCCAGGGACCTCTCCTCTATGCTTCAGGGGATGCGAGTTACAGGGCACAATGATTCATACATGGTGGTCATGTCCGCGAATTAGTTCATTCTGGCAGAAAGTGTTCCTGATTATTAGCACCGTATCACGTAAAGTAATCACCCCAGACCCCATTACTGCTCTGCTTCACGGGAGGATTAAGGATATTTCTAAACTAACACAGAAACTGATATTCTTCATCCTCTTAGGGGCTAAATTAACTATCTCTAAATGCTGGAAAAAATCTAGAGTTTCGATACTCGGATTTAAGAGGAAGGTTTCTTGGATTATGACGCAGGAACAAATGGTTGCCAAATTGAATGACAAAAGTAGCCTCTTTTTTGATATATCGGAACCTTGGGCCAGATACTGCGGGATCCCTTTGTTCCCAGGCATGTCTATGGAGCCTGTAACTGGAGAGTCTACACAGTGAAGATGCTCTCTACCTTCCCCCCTCCTTTCCTCTTTTCTCGCCTTTCTCTCTTTCTCTGATGGAGACTCCCTTGTCTCCCATGTTGGCTTTTATTAACCAGTTAGTACCAAGTTGCCTACTGATACAAAAGGTACTGCATTGGTGTTCCATTTCTCTGTTATTTTCCGAATTCAGTTTGGGTTTTGATTATCGCTACAAAAACTAAAACCTGAATTTCGGACCCTTAGTATTTGGTTTCTGCAGGTATATGGAGGGGCAGTTTTCTTTTCTTTGTAAGAGAGGCCTCTGGGCCTCAAAAGGAGGGAGACCCAACCAGTCCTTTAGGCACCTCCACAGATTGCTCCCACAGGGGTGGAGTGCCACCGGCTGATTGTATCCCATAGGCCTCTCCGTAACGTGAATTGGGTGATTTACATCCCGCTACATTGGAGTAGGAGGTAACACTTCAAGATAACACCTAGATCTGCACAATGTTTTGAATGACTGAGCTTATAAGCATCTAGTCAACTCGCTCTTATCTATCAATTTACATATACTTAATGTTGTATTACTGTATTGGTCTAACTGATCTATGTCATCATTTTTGCTATTTTTTTTATACTGTATCGGTATACCCTCTCTTTCCAAAAATAAAAAACTTTTAAAAAGTAAGAAGGGTGGGTACTCTTACCAGATGGCGTGGACTCCCCTGTCATATGACATGGAGTCAATAAGGCATGGAGCCCCACCTGGGCTGAGAATGATCTCCAGAGTGATGGAACCTCTGTCTCACTCCTTGACCTCCCTGATGAAATGAAGGGGTATCCAGAGGGCGGCCCAATGGGTATCAACTGATGGACATCCAAATATCGTTCGAGAAGAAACAGAGGGCAAACTCGGTCCAGACCTCCTGATGGAAGTGGCTACTGGAAGGCAGTTTCTTTCATCGGGATAATATGCAAATAAAAAATAAAAGCTTCCGCATAGTGCAGGTAAACCAGGGATTTTTATTTCTAAAAACACCATACACAAAATCAATAAAAGTGATCACTATTAAAATAAACAAAGGCAGCGCAAGGAAGGGGAGATCGACCAACGCGTTTCGACCAAGAGGGTCTTCAACAGGGGCATGAGCTTCCCCCTCCACGCTGCTGATATATATAAATGTCTTATATATAAATGTCAATTCCTGATCACGTGATGTGAGAAGGGTGACGTCACGGCTCACCGTCCCAATCGTCAGACGCCAGGAGGTACGTGAGATGGGAGGGGGCGGTCAGGGAAGCTGGATGTCTCAAGCATAAGTCCCGATCATATGATCGGCGAATCGGATCTTGTCATGTGACTGTAGGAAATAAAGACCATCAGTATACCGAAGAGCATTACTCACATCGGACACTAGATGTCGGCACTGGAACTAAATTGGTGCTTTCAAAATGTGATAAACAATGAACCAGAAATAAATGTTACTAAACAATACTAAGCAGCGTTACTTAAATCGGACACTAGATGTCAGAACTAGGACCAGATTAGTACTTTTAAAATGTACACGACAAAAAGAAATAAATATTAAAATAAAAAGAGTGTGTATAACATGGCTGTTAAGGTAATAGATTAGACGACCAATAATCGATCTAAAAAAATATTAGAACAATAAGTTCAAAATAAAAAAACACTGAATTACATTAATTATGCAAAAGGAAAAGAAAGATGAAATAAAAAATAATAATAAAAGTAATAAATAAAACAATAATAGGACAGCGTAAAAATGAATGAACGATTACGCTGTCCTATTATTGTATTATTTATTACTTTTATTATTATTTTTTATTTAATCTTTCTTTTCCTTTTGCATAATTAATGTAATTCAGTGATTTTTTATTTTGAACTTATTGTTCTAATATTTTTTTAGATCGATTATTGGTCGTCTAATCTATTACCTTAACAGCCATGTTATACACACTCTTTTTATTTTAATATTTATTTCTTTTTGTCGTGTACATTTTGAAACTACTAATCTGGTCCTAGTTCTGACATCTAGTGTCTGATTTAAGTAATGCTGCTTAGTATTGTTTAGTAACATTTATTTCTGGTTCATTGTTTATCACATTTTGAAAGCACCAATTTAGTTCCAGTGCCGACATCTAGTGTCCGATGTGAGTAATGCTCTTCGGTATACTGATGGTCTTTATCTCCTACAGTTACGTGACAAGATCCTATCCGATCATATGATCGGGACTTATGCTTGAGACATCCGGCTTCCCTGACCGCCCCCTCCCGTCTCACGTACCTCCTGGCGTCTGACGATTGGGACGGTGAGCCGTGACGTCGCCCTTCTCACATCACGTGATTAGGAAGTGACGCTGGATGGCTCGCTATTGTTTGACATGCGGTTGTGTTATTTCCGGGCGGGAGTCCCACTGTCAGACCGCGCTATTGGATCTCACACTCTCATGTCACTTAATCCATGAACCTAATTGGTTTAGATGCTAAGATGATCTAATAACGAATCACCTGACTTCACTAGCTCTAATGTGATTGGCTTTAGGCGTCATCCTTTTAGATAAGACATTTATATATATCAGCAGCGTGGAGGGGGAAGCTCATGCCCCTCTTGAAGACCCTCTTGGTCGAAACGTGTTGGGCGATCTCCCCTTCCTTGCGCTGCCTTTGTTTATTTTAATAGTGATCACTTTTATTGATTTTGTGTACGGTGCTTTTAGAAATAAAAATCCCTGGTTTACCTGCACTATGCGGAAGCTTTTATTTTTTATTTGCATATTATCCCGATGAAAGAAACTGCCTTCCAGTAGCCACTTCCATCAGGAGGTCTGGGCCGAGTTTGCCCTCTGTTTCTTCTCGGACGATATCTGGATGTCCATCGGTTGATACCCATCGGGCCGCCCCTCTGGATACCCCTTCATTTCATCAGGGAGGTCGAGGAGTGAGACAGAGGTTCCATTGCTCTGGACATCGTTCTCAGCCCAGGTGGGGCTCCATGCCTTATCGACTCCAAGTCATATGACAGGGGAGTCCACGCCATCTGGTAAGAGTACCCACCCTTCTTTGCTTTTTGATGTTTTTATTCTGACGTCCCACACCGTGATGTTGGTTTGCAGTTACGGATGTCCTGTACCTTGATGTCGGTTTACAGTCACGGATCCACATTGTTTATTATTGACTTTGTTTTCTCTCACTTAAAGACTTACATCATTCACACCTGCTCATGCAGGTTTTCCTCAAACATTTGAGTTTTGACTAATTCCTCTACTGTATGTGGACTTTTCATATAGTGGTCTTATATTTTCTCCTATATGTTTTTTTGAATACATGTTTCACTGCCAGACACAACATTCCCCTTTAATAGGTTTAGCCATATTTAACTTTTCAAATTTTGTAGCGCTGCATTTTCTTCTCATGTATTACCAATTGTTTGTCACAATGTATGCAGCTGCTGGTCTATATATATTGCATTTTTTGTACTAGAGCGCAGTGTTTTCCATATTATTTTGCATTTTTTAATACTTGGTTGCAAATCCTTTGCAGTCAATTACAGCCTGAAGTCTGGAATGCATAGACATCACCAGAAGCTGGGTTTCATCCCTGGTGATGCTCTGTCTTCAGTTCCTGCTTGTTCTTGGGGCATTTTCCCTTCAGTTTTGTCTTCAGCAAGTGAAATGCATGCTCAATCGGATTCAGGTCAGGTGATTGACTTGGCCATTGCATAACATTCCACTTCTTTCCCTTAAAAAACTCTTTGGTTGCTTTCGTAGTATGCTTCGGGTCATTGTCCATCTGCACTGTGAAGCGCCGTCCAATGAGTTCTGAAGCATTTTGCTGAATATGAGCAGATAATATTGCCCGAAACACTTCAGAATTCATCCTGCTGCTTTTGTAAGCAGTCACATAATCAATAAATACAAGATAACCAGTTCCATTGGCAGCCATACATGTCCACGCCATGACACTACCACCACCATGCTTCACTGATGAGGTGGTATGCTTTGGATCATGAGCAGTTTCTTTCCTTCTCCATACTCTTCTCTTCCCATCACTCTGGTACAAGTTGATCTTGTTCTCATCTGTCCATAGAATGTTGTTCCAGAACTGTGAAGGCTTTTTTAGATGTTGTTTGGCAAACTCTAATCTGGCCTTCCTGTTTTTGAGGCTCACCAATGGTTTACATCTTGTGGTGAACCCTCTGTATTCACTCATACATACACCTACCTCCTGGGGAGTGTGGCCAACTGTTGTGAAGAGTGTTTTCTTTACCAGGGAAAGAATTCTTCAGTCATCCACCACAGTTATTTTCCGTGGTCTTCCAGGTCTTTTGGTGTTGCTGAGCTCACCGGTGCATTTTTTTTTTTCAAAAAGTTTTTATTTCGCTTTTCAACATACAATAAAAGGTACAAAATATAGTATTGTATACAGACATTTTCATATTCTAGGGCATTCACAGAGAAGAGAGACATTTCGGTGTTAACTTAAGTCTAGATAAAGGACAATAATTTTCAGGAGTATATGCCTATAAGGGATGGTTGAATGGACAAAATTTGACAGATCCTAACAGAGAAGATAGTTGACTAATATGGTAGATGCCTGGATGGATCCGATTAGACAGTCTCTGTGAATACTAGATTATTTAATGGCCATGAGATACCTGAAAGTGGGAAAAGAACTCAAACCAGGGGAGGGGGGGGCCCATGTAATGTATGAGAAAGAGACGGTTGGTGGGGGTATATTATCTGATCGATCATAAACATTTTACCATATTAAGAAAATAGGGTAGCTAGTAATATTCGGTTACATGGAGATCTGTTAGCGATCTTGGATTGGTGAGTTCAGTGGCCTATGCCGTGCCCAGGATGGTTTAAGATGATTTAGGAGGTCACCTCTTATGGGGAGATTTCCTTGTTTTGCATCGGGTGATAGGAGTCGTGGTAGGAGAAGGTGGATTGGCTCAAATTTGCTATTTCCTCTTGGGAGAGGGATGAGAGCATAAAGGTGTGCCATTTGGAGTGGAAGCGTTCTGAGGAGATTTTCTGTTTGAAGTCCGTATTAATGCGGTCTTTGATAAGTAGATGTAAGAGCTCTCGTTTGACTTGGGTGATGTTGGGGTACGATGGAGAGATCCAATTTTTCAAAATGGTTCTTCTTGCAATTAGAAGACAGGTTAGGGACCACCCTTTGTGTGAGGCGTTGACTTTTAAGTTCCCTGAGGGGCTTGTGTCGCTGTTGGCGGTTTTTGACCAGGGTAGGAGTATTGGGTCCCAGTAACCGAAGATGAGGAGTAGCGGGTCCTTGGGTAGTTTCAATAGGGTCACTTCGAATATGTAGGCCAGAACTTGGTCCCAAAAAGTTGAGATATAGGAGCAGTCCCAGAAGCGGTGGGCCAGGGAAGGTTTCCGGATGTGGCATAGTGGACAGAAGGCTTTGCTCTTGTCTGTTTTTGACGATGAAAAGGGCATATAAGCTCTGTGGGCTATTTTCAATTGCGTTTCTCTCCATACTTCATTGGGTGTTAGCTTTTGTACGGAGTTGAGGCCTTGCAAGATTTTTTCCACTAAGTTAGAATCCGGGAAGTCTTTATTCCAGTTTTTTTATCGATGATGCTGAAAGAGGTGGAGATGATTTGAGTAGGAGGGGTTTGTAGATGTCCGAGGTTTTGTATGAGTTGTTTGATATCATTAGGTCTATGATGTTTGTTGGAAACCTTTTATCTGCTTGTTTACATGTCTCCTTTAAGAAACTGATGCATTGCCCATAATAGAAGGCATGCATAGTGGGTAGAGCTAAGGTTTCCGCAATGTTGGTAAATGGCAGTGGTCGACCCATCTGAATGTTGCAAAGGGAGGAGAATTTTGTTAGGCCTTTCCGTTCCCATATTTTGAAAGGTTTATGTTCTAGTCCCTGTGGGAAGGCCGGATTTCCTTGGATCGGGAGGTGAGATGACACGAAAGGGGATATCTTCAGTATTTTCCTTGCTTCTCTCCAAGCCACAGCTGTGTCTCTTAATAAGAGATTGTGTTGGTGTGGGGGGGGACTGACTTCCATCTGCAGTGGAGGAGGCCCACTAACGAGTAAGGGTAGGCAATGTCTGATTCCAGGGAGAAATTGGAGTAGCGGGAGGATTGCGTTATCCAGTCTATGCTGGTCCTAAGCAAACATGCTATATTATACATTCTGATGTGTGGTAAGCTGATGCCCCCTTCGCGCCTGGGAAGATGTAGTTTTTTTAGAGCTATACGTCGTTTGTATGGTCGTTTGTTATATGGTCGTTTGTTTCGCCAAAGGAATTTTGATAAGGAAGAATTGAGCGAAGTCACATCTTTATGATGAAGCAGTAGCGGAATAGTTTGCAATGGGTATAGTAGTCTTGCGAAACTGACCATTTTTATTAGGTGACATCTTCCCAAGAGCGAGAGGGGCAGATCCATCCAGGAATTTAATTCTTGAGATATTTTCGACAACAGAGGGGGGTAATTTAGGTGGTATAGTGATGAGGGCAGTTTTCCTATTTTTATTCCTAAATAGGTGATATGGGATTTCGTGACAGGGAAAATAGATTGTTGGGTCCATTGTGGTACAGAGTGGGTGCCGATGGGGAGAATTTCGCTTTTGCTATAGTTGATGCGAAGGCCAGAGCACAAGCGGAATTCATCAAACACCCTTTTAATGGTTATCATATCTGAAGGGGGGTTGGCCGAGAATATGAGGACATCATCAGCAAATAGGGATGTGCGTAGATCATGTGTGCCTATTTTTATGCCATGTAAGGGGGCTGTTAGTGTTAGATATCTGGACAGGGGTTCTAGGGCGATAATAAAAAGGAGCGGGGATAGAGGACAACCTTGGCGTGTGCCCTTGTGAAGACGAAATTCTTCTGACATGAGGCCTGCTACCACTAATCTTGCTGATGGGGCTGTGTACATGGCAGTAATGAGGTGGTGGAATGGGCCAGTGAATCCCATCTCTGACATTGTCATAGATAGCCAGTCGAAACTTACATTATCGAAGGCCTTTTCTGCGTCTAATGTGATAATGGCGTGGCTAGTGTTTGGGTGATGGAGTGCATGTTCTAGGGCCATCGTGACTTTTCGAATATTAAGGGTGGCGGTTCTGCCTTTTACGAAGCCTGATTGAGCGGGGTGAATTAAAGAAGGGATAATGTCTGCCAGCCTGGTGGCTATAATTTTAGAGAGGATTTTCACGTCTAGGTTGAGAAGTGATATGGGCCTGTATGAGCCTGGTTCTTGGGGGTCTTTGCCCTTTTTAGATAGTAATTTTATAAGAGCCTGGTTCCCCGACTGTATGTACGCACCCCCTGACCAGATATTCCGGTATACTTGTAGGAGGGTGGGTTCCAGGAGGGGTTGTAGGGTCTTGTAAAATTCACTAGTGAAGCCGTCTGGGCCTGGGGCCTTAGAGAGAATCAAGTGACGGATGGTTGTTGATATTTCGGTGGGGGTTATAGGAGCGTTGAGGGTTTCTAGTTGTAGTGTGGAAAGCTTGGGCATGTTTATTTTCCCTAGAAAAGCGCGTGCTTTTTGTGCATCTATGGGATCTGGGGCGTAGAGTGTAGAGTAAAATTGTTGCATGACTTTGTTATTTGCTTGTGGAGTGGAATGAAGGGTGCCTGTACTGTCGCGGAGTGATGTAACGTGGGTAGGGCGAAACGGGCCTTTGCATAGTCTGGATAAGAGTTTACCCGCTTTGTTTCCAAATTTATGAAAGGTGGCTTCTAAGTAAGCCTGTTTGGTGTGTTCAAGGGTGTTTACCCATGTGTCGAAATCCCTTTTTGCTGCCTGCCATTCTAATCGAATGGCTGGGGAGTCTGTGGTATATAGTGCTCGTTGTGCCTGGTGTAGGCATGAGCTGACTGCTTTATATTTAGACAGGGTGTTACGTTTAAAGGAGGTTGCATAGGAGATGATACGGCCTCTTAGGAAAGCTTTACCGGCGTCCCAGAATAGGTTGGGGTCGTGTATGTGGGGGGCATTGTTTAAAGAGTATTCCGTCCATGCATCGGACATGTATTGTTGGAAGTCAGTGTAATTATGAAGAAAGGAAGGGAACCGCCAGATGTTGGGATGTGGGGGTAGGTTTAGATTATCGAGAGTTACCTCTATAGGTGCGTGGTCGGAGATGGTTATGTTGTGTATTGAGGTGTTCTGGAGGAAAGGGATTAAGTTGTCAGAGCCAAAGAAATAGTCTATCCTTGTGAATACTTTGTGTGGGTTGGAGTAGAATGTGAATTCCCTGTCTGTTGGGTGAGAGAGGCGCCAAAGATCCTGGAGATGGATAGATTCCATGGTGTTTGCGAAGAGGGAAGGGGCGGGAGGGTTGATGCGTAGATTTGGACTTTTTGGTGAGGATCTGTCGTCTATCTGATGGAGGGCGTCATTGAAGTCCCCTCCGATTAGGTGGGGGAGGTGAGTGTTTTCTAGAAGCCAGCTGGAGAGCTCGGAATAGAATTGCTTGCTTGGGCTGTTGGGGGCATAGACGTTTGTGATTAGAGCTCTTTGGAGCCTATTCTGACATGTGTAGTGAGCAAATGGCCCTGATTATCAGCTTTTGTCGACAGGACTGAGCAGGGGAGATTTTTGTGTATGAGTAGGAGGACGCCAGCTTTGCGTCCTGCTGCCTCAGAGCCTAGAACAGTGCCAATCCAGAGCTTCTTCATACGATGGAAATCTGGGGCTGATAGGTGTGACTCCTGAAGTAGGGCTATATCGGTTTTGAGCCGTTTAAGATGCCTAAGAATTTTCATTCTTTTTTGGGGGGATCTAAGACCCTTCACGTTCCAGGAGATTATTTTCATGTTAGGGGGGGCTTGAGAGGGGTATGGGCAGATAAGGTCGATTTAACATTTTGTGGATGGTGAGTTGAAATACCAACTATGGCAGGAAGCATGCCATTTTCATAATGAGCAAGAGGCATATTAGATGTGTGGGGGAGATGGTGTGGGCCCTGGATAAGGGGGTAGAAGGAGGGGGAGGGTATGAGATAGAGGGGAGGCAACATAAAGGATAACATAACCATTAAGCCTGGAAACTTCACTTTTTTCCGCATGGATTCACTGTGGTCAACTCCCATAACAGGACAGTTACGGTTTGGGGCCCAATTAGCCCGGGGAAGGGTGACAGGCGTCTATGTAGGCGCTTGAGGCAAGAATTTAGGGGGGGGATGCATGTTGCCGTACACAGTGAGGCCAGGAGGACATAACCGTATAAGAAAACTGTGTTCAAACAAGTATTGTCTGAAAAAAATAATAACTCTGAGAACTGGAAACAGTCAAAACAAAATAGCATTATACATTACGTGATACCGTAAAAAGGAAGGTAGAAAACCTGAGAAGGGACAAGTTGGGGAACTGTCCATAGATTCAGTAGCCCGCGATGGCGGTTGCACGTTTCAGTTCAGCGAGGAGTGAAGCGATGCTGGTCCAGAAATGAGGATCTGAAGCGTTTGGGAGAGTCTTTGCGTGGGCTCTGTTGGTCCAGGGAGCGGTTGAGTGGGGTGCCTTTGGAGGGGGTGTGCTGTTGAGTGTTGGAGAGTAACGACCGCACGTAGGCTTCCGCTTCTGGTGGATCCTGAAAGGATAGCTGGTCACCGCTGGGTGTCTTGAGACGTAGGGTGGCTGGGAATGCTAGAGTGAATTTGATATGTTGCTTGAAGAGTTCTGTGCATATCTGTTGGAAGGCTTTGCATTTTTTTGAGACCTCGATGGAGTAGTCGGCAAAAATCAGGACCTTCACACCATCAATTTGGAGTGTGCAGGTTTGTCTAAATTTTTGGAGAATGAGAGCTTTGTCAGAGTAGTTCAGATATTTAGCAATGATGGGGCGAGGGTTCTTGCGCTCTTCATTATATGGTCCCATTCTGTGGGCGCGTTCTACCGTGCAGGGGCCTGTTAGGCCTAGCACCTCAGGGATGGGTTGGGAGCAAAAGTCCGATAAAGCAGATGATTGTAGCGATTTGGGTATCCCCACAAATCGCAGGTTGCTCCTTCTGGACCTATTTTCCAAATCGTCGAGTTTTTGTATTATGTATTGGTTTGTCTTGTCCTGCGCTTGTTCTGTGGCTTGGGCTTGGTACATCTCTTCTTCCATACTTGATAGGCGGTGTTCTAGCTCATGTAGCCTGGTGTTATGTTCTCCTAGCTGGGCCTTAATTTGTTTCATCCCCGCATTTACAGCTTTTTCCACAGATGTTGAAATCATGGAGACAAGAGAGCTGCTACTGCCTGTACTATGCGCTCTGTAGTATGGTCCCCTGCATGCTGTGGAGAGGGGGCTGATATTTGAAAGGCCTGAGAGAGGGGGGCTTGAGGAGAGGCGGCTTGAGGTTGTGGCTGAGCTTGGGAGGCTTGTGGAGATGTGTGTGGGGCTGCGCTGCCACTTACTTCCATGTCTGCTGGCTGCGTGCCTGTGTGCAGGTCCGTGTAGGCCGAAGCCGGGGCTTCGATTTGCGGCTGGGCCGGTGGCGCCGTCTGGGCCGTATTGGTGTGGGGGCCGCGGACTTCTAAAAAGTGGTCCATGTAGTGGGTACTGGTGCCCGAGGTAGCCGAGGGTGGATTCGGGCTTCTGGGCCAGTTTTTTAGGCAGGTTTTTGTCCTAGTTGCGGGAGCTGTGAGGAGAGACAGCTACTCCATGCGGCGCCAGAACCGGAAGTCCACTTTCTTTTTAAGGATGTTCCAAACAGTTGGTTTGGCCACACCTAATGTTTTTGCTATCTCTCTGTTTTTGTTTTGTTTTTTCAGCCTAATGATGGCTTGCTTCACTGATAGTGACAGCTCTTTGGATCTCATTTTGAGAGTTGACAGCAACAGATTCCAAATGCAAATAGCACATTTGAAATGAACTCTGGACCTTTTTATTTGCTCCTTGTAAACGGGATAATGAGGGAATAACACACACCTGGCCATGGAACAGCTGAGAAGCCAATTGTCCCATTACTTTTGGTACCTATACAAACTGTTGTAATTCCTACACCGTTAACCTGATTTGGATGTAAATACCCTCAAATTAAAGCTGAAGGTCTGCAGTTGTTCGTTTCATTTTAAATCCATTGTGGTGGTGTATAGAGCCAAAAAAGATTAGAATTGTGTCAATGTCCCAATATTTATGGACCTGACTGTATGTAAACAGTGATTACACCACACAATGTGAGGTACTGGTGTGAACATTAGAGTGAAAGCAAAAATTCTAGTGCCATAGCTATATTTCTCTTTAAGTATTCTTTATTAACAATTCATTATAAAATACATTTCGTAAAATTTACAAATCTATCAACAGGCATGTGGAGACATCCTCCATTTCATATAGAAAGAGACCATTTAAACAAATCATGTCCATTTTATCTACCCCTACTACCAAATCCCTCCCCCCCACCCACCTCCTCCCATCCCATCCGGGATCCCGAACTCTTTCAGTTATTCCTTACAACCTATACATATCAACCAGGGGTTCCACATCTTTTCATATTTCTTTATATTTCCTCTTCTAATATATAGGGCTCTCTCCTTCCAAATGATCTCATTTACTGTTTTTACCCATTCTTCCACCGTCGGGGGTGCAACGGTCTGCCATCTTTGCATAATCAACTTCCGGGCTTGATACAGACACCTCAAAACTGCTGTTTTTAGTGTTGTCTCCTCCTGTCCCCAAGTTCTATCACCCAGAATACATAGTCTGGCCTCTGTTTCCAGAGGTATCCCCCACCTGCTGCTGATGGCCTCCACTACCCCTGTCCAGTACCGGAATAACTTGGGGCATCTCCAGACCATGTGTATTAGGTCTCCCTCCCCCCCACATCTAGGGCATTTAGCGTCTGATCTTAGTCCACATCTAAATAATTTTTTTGGTGTATAATATGCCCTATGTATCAGCATTAAGTGGGAAACTCTCTGCGCAGGGGATACTGAGACCAGTTGCCCGATCTCCAATATTTTCCTCCATTGTCCATCCGATAGTTTCCCAACATCCCTCTCCCATCCCTCCCTACACCCAAGGCTCTCTGGCCTTACAGTACTTTTAACGCACAGCTGTGCATATATTTCCGAAATAAATCCCTTTATTTTAGGTTTAACCACTTTCTGAAACAATGCGGCCTCGCTCCATACTAAAGGATGCATCCTAAACTGGGCAGCCAGGGCAGATCTCATCTGTAAGTATCTAAAAAAGGTTTGCTTTGGGATTCCGTTCTCAGTTTGAAGTTCCCCAAAGGATTTTAATACGTTCCCTTTGTATAGCTGGGATAGCCTGTTTATACCCCATCTCTCCCACTCCTTGAACTCCCCCATGGCCATCACCTCCTGTAGGTTCCTATTATGCCACAGAGGGGCATATTCTGTAAACCCAACATAGCCCATTAGGTTCTTTACTGCCTTCCAGACCTTTGTTAACATCCTAATTGTGGGGCCTCTCTCAAGAAAGGAGTCAGCCTCCAATGCCTCCACCACTGTCTTGTGTGGCGCCTCCTGGGTCAGCAAGCCTCTATCTACTCTTCCGTCACTTATATGCTGCAGCTGTGCCGCGAAAAAATAACATCTTGGATGCGGAAGTGCCATTCCCCCTTCCTTAATTGGCAGCTGTAAACTCTGGAGACTGATCCTAGCCTTACCCCTTTTCCACAACAACTCCCTAAATAAAGTATCGATTTTCTTGAACCATTTTTTATTTACCCACACCGGTGTGTTATGTAACAAATACAGTAGCTGGGGCAGCCAGATCATCTTAATTAGGTTACCTCTCCCTGCCACTGATAGGGGTAGCCGGTTCCAGATATCTATTTTACGCTTAAATTTAACCAGTAATGGGGCTAGGTTATCTTCTATATACTGCTTGGGATCCTTTGTCATGTCTATACCCAGGTATCGTATTGTAGCAACCACTTTCAGCTGGGGGATTCCCGATGACACAGACATATTAGGTATATCTATGGGCAGGAGTGCCGATTTCTTCCAGTTCACCACTAATCCTGACACATTACCAAACCTCTCCATTATATCCATTACCTGCCTAAGGGAGTCCTCAGCGTCTCCAAGAAACAGTAGGACATCGTCGGCATACAGGGCAATCTTCTCCTCTCCTGTTCTTCTCATAAACCCCCTCACTCTAGGACAGGACCTGATGTAGATTGCTAGTGGCTCCATAGCAAGAGCAAAGAGGAGGGGGGACAGAGGACACCCCTGCCTCGTCCCTCTTTCTAGACAGATTTTTTGTGAATATTCATTGTTAACCTTAATCTTCGCACTCGGACCGTTATACAGTATTTTTACCCATTTTATAAAAACGGGACCTAGTCCAAATTCTTCCAGAACCCGCCAGAGATAATTCCATTCCAGGCTGTCAAAGGCCTTAGTTATATCTAGGGAGGCCACGGCTCTTGACCCCGTATTCTCTGTCGGTGTCTGGAGATTCATATATGCCCTCCTTATGTTCATACTGGTAGTCCTGTGGGGGATAAATCCCGTTTGGTCAGGGTGTATTAGTTTACAAATGATTTTGTTAAGTCTGGACGCCAATACCCTTGCCAGGATCTTGGCGTCCGTACACAACAAAGATATTGGCCTATATGCCGACGGCTCCAACGGGTCCCCCCCTTCTTTGTGGAGCAGAATAATGGTGGTTTCGGTCATAGAGTCGGGCAACCTCCCCGCCTTTAATGCCCAATTCAGAGTTTTAAGTAATTCTGGTAACAGGATTTTCCCGTAATGCTTATAGATCTCAACCGGGAGGCCATCTGGCCCCGGAGATTTATGATTTGCCATTCCATTCACCGCTTGCCCTAATTCAGCTAGAGTTATTGGTGCGTCCAATCTCTCTTTATCCTCCTCTGTAACACAAGGGATTGGCATATTACTGAAAAATTTATCCAAATCCTCCTCTCTTCCCGTCCCCTGTGACCTATACAGGTTTTCATAATACTTCCCAAATGTGTCCGTGATCTCTGAGCTATGAGAAGAGATCCCACCATCTAAGGTCCTAATTACAGGAATTGTTGAAGAGGAGGAATTGGTTTTCACTAGGTAGGCTAACATGCGTCCCACGCTTTCCCCTTCCACAAAGGCTCGTTGTCTCTGAAAAAGTAGCTTATTCTCCCCCCTCCTTAATACTGTCATTCTATAAGACTCTTGTTTGTCCTCCCACTGTTTCTGCCTCTCTGGGGATGGATCCTCCAGGAATTGTTTCTCTGCCATCTCCAAATCCCTCCTAATCCCTTCCTCCCATTCTTTTGATTTTTTCTTGACACCTGCCACCCCCTGGATCAGTATACCCCTGAGGAATGCCTTCAGGGTATCCCATTGTATACCCCCTGTAGTTGAACCTGCATTAAATCTTACAAATTCTTCTAGCTTTATTATTATCCTCTCTGGTTCTCCTATTAACTCCAGCCAATATGAATTCAATTTCCAGGGTCCCCAGGACACCCTACCCCCTATATTCACTGAGACCACCATCAGTGAATGGTCCGAGACCCCTCTCGGGAGGTATGCTACATCTTTTATTAACGGCAGCACTTCTGTATTCCCGAGGGTCAGATCTATCCTGGAAAGGGTAGAGTGGGAGGCCGAGAAACAGGAGTATTGTCTTATTTCGGGATTCCGAAGCCTCCACACATCTATCAATCCTGCCTCCGCCAAAAACTGGCCTAAACGGCCCTCTACTAGGTTGCATGTTTGAGCTCTTGGTGGGAATCTATCCAGTGCTATGTTTGTCACCTCGTTAAGGTCACCTACGACTACAACCGGGGTGTCCATTTTATCTACCATAAATTCCATTAGTTTGTACAACACTTCAAGATTAAAAGGTGGGGGGATGTAGATGTTAGCTAAGACATACATTCTATTTTCTATTAAACAATGCAGGAAAATATATCGGCCCATATCATCTATACTGGTCTGCCGACAGGAAAACACCACACCTCTTTTCACCAGTATACTCACTCCTCTAGAATACGAGGAGTAAGCCGAGTGGAATTGAGCCTGAAACCTCCTATTTTGCAAAAATTTTGTCGTATCCTTTGTTAAGTGGGTTTCCTGTAAGCAGACCAGGTCCACCCCCCTCATTTCCAACAGCGAGAAGATAGCCGATCTCTTGTTTGGGTTCCCCATCCCCCGTATATTCCAGGAGCCTATCTTAAAAACCCTAGACTGCATCAAAGGGGCGAGGAGCGGGAAGCAATTCTTATAAACTCCATGCTATGCATACCAAAGAAAAAGAAAAAAAAAAAAAAAAAAAACCCAAACGAAAAGAAACCGTGAAAATCCCAGCTTTAGGCTTAGTACAATATATTGTGCAAAAATCCTCTGTATCTGTATCTTTTGTGACTCCCTACCCTTAAAAAACAAAAGAAAAAACCCCACTACTTTTGCCGTGAAGTGCATTATATAAAAAAAGAAAAAGAAAGAGAGAAAAAAGAAGAAAAAAGAAAAGAGAGAGAGAAAAAAAAAAACAAAAAAAACAAAAAAACAAACACCCCATGGCCCATGGTTGCACTCTGTGCTTTAATGCCCACATGACTTAACCTACTATTCAACTAATACTATAATTCTAGTGACATTCCATGTGTTCCCCCTTATCTTCCATTTTCCTTTATTATCTACCACACTTGTTTTCAAACCTGGATCCCTTTCCCCTATCCCCTTACATTCCCCCTCAACTACTAAATGTGTTCTATTTTCACTCTGTTTTGATTTTACAAATCTCCATACACCCCGCCTCCCATCCATCCCCCCCCCCCCAAACCGCCCATCCCAACAATCTCCCACCCTCACCCTTCCCCCACCTTACCAGGTTCGCCCTAGGGGCTCTAATCGTGACCACTTCATCCACTCCCTGTGCCATACCCACTCTAACCATATTTCCCCCACCCACTGCTAAAGAAGTACTCATGTGCCAAATTTTAAGTGTAATACCATCCCCTTCTCTCATCCTGCTTAACATACAAATTCCTACTACCACCCTTTGCCAAGCCCATAGTTCTTCCCATCGTCCCAAATCTTCATAACAGGTATCTTAGCACGCTTGGCTCCTCTCCTTGCATTTCAGTCTCTGTTTGTTTCCTTCAAACCAGCGTGTTACTCCTGTCGGGGAATCAAAAAAGAGAACCTCCTCATCTGCCTCTACCCGTAGCCTAGCTGGGTACAATAGAGCGTATTTTACTTCAAATTTTTGTAAAATGCGTTTGATCTCCACAAACCCCTCCCTGCGTCTCTGCAACTCCGGTGAGAAGTCCGGGAAAAAAGAAATTTTAGCTCCTTTGTAAAAAATAGGCCCCTTTTCTCTGGCTTTACGCAGTAACACTATTTTGTCATAATGGTTCAGGAGCTTCATTAATAGAGACCTGGGGCGGCCTCCAGGAGGCGGGGCCCTGAAGGGGACCCGGTGAGCCCGTTCAATCGCAAACTGTAAAGAAAAAGTTTCTCTTCCAAATATTTCATTGAGCCAACCTTCCAAAAAAACAATAGAATTATGCCCCTCGCACCCTTCTGGGAGCCCCACTACCCTTACATTGTCCCTTCTTAAACGGTTTTCCATGTCATCCATTTTCTCAGTAAATCTGCCCAGTTGATCCTTCATGATTTTAACATCTTGCTGTAGAGGAAATACATCATCTTCCATTTGGCTCACCCTTCCCTCCAAAGCTGTTATCCTCTCCACTGCCCTTTGTAGCTCTTGCTTTATTAATAATAGTTCCTCTTTAACCTCTTTAATTTGGCAGCTTAAACCCTCCAATGATGTTTTGCACATATTAACCGCTTGTAGTATTTCCCGAAGGGTGGGTTCTGCTTCTGTAGTAGGAGTAATAGTAGGAGCATTAATTGGTAATGGTATACAAGCATTTTCCCCCACCCCTGTGCTTTTGTTGTTAATCACATTCTTAGGCCCCCCTCCCACTGCTGTTGATGAAGCATGACCCTGGCTTTTCCTATCCCCAGATACTTTAGCTTGCGTTGCAACCCCGGTTTTTGTGGGGGTCTGCTCAGGGGCATGCGCAAATTTCTCCAGCCTCGCTGCTGCCGCTGCCGCCTGATTTCCCTTTTCCTTTGCGGATCGCAGCGACTGCGTCCCCAGATTCTCCATGTTACCTGGATCCTCCCCTTTTTTCCTTGACATTGCTACCTTTGACTGTCTAAGTCACACAAAGAAAAAGAGGGGTGCACAACGAGTAGCAGGGTCCAGAGTGATCACAAATGGCACGTGTCACTAACAGCAAAGGCAAAATAAATGACAATATGGCAATATAGTGTTTAAACGAGCCATAGCTATATTTAACTCTAAATTAATAACTTGTAAAGGCATTTGAAGTGTCACCTATGGACAATTTTAGGCACTGTAGTTTGTCACCATTTCACAGGAGTGCACAGTTTTAAATCTTGACTTTATTTAAATAGAAATTGGTATCTATTTACTCACTGCAACATCATATTTTATACTTTTGCAAAAATTGGGAATTGTATTGTGTTTGTGTGCACTAAAAAGTGTATTCTTGCCTGATAAATTTGATAAATGGCTGCGCAAATATCACGTGACAAAACAACAGCCACCATTTTATTTTCTAGGGCCTCTGTTTTCAGAAAATATATAATGTTTTGATTTTCTAGCAAAAAATACTGATCTTAACCACTTCCGGACCACCCACCGCACATATACCACAGCAAGGCGGTCCGGCTGTGCGAACTGACGTTGTACCAGTAAGCCCACCCCCCACACAGTTAGAACACGCCCAGGAAACACAGTTAACCCCCTTGATCGCCCCCTAGTGTCAACCCTTTCCCTGCCAGTATCATACATTGATCAGTGCATTTTTATAGCACTGATCACTGTAATAATATCACTGGTCACCAAAAAATGTCACTTGGGTTCAGATTTGTCTACCACAGCATCGCAGTCCCACTAAAAACTGCAGATCTCTGCCATTGCCAGTAAAAACAATATAAAAAAGAAAAGTCCATAAATCTATCCTATAGTTTGTAGACGCTATAACTTTTGAGCCAACCAATCAATATATGCTTATTGTGATTTTTTAACCAAAAATATGTAGAAGAATACATATTGGCCTAAACTGCTGAATAAATTATTATTTTTTTTTTTGATATGTATTATAGCAGAAAGTAAAAAAATAATTCTAAAGGCTAAATGGAATAGGCTGCGCTGCTTAATAAGTGAACGTGATTATAACAGGTGAGTATTAATCATGCCAAGCACATTCCTGGTGATAAACAACATTCAAAATGGATGACAAATGTGTACAAAAAAAACAAATAAAATGAATATTATTAAAACAATGTAGACTAAACTCCACAAACTACACGATTCAAGGTGAATGCAAAAAACAGTGACAACTCAGAATTGAGGACCATATATTGCTGCAAAGTCCAAACTCTCAAATAACAGTCCTTATAAGAGAAGTAACTTTATGGTGAGAGAAGAAAACACCAATCTTGATGCAGAGTGAGGCATGCACAAACATATCTCCCTGGGGAGCGTGGTGATATAAGAAGTTCTTCCACCTCTGACAAAAACGCCCCTTACCAGATGATTGGATCTCCTGTCACAGAGATCGTGTAAGCGGGTGGCTGTGTCCCCCAGCCACTGGGTCTCTGCACGGTTCACACTCTCAAGTTCACAGGATAGGGGTATTAGTGCTCAAATCCTTTTCTTGTCTAAATCCACCTTTCCAGAGGTTTCTATTAGTACTTCTTCCTGATCAGACTGTAGGTAATGACACAGGAAGGAGTTGACCAGCTGACCTCATTAGCACCCTGCATCAGGGTAATTCTGTCTTTTTAAATAGTAATAATTGTCTGTCTTTTTTTGTTTATAGTAAAAAAAACTGCAGAGGTGATCGAATATCACCAAAAGAACGCTCTATTTGTGGGAAAAAAATGACATAAATTTTGTTTAAGTACAACTTTGCACGACTGTACAATTGTCATTATAAGTGACGCAGTGCCCAATCGCAAAAAATGGCCTGGTCATTAAGGGGGTAAATCCTCCTGGGGCTGAAGCGGTTAACATGCAATGGGAAAAATTACAAAACTACTCCAATAGGTAAGCAAATAAGGATTTTTAGAACAGAGACCTCGCATAGCAGATACTGTATGAAGAAAGACTTGGGATGCATTGTTCTTACACATTTTTAATGAAGTAGAAAACATATAGGGTACTAGATTAAAAAAAGACGCACCTCTCCTCTCCTTTGTCCCCACTGCCACAGCAGTCTCACATACACAAGGGAATATCAAAGACAGGCTTCATAGCGTAACCCCATTTAACTCAGTTTATTTTTAAAAGGTAAAATATTGCACTTTTATGACATCAGCTTGGTAAACACATCAGCTTGTATAAATGCTGGAAGTCCAGGACATGATGCGTTCCACAGACCCAAAACCGGAAGTGATGCAATGACGCTGTAGCCATGTTTTGAATTGATGTTTTGTATCGTGAATAGTAATATATGCACTTGCGATGCCATGGAAACTCAGACATCTATGCTCTGCGGTCCTAATTGTTATGTGTCACTGGGTCCTAGCAACCCGAGGTTAAGAGGTCTTGTGGCCATATTTAGATGGTATTATGGTAGCCGTGCATTGCCTTAGTAACCACTATGTAAATACCGCAGGGCATTTGTAGGGGTGGTATTTTATTCACAAGACCCAGACGTACAACTATACATTGCCTGATTTTTAACAAACGGGCTATGTATAACAGGGTTGTTATCCTACCACCATAGGTTACAATCATTTTAACATATTTAAAATACTTTATTGAAATATAAATATATAAGGAAACAAATAAAATGAATTGGCAATATAGCAATAAAAAAAAGGAAGAAAACAAATGTGAAAAAAATGTACAAAAAATTATATATAAACCTGTATAAAAATTATATATATGCATGTGTGTGCATAAAATAGGGTGCAATGAAAAGGTAAATTTGTAAATGCATATGTATGTTTATAAGGAAGTGAAATTGTTTTATTGAATCCTAATTTAGGGCCCTTATGTAAGGGTCAGAGAGAGGACCTTAGGAAAGAAACTGTCTTTGGGAAGAATATATTATTATTATTATAATAAAGGTTTTATATAGCGCCAACAGTTTGCGCAGCACTTTACAACATGAGGGCAGACATTACAGTTACATTACAATTTGATACAAGAGGAATCAGAGGGCCCTTACAATCTAAAAAGTAGAGGGCAATTGATACAAAAGGTAATAGCTGTGGAGGGATGAGCTGATGGAGGAAGTAAAACAGAGTTAGTTAGAAGTAGGATAGGCTTCTTTGAAGAGAAGGGTTTTCAGGGATCCCCTAAAGATGGATAGATTAGGGGACAGATTGGGGTAGGGAGTTCCAAAGGATTGGAGAAGCTTTGGAGAAATCCTGGAGGCGAGCATGGGAGGAGGTAACAAGGGAGCTAGAGAGTAGGAGGTCTTGGGATGACCGAAGAGAGCGGCTTGGTTGGTATTTTGGGACTAGGTTAGTGATGTAGCTGGGGGTAGAGTTATGGATGGCTTTGTAAATTATTGTTAGTACTTTGAATTTTATTTGTTGGGTAAATGGAAGCCAGTGGAGGGATTGGCAGAGAGGGGTGGAGGACACTGAATGGTTGGTAAGGTGGATGAGTATTGCAACGGCATTCATTATGGACTGAAGGGGGGATAGTCTATATAAAGGCAATCCAATGAGGAGGGAGTTGCAGGAATCGAGGCAAGAGATGACCAGGGAGTGAATTAGAAGCTTGGTGGTGTCATTAGTTAAAAAGGGGCATATTCTGGAAATGTTGCGGCGGCTAAGGCGTCATGATTTGGACAGAGATTGTATGTGGGCCTGAAAGGACAGTGCAAAGTCTAAGGTTACCCCTAGCACCCTGGCATGTGGGGACGGATTGATAGATGTGCCATTGATCTTGACAGAGAAGTCAGGGGAGGGGCCACGTGGGGGAGGAAATATTAAGAGCTCAGTTTTAGATCCAATTCAATTTGAGGAAGTGGTTTGACATCCAGGTTGATATGTCTGTTAGTAGATCAGTGATGCGTGAGGAGAATGATGGGGTGAACTGAGGTGCAGAGAGATAGATTTGGGTGTCATCAGCATATAAATGGTAGTGAAAGCCATGGAAGGCTATCAGCTGACCCAGGGAGGATGTGTAGATCGAGAACAGTAGAGGTCCAAGGACAGAACCTTGGGGGACCCTAACGGTAAGAGGAGTTGGAGACGAGGAGGTGGAGTTGTAAGTGACACTGAAGGTGCGGTGAGATAGGTAAGATTCGAACCAACGGAGAGTGCAGCCATGGAGACCAAGCAAATTGAGTTTTTTGAGGAGGAGGGGGTGGTCAACTGTATCAAAGGCAGCAGAAAGATCAAAGAGTAAGAGTATGATATAATGACCATTGATTTTGGCTGTTAGTAAGTCGTTTGTGAATTTTAGGAGGGCAGTTTCTGTGGAGTGCTGTGGGCGAATTCCAGACTGAAGGGGATCAAGAAGGTTATTTACAATGAGGTGGTCGCTCAGTCGGTTGTAGACTAAACTTTCAAGGAGTTTGGAGGCAAAATGAAGTAAAGAAATGGGTCTTAGGTTGTTAAGATTGGTGGGGTCTGAGGCCTTTTTTGGTATGGGAGTGACTAGCGCATGTTTTAGAGGGTCGGGGAAGATGCCAGTAGAGAGAGAGAGGTTGAAGATATGAGTTAAGGAATGTAGGATTGAGTCAGATGTGACCGTAGTATTTGAGAAGGAACAGGGTCCAGGGGGCAGGAGGTTAGGTGGACATTAGAAAGAAGTTGAGTGACTTCCTCTACAGTAGCTGTGTTAAAAGAGGGAAGTATTGATTGTGCAGGAGGACAAGGAGTGTAAAGTGAGGGAGATGCCTGTAGAGCGGAGATCTCTAGACAAATTGTCTAAATCTTATTTTTGAAGTGATTAGCAATCTCCTGGGCAGTGAGTAAGTTAGTGGGTGGGGGTAATGGAGGACGAAGTAGAATGGTAAAGGTAGAAAAGAGTTGACGGGGACTGCGTGAGAGGGTGTTAATGAGAGTGATAAAGTAGGTCTGTTTGGCAGTGTGCAGGCATGAATGGTATTTTTGGAGGGCAGATTTATATTGGCTGAAATCTTGCTGTGACTTAGTTTTGCGCCACAGACGCTCAAGAGCGCGACTACGTTTTTTGAGGCTTCTGGTATTGTCTGTCTGCCAGGGTTGTAGCGGTCAGGGTCTGATTTTGTGTGTAGCGAGGGGAGCCAAGGTATCCAGGGTGGATGACAGTGAACTGTTGTAGATAGAAGTGGCCAAGTTGGGGCAGGACAAGGATGAGATTTTGTCGTAGAGACAATCTGTAGCAGAAAAAAGAAGAGAAGGGTTAAGATGGCAAAGGTTTCTACGGGTAGTAGTTTGGTAGTTGGAAGGCAAGGAGGAGGCAGACAAGAATAGAGTGAAACTAATAAGGTGGTGATCAGAGAGAAGAAAAGGAATGTTGGAGAGGTTGTGCGGAGTGCATAGGTAGGAGAATATGAGGTCAAGGCAGTTGCCAACAGAGTGAGTAGAAGCGCTTGTCCATTGATTTAGGTCAAAAGAGGAGGTTAGGCTCAGCAGCTTAGAAGTAGCGGGAGTGTTAAGATTAACAGGGATGTTGAAGTCACCAAGAATAATTGTTGGAATTTCAGAAGAGAGAAAGTAGGGTAGCCAGGCAGAGAAGTCATCAAGGAAGTTTGATACCGGTCCAGGGGGCCAATAGATCACAGCAATTCTCTATGAAACTGGAGAAAATAGACGAATACAGTGAGCTTCAAATGAGGAGAGGGGCAGAGAGGGGGGTGGATGAAGAACCTGAAAAGTGCTTTGAGGGGATAGGAGGACTCCAACACCACCCCCTTTCCATCCACTAGGCCACCGTAGGAGAGAGAAGCAGGAGAAGGAAGGTCAGATTCTTGAATCCAGGTCTCAGTAATTGCAAGTAGGTTCAGGGAGTTTGTGATAAATAGGTCATGGACGGTGATGAGTTTGTTACAAACAGAGCGAGAATTCCAAAGGGCACAGGAGAAGGGGAGGCTGGTTCTAGGCTGAAGAGGAATAGAAATGAGATTGTGTGGATTGCGGCTGCTATTAGAGGATGGGGGGTGCAGGGTATGTTGGCCAAAGGTAAATGATGGCGGTCCAGGATTTGGAGAAATATCTCCAGAAATTAGGAGAAGTAAAAGGGTGGAAGGGATAATATGGGAGTGTGGTTAATGTGGGGGACACGTCCCAGTGGCCTGCAGGTTTTATTGGTATATGGGTTCAGAATTAGCAGGAGCTGATACATGCAGTAATAAGGTGAAGACAGGAGTGAGGGTTTTATATATAAGCTGTGGGGTGGAGAAGGTGGGTGAAGGAGTGAGAATTTAAGGAGAGAGGATGCAACTGTGAGAAAGAAAAGTAGGGAGTGCATGATACAGATACAGAGTGGTGAAATTGAGAGGAAGCCTGAATGAGAGATGAAAAATGGAGAATCATGTCACCTGTAGTCTGTTTAGTGTTCTGCAGAAGTCTGTTGTATATTTTTGCTTTGTGCATTCGCTGAAGTCCTGAGCGGAAGTGTAATACTTAATCCAATATGAATACTGTAGCCAAGATGATAGTTGCCAATGCAATCCCAGCCTGTGCAAACCCCTGCCTGTGCATCCCCAGGTAAGACCTAAATTTATACTGAGTTTGGGTGGGGGCATTGCCAATTAATTAGTCAGGATTGCATTTAAGGAACACATGGCTAACAGAATGAACTTCTCACACTAAGGCTCACTACAAGACACAGCAAGAGAGCAGAAAGGTGAGAGCCACAAAGATAGGAACTGCTCATGATATAGGTGGAAGATGTGGTTGAGCTGACACATACACAGAATTTAGCAAGCAGATCCCAGTTTCAATTAAAGGTGGAAGATGTGGTTGAGCTGACACATACACAGAATTTAGCAAGCAGATCCCAGTTTTAATATATATATATATATATATATATATATATATATATATATATATATATACACATACATACATATATATATACATATATATATATATACAGTATCTGCCAAAAGTGAGTACACCCCTCACATTTTTGTAAATATTTTATTATATCTTTTCATGTGACAACACTGAAGAAATGACACTTTGCTACAATGTAAAGTGGTGAGTATACGGCTAGTATACCAAATATAAATTTGCTGTCCCCTCAAAATAACTCAACACACAGCCATTAATGTCTAAACCACTGGCAACAAAAGTGAGTACACCCCTAAGTAAAAATGTCCAAATTGGGCCCAATGAACCATTTTCCCTCCCCTGTGTCATGTGACTCGTTAGTGTTACAAGATCTCAGGTGTGAATGGAGAGCAGGTGTGTTAAATTTGGTGTTATCACTCTCTCATACTGGTCACTGGAAGTTCAACATGGCAAAGAACTCTCTGAGGATCCAAAAAAATAATTGTTGCTCTACATAAAGATGGCCTAGGCTATAAAAAGATTGCCAAGACCCTGAAACTGAGCTGCAGCATGGTGGCCAAGACCATAAAGTGATTTAACAGGACAGGTTCCACTCAGAACAGGCCTCGCCATGGTCGACCAAAGAAGTTGAGTGCAGGTGCTCAGCATCATATCCAGAGGTTGGCTTTGGGAAATAGACCTAAAGTGCTGCCAGCATTGCTGCAGAGGTTGAAGGGGTGGTGAGTCACCCTGTCAGTGCTCAGACCATATGCTGCACACTGCATCAAATTGGTCTGCATGGCTGTCATCCCAGAAGCAAGCCTCTTCTAAGGCCTCTTCTAAAGCCTCTTCTAGCGAATCTGGCAAAATCGTACGTTTTTGGTACCTTAGGGTTCCTTCAGAGGGATGATCAGTCCTATCCTCTGTACAGACCCGCTGGTAGGTTTAATTCTGTGTTGGCACTTTGAAAGAAATAAGTTGGTTTTGTGGCCTGAGTGCCAGTTTGGGCACTTGGGCTCAAAAAGGTTTGCCATCACTGGTCTAGACTGACTCTCCCATTAATCTGTTTATGCTAGCTATGCCCTGGAATCCAACCTAGTCTATTGCTACCACATTTCTGGTATTCTACATCGTTAATTGCAATACCTACCGAAGGCTTTTCAGAAACCAATTTTGATCTGGAACACTGTTATTGCCTGGCGGGAGTTCAGGAAGCAACTTAATCTTTCTCGCTACATTTCCCAACATCTCCTGCTTCATGGCAACCCTATGTTTCCACAGGCCACAGAATTTTAGGCTTACAACATTTGGTGCATGAGAGCATTGGTAAAAGCAACCTCCTTGTTTCACTTGGACACTATGAAACCAAAACTTTTCTCAGAGATAACAACCAAATTCCAACTTCCTTCAGTGCAACTTATATATTATCATCAGGCGATCTACTACCCTACATCACCTCTGCTGCCAAGACACTTCTAAAAGATTGCGTTTTCTCTGATCGACTGCCTGCTCAACAAACATAGATATTTCATTTGTGATATTTATAAATCGCTACATCCTGTCCTTAATACTGTTACAGCTGAAGCTCTCTTTGTGAAATGGCACAAGGACTTCCCTGACTATGACCTGGGAGACAAGATCTTGGAGAGCTATTTGAAAATTTGTAAATGCATCATTAATGAAACATGGAGAGAAACTCAGTTCAAATTATTACACAGAGCTTTTATTCAGTTTCTCTCTTCGAACACAATTCCTCACTCTGCAACATGCCCACAATGTGAGTATATCAAGCCCTCACTGCTTCACCGCTTCTGGCACTGTTCTACAATCTCAGCCTTTTGGGGCCAAATTTCATACATGGCATCACTGGACTACACATCCCCAAAGCACCACTCTTATGCCCCGTACATACGGTCGGACTTTGTTCGGACGTTCCGACAACAAAATCCTAGGATTTTTTCAGACGAATGTTGGCTCAAACTTGTCTTGCTTACACACGGGCACACAAAGTTGTCAGAAAATCTGATCGTTCTGAACGCGGTGACGTAAAACACATATGTCGGGACTATAAACGAGGCAGTGGCCAATAGCTTTCATCTCTTTATTTATTCTGAGCATGCGTGGCACTTTGTCCGTCGGATTTGTGTACACACGATCGGAATTTCCGACGACGGATTTTATTGTCGGAAAATTTTATATCCTGCTCTCAAACTTTGTGTGTCGGAAAATCCGATGGAAAATGTGTGATGGAGCCTACATACGGTCGGAATTTCCGACAACAAGGTCCTATCACACATTTTCTGTCGGAAAATCCGACCGTGTGTACGGGGCATTACTGTTATTCTGTCACAGTACGCTCTAGGCAGTCACCAGAACACGTATTCCTTAATGGATCCAACTTTGTCCTTTGGCAGTTCAAAAAAATATTTTAACAACATGGACTACCTCTCCCCACCTACCATCTCTGCAGTCAAAAAGGACCTTACAACACTTCTCTATAGAGAAACTGGACACCGAAACACAGAACTATTCCCCCTACCAAAAATGTCTTTATTTGATGGTGCTCTTATATTAAGCATACCTTCTCACATTTGAAAATTGTGTCATTAATGACATCCTTTCAATATACGGAGTGGTACCTTAGGGCCAGGGCCGGTGCTACCACTAGGCGGACTAGGCAGCCGCCTAGGGCGCACTGCTGCCTAGGGCGCAGCCACGGCCACTAGGGGTGTTGTTGATATAATTGGCGGCAGAGCAGCTGAATCATGATAGTGGGTCCTACTTCCCCTGGCATCTTCCGGTCCCGCTCCTTCAGTCAGAGGCACCCCCCTCCCTCTCCTCCTCGTTCGCACCGCGGCTCCCTCAGATCGCTCAGTAACTCCTCAGAAGGCGATCTTGGGGGCGGAGTCCTGTTCCGTCTGAGTTAGGAGAGAGGATGAGCTCTGAAGGGCGGAGCTGTAGGAAGTTGCTGAGGAGGCGGGGTTGGACGGTCCGGAGTGAGGAAGAGGGCGGAGTGTTTGTTCAGTAATGGAGGAGAGTGAAATCAGTGTCCAGTGATGTGAGGAGCCGGCATGGGTCTCGGTACTCATCACACTGCTTGTCATCTGCCTGACGGTGAGTCACCTCTTCACACACCTTGACTGCCTTGTGTATACCCCCCACCTGTATACTCCATCCCCCACCTGTATACTGCACACCTCCACCCCCCACCTGTATACTGCACACCCCCACCCCCCACCTGTATACTGCACACCCTCACCCCCACCCCCACCTATATACTGCACACCCCCACCCCCACCTGTATACTGCACACCTCCACCCCCCACCTGTATACTGCACACCCCCACCCCCCACCTGTATACTGCACACCCCCACCTGTATACTGCACACCTCCACCCCCCACCTGTATACTGCACACCCCCACCCCCCACCTGTATACTGCACACCCCCACCTTTATACTGCACACCACCACCCCCACCTGTATACTGCACACCTCCACCCCCCACCTGTATACTGCACACCCCCACCCCCACCTGTATACTGCACACCCCCACCTGTATACTCCATCCCCCACCTGTATACTGCACACCCCCACCTGTATACTCCATCCCCCACCTGTATACTGCACACCTCCACCCCCCACCTGTATACTGCACACCCCCACCCCCCACCTGTATACTGCACACCCCCAACCCCACCTGTATACTGCACACCTCCACCCCCCACCTGTATACTGCACACCCCCACCTGTATACTGCACACCTCCACCCCCCACCTGTATACTGCACCCCCCCACCCCCCACCTGTATACTGCACACCTCCACCCCCACCTGTATACTGCACCCCCCACCTGTATACTGCACACCTCCACCCCCACCTATATACTGCACCCCCCACCCCCCACCTGTATACTGCACACCCCCACCCCCCCACCTGTATACTCCACCCCCCACCTGTATACTGCACACCTCCACCCCCACCTGTATACTGCACCCCCCACCTGTATACTGCACACCTCCACCCCCACCTATATACTGCACCCCCCACCCCCCACCTGTATACTGCACACCCCCACCCCCGACCTGTATACTCCACCCCCCACCTGTATACTGCACACCTCCACCCCCCACCTGTATACTGCACCCCCCCACCCCCCACCTGTATACTGCACACCCCCACCCCCACCCCCACCTGTATACTGCACACCTCCACCTCCCACCTGTATACTGCACACCACCACCCCCACCTGTATACTGCACCCCCCCACCTGTATACTGCACACCTCCACCCCCCACCTATATACTGCACCCCCCCACCCCCCACCTGTATACTGCACACCCCCACCCCCCACCTGTATACTTCACCCCCCACCTGTATACTGCACACCTCCACCCCCCACCTGTATACTGCACACCCCCACCCCCCACCTGTATACTGCACACCCCCACCCCCACCTTTATACTGCACACCTCCACCCCTCACCTGTATACTGCACACCTCCCCCCACCTGTATACTGCACACCCCCACCCCCCACCTGTATACTGCACACCTCCACCCCCCACCTGTATACTGCACACCCCCACCCCCCACCTGTATACTGCACACCCCCACCTGTATACTGCACACCCCCACCTGTATACTGCACACCTCCACCCCCCCTGTATACTGCATACCCCCACCTGTATACTTCACCCCCCACCTGTATACTGCATACCCCCACCCCCACCTGTTTACTGCACACCCCCAACCTGTATACTGCACACCCCCACCCCCACCTGTATACTGCACACCCCACCTGTATACTTTGCACCCCCACCCACCACTTGTATACTGCACACCCCCACCCCCACCTGTATACTGCACACCCCCACCCCCACCTGTATACTGCATACCCCCACCCCCCACCCGTGTACTTCACATCCCACCCCCCACCTGTATACTGCACCCCCCACCTGTATTCTGAACCCCCCCACCTGTATACTTCACACCCCCACCTGTATACTTCACACCCCCACCTGTATACGCCACCCCCCCCCACCTGTATACTGCACCCCCCCACCTGTATACTGCACCCCCCACCTGTATACTGCACACCTCCACCCCCACCTATATACTGCACCCCCCACCCCCCACCTGTATACTGCACACCCCCACCCCCCCACCTGTATACTCCACCCCCCACCTGTATACTGCACACCTCCACCCCCACCTGTATACTGCACCCCCCACCTGTATACTGCACACCTCCACCCCCACCTATATACTGCACCCCCCACCCCCCACCTGTATACTGCACACCCCCACCCCCGACCTGTATACTCCACCCCCCACCTGTATACTGCACACCTCCACCCCCCACCTGTATACTGCACCCCCCCACCCCCCACCTGTATACTGCACACCCCCACCCCCACCCCCACCTGTATACTGCACACCTCCACCTCCCACCTGTATACTGCACACCACCACCCCCACCTGTATACTGCACCCCCCCACCTGTATACTGCACACCTCCACCCCCCACCTATATACTGCACCCCCCCACCCCCCACCTGTATACTGCACACCCCCACCCCCCACCTGTATACTTCACCCCCCACCTGTATACTGCACACCTCCACCCCCCACCTGTATACTGCACACCCCCACCCCCCACCTGTATACTGCACACCCCCACCCCCACCTTTATACTGCACACCTCCACCCCTCACCTGTATACTGCACACCTCCCCCCACCTGTATACTGCACACCCCCACCCCCCACCTGTATACTGCACACCTCCACCCCCCACCTGTATACTGCACACCCCCACCCCCCACCTGTATACTGCACACCCCCACCTGTATACTGCACACCCCCACCTGTATACTGCACACCTCCACCCCCCCTGTATACTGCATACCCCCACCTGTATACTTCACCCCCCACCTGTATACTGCATACCCCCACCCCCACCTGTTTACTGCACACCCCCAACCTGTATACTGCACACCCCCACCCCCACCTGTATACTGCACACCCCACCTGTATACTTCGCACCCCCACCCACCACTTGTATACTGCACACCCCCACCCCCACCTGTATACTGCACACCCCCACCCCCACCTGTATACTGCATACCCCCACCCCCCACCCGTGTACTTCACATCCCACCCCCCACCTGTATACTGCACCCCCCACCTGTATTCTGAACCCCCCCACCTGTATACTTCACACCCCCACCTGTATACGCCACCCCCCCACCTGTATACTGCACCCCCCCACCTGTATACTGCACCCCCCACCTGTATACTGCACCCCCCACCTGTATACTGCACCCCCCCACCTGTATACTTCACACCCCCACCTGTATACGGCACCCCCCCACCTGTATACGGCACCCCCCCACCTGTATACTGCACACCACTACCTGTATACTCCCGCCCCCACCTGTATACTGTACATTGGGGGCATTACACAGGGAGCTTACATTGGGGGTATTACACTGAGGTGATTACATTTGGGGGGGATTACAAAAAATCTCCACCTGCCACCTCCACCGTATACATGGGCAGGGCAAAGGGGGTGGAGTCGGAGCGGAGTTGGGGCGGAGCCAAGGGGGCGCAAAATGAGGTTTCGCCTAGGGTGTCAAAAATCCTTGCACCAGCCCTGCTTAGGGCTAATCTTACCAATTCCCTGGTCAAATTGAAAATCTCAGTCCTATGATGATGACATTTTCTCTGAGGAACAACCACCTCTATTATTGCCCCATTTTCACTCTGTTATAATATTGGGTGTAGAAGCATGTTCACTGACTTAACATTGAAAATTGTTCTACCATAATACTTCTTTTAATTCATCAAAGTACAATATCACTTGAGAGTCATCCAACCTTTGGGTTAGTTTTTCCTCAACGTTTCATGCAAGAAAGATTACCACTATGTTATTGTTGAAATATGCTCTACCCATATTTAATGCAGTCATGACTGCTTTTGACGTTGGCATTTTTTTGGCATTCTAATTGTAGTTCTATACTTTTTGACTGTCGCTTTATTTTCACTTTCACTGTATTTTGTATACTTAAAATTTCTAATACACATACACATTTTTTGGAAGCTCACATTAGAGATCTGGAGGAGCAAATTGCAACACTGGGCAGAACTGACAACCTTGAAACAGGTCTTCTGCTCACTAAGCAGGTGGTTAATGGGGTTGATGTAGAGGGTGGAGTGGTAAGTCAGGATTATCAGGTAGGAAGATTGGTCACTGTAGTTAAAAGGAATGGTAGGGGCTCACAGAAAAGGAAGGCCCTGAGTTTGAGGACCCAAACAAGTTAAGTGAAGATGTGGGGGTGGCAAACCTAATGGTGGCAGCCTTAGATGTCACTGCTACCCCTATCAGTGACTAAAAGAATAATTTGTCGCCGGGATTGCTTTAACCAAATGTTTTGCTGTTTCTCTAGTGCCAATGTTCTGCATGTGGTGGATGGGGTTAATAAGTGTGTAGGAGGGTCTGACCCAGCTGGGGGACATATAGTACTGAATGCATGGCCAAAAGCCTGGTGTAAGAGGGAAGGGTTTGGGCTGCCTACCTACCGCCCACTCCCAGCTGCATGTTTTTTTAAACTGAATGCAATCAATCAGTGATCACCCTTCTTACTAAATACACAATATACAATCAAATTGCATAGTATGGCCATCTTTATCTCCGATCTGTCTCAGAACGGAGAGACACACTTTTTCGGCTTTTTAGCATTTTTTGGCTTTCTATAGAGCAGTGCACTGAAGCACCCAGCAAATGTGAGTACCCTGACAGTGGGGTTACGGATTATTAATAAAAGTATATTTTTTGAAACGGTATCACACTATCAAGTTTCTTTATGTTTTTTATACGAGTGTGGAAGCAGCAATACTGAGTAGCCCAGGACCCCATCACTGACACTGAACCCAGGGGTGGTTCAAAAGCATGTTCTAACTGAACTTAATAGTGAGGTCACACGCTCTATGGTGAGCGTACACACATAAGGGGGGAGCATCTGAGTGAACACGAGAGCACGAGTTGTATCACCAGCACAAGCTGCGAATAACTTTGGAATGGACTTTATTATCTAATGATGTTATTATTCATATGAAATTTTGATATCTGTTTGCATGTAGTACTTTTTGTCACCGGATCACTTTAATTATTTTCGCATGTATTTGGATCACTATATTTGATATATGAAGTTTTTGATCCTATATTGTATGAAATTTTTGGAGTTTGCATGAGAACACTTTATTTGTTCATTTTTTAACATTAAAGCTCTTTATATATTCTAGTATACAGTATATTTGGATTATAAGGTTTATGAAGTTTTGATTACATGCTTTATGGTAAAAATATTCTTTTGCACACAAACATTTTATTTATTTTGTGTCATTGCAATAAGGCACTCATGCTAACATACAGATAGCACAGCATTTCCTTTATAAGTATTGGTTTTGCGCGGTTGTATAGGACGTGATCAGTGCTAGCAGCTGTCCTGAGAGGAGGTGTTACATATTTACATATGGTAGCTCGCAAGATTTATTTGTTTTAGTATATAGCAGTCTGTTGACTTGTATCATTATCTGCTTGAGCTTGTAGGAGGAGTTTTCATTCTCCCCTGACCCTCTGTCTGGACAGTGCTGATTGGCCCTGTAGTGATCACATGCACCCTCCCAAGGAAAAAAAAAAATTCTCTAGCAATACACACCAAACTGAGCATGTGCAGCCTCACTCCTAATGATCTGTTCTATCAAGAGATGAGTTGGAGTCAGTTAAAGAAGAGGAGGATCAGAGAGGAAAGGATCACACAGCCTTTATACACAATGCAGAAGATTAACCCCTAAGGTTCCACAATGAGTATAACAAGCATGCTTTACTGCATAAACATGCTGATTTTACTGTTGTGGGTTTAGTGACTAGGGATAAGCTTTCTGTTCGGGTCGAACATGAGTTTTGCTGTTCGCCTATTCGTCGAAAACCATTATGGGCCGTTCGCCCCAAATTTGAGTGGCACGTAACACTTCATAATGCACTGCGGGAGCGCAGTGCATTGTTGTATGATGATTGGCCAGAGCATGCACCATCATATTTGAGAAGAAGAGGGGTTTTTCCGGCGCTCCAGCTCTTGTGATGTCTAGAATGGAATGGTGCAATAATGGTTCTGATAGTACATTGAAATAATGTTTAAACAAGGGGGGAGAGAGAGAGGAGGCAGCCATCCTCAGAGGGTGTCCATAGCCTCTGTAAGCATAGCAATGAGAAGGAGGGGGGGTGTGGAGGCGCCAACTCTGCTGATACTGTCATATGGTGTTGGTGTAATGCATACACTTATTGGTTAGCAGGTTCAGATGGAGTGGCGATGTCCATCGAGGGTTGTGATGTCCTGGGATGTGCTGGTGTAGAAGTGCAGGCTTCAGTGGCGGTCCTTCGACTCAGGGGATGTTTGGTCCTGGTTGAAAAAGGGCTATACAGCAGTGTCCAATGTGTGTAAGCTCCACGCTAACCACCCTGGAATGCGGAAGTGGAAGTGACGTCAGAGGTGCACAGAAAACATCCAGACACAGATGGGGGATAGTACAGGCTATGTGCTCGGAGCTCACAGCTCCTTCTACCGGCCTGTTTGCTCTCAGGAGGAGAGCAACTTAAATAGAGGTGCAGGACATCTGACTTAAGGGATGTGGGCGGACATCCGCGGCTGTGGAACTATAACTGCCAGCGGACCCACATTGTAAAGAAAAATAAAAAATAAAAGTTGGAAATGGGGAAAGACATGTTCAAAGTCAATAGTTTAATGTAAAAGAAAAAATTATTTAATATAAAAGAAGTCATTAATTTAATAAGTAACTATTTCATACATAAAAAAAAATAATAAAAAAATAATAAAAAGAGGATATAAACAAGGAAGGATTAAAAAATGCATGGAAATGCACTGTTGGTTGGTGAACAATGGAGCACATTTATGGGATAAAAAAGTAAAGGGGGGGAAGACTTTATCCCCCAAGTTATGCATTATCCCAGGGAAACAGAAAGTGAACCCAGTGGGAATTGTTTAACTATAGGGAACAAGGATGAGGTTGATGACAAAAAATATTAGTAAAAGATAAAAAATATTAGTAAAGGATAGTGGAGGTTGAACTACAAAAAGAGTGTGTCTCTATTTCTTAATTGAGTCCCCCCGGCGAGAGAGTGTTCGAAGAATATATCCAGTACGTTTCCTGCTGACATAAATGTTTTAAACGTTCTGCAGTAGGAAGATCTCTGAAAATGGCCTCTATAACCCAGACTTTGAGGCCTGTGGTAGATTTTTGATGTTCCTTCAGGAATTAGAGAGGAACACTGTGTTTGTCACAGCCTTTCTCTATAAAACGCCTATGTTCGCCAAAATGTTGGCATACGGTGCATACAGTCCTGCCCACCTAAAACAGGCCACATGGGCAGGACAGGCAGTATACCACGTACTCACTGGAGAAATTATGGAATTCTTTTATTATATATGTTTTCCCTTGGATGGTGAAGTCTTTCTGCCCGTGATTCACAAATTTACAGGTGAGACATAATTTCTTGCTGCATTGATACATTCCCACTAATGGAATGAGGGGAATATATGAGACGGAAGTGGATGGGACATTTTTTATTTTGCTAGGTACTATTGTACTCTTTATGTTTTTGGCTTTGCGATAGGATACCTTGGGTTGTTGGGTGAGAGAAGAGCCCAAAAAAGGGTCTCTGAGCAGGATGCACCAATGTTTGGCTATGGTGTTCTCCATTTTTTTATGACAGTCATGAAACTGAGTTGTGAATCGTGTTGGTTGTAAATCATCTACAGTTTTGGCCTTTGGTGGAAGTTTTATTGCTTGTTGACTGAAGGCTTTTTGGACCAGATTTGGTGGGTACCCTTTGTCCTGGAATGTTTTTGAGAGGAGTTTGCCCTGTGTATGGTAGTCTTCATCTTTGGTACAGTTTTGCCGAATTCTATGGAATTGACTTTTAGGTATATTTTTGATCCATCTTGAGTGGTAACAGGTCTGGTAGTGGATGTAGGAATTTCCAGTGGTTGGTTTGACAAAATTTGTGGCATGTATTTGGGATTCACTGTGGAAAAGTAATAAGTGCGGGAAGGCTAATTTGTTAGGGTCTTGAACATGAGTGAAGGATAGCCCCAGGGAGTTGTGGTTGCAGTGCTCAACAAAGGGTTCCATACTCTCTTTTGGACCATCCCAGATTATTAAGATATCATTGATGTAACGTCCGTAGTAAATAATGTAGGCAGCAAAGGGATTGTTTTATAGGCCATACTGTAGTTCCCAATAGCTATAAACTTCAAAAGAAAGTACGCAGGAGAGGAGGAAGGGGGGTAGAGGAAAACTCAAAAGGAAAAATACGGAAAGTATAAAGATTTTCAACGTATCCACCCATATATTAACAATGGAGGAGACTTCAGTTTTGAATAAAGGTCTAACGTTTGCACCAACTGTTCACCCAAATCCCTTTATGCTATTCAAAGATCTCAATAAATTAATTTGAGACTTGACAGTCAAAAGGTTCTATAACATTCAATCCTCTCTTAAGCCGCCACCTCTACAAGAAGCCATTGGAACTACCAACTCTGATGCCCCTTGTGTAGATATGGATTCTTCCACCACCATGGACCTAGATGAATTTGATACAGATTATCCCTTTGCAGATATGGAATTGTACACCCAACACTGTCTAACATCCCCTCCGATTCAACATACGAAATTTAAACCCAAGTCCATTTTTAATCCAGTACATAAAAAAGGCCCCTACCTAAAACATTCTACCAAGTCATGTATACCGATCTTATTAACATGTGTAAATCAGTTCCCAAGAAGAAGTCCAACCTTTCTAGAGCAGAACAAAAGGCACTTGATGATCTAACCAACAACTATAACATCATTATCAAGGCAGCGGATAAAGGTGGTGGCACATAATTCAGAATCAGTCAGACTACATGGCAGAATCCCTCAGATTGTTATCCGATACTAATACCTACCGCAAACTCACTCATGATCCATTACCTGAATTCACCCTGGAAGCAACCAGATTAGCCAACAAAGCCCTAGAAGAAAACATAATTTCAAAACCGGAACTGTCATTTCTCGTCAAGGGTTTCAGAAAAAACCCCTACTTTTACCATCTGCCGAAAATCCACAAGGACCAGTTCAATCCACCAGGCCGTCCCATAGTAGCAGCTATGGAAAGCATTACCAGCGGTTTTTCCATGTACATAGACCACTTCCTCCAACCTCTAGCCCAAAACCTACCATCATACATCAGAGATAGTACCCATATACTAGAAATGCTTTCCTTTTACACCTGGGAACCAACTTATCAGTGGGTGTCCCTAGATGTCGCATCCCTATATACCTCCATCCTTCACGCCATACACTTTGTTATTTTAGTTTCATCCCTCACGCCATAGGCCTTAGAGCTGTGGAACATTTTCTTTCTGGGGACCCTCTCATCAACCCCAGACAGGCACAGTACATCCTGGAGGCCACAAAATTCTGTTTAGAACATAACTATTTTGAGTTTCATCATACCTTTTATTTACAATCCCAAGGTACCGCCATGGGTGTCAATTTTGCTCCAAGCTACAGCAATTTGACTATGGGCTATTGGAAACTACAGTATGTCCTATGCAACAATCCCTTTGCTGTCGATATTATTTACTACGGACGTTACATCGATGATATCGTAATAATCTGGGATGTTCCAAAGAGAGTGTGGAACCCTTTGTTGAGCACTGCAACCACAACTTCCTGGGGCTATCCTTCACTCATGTTCAAGACCCTAACAAATTAGCCTTCCTATGCAGCGAAAGATAGATTTCTATCAAGAGACATGGGGATTTTTGTAGGGAGATAGTACATCTATTCACAGTAGGTACCAACAAATAGAGTATTTAAAAAAAAAATTTTATTAAATTGCAAAAAGGAAAAAACAGAAAAAAATATACACGACAGATATCAATATATATAAGCATCAATAAGACCATCCAGTATTGTGTTCAAATCCTATTCATGCCTGTCAGCCAACATGTTTCGCAAAAGAATAATTGCTTCATTAGGGCATAAACCGGCATCATTGATTCATTTAAACTATAAGAACAACAAATAAATATACTAGAGTTAGAATTTTCTGGTGGTCATATACATTCAGATGTCATGAGAAATATATAATAATTCGTCTAAGCAATTAGTCTGAAAATCTCACCTACTGGTGCAAGTCAAGGGTTAAAAGCATACTCCACCATTGCCAGGCATCGTCCACTATGCCAGCTGGTGCAAAATCTCCAGGGGTGCCAGATCCCAACCGGATGTTGCCAATAGAGGGACTGGACTGTACGGTTGCAGGACAAAAATCTAATAAGATATATAGAAAGCAAAGAAATCGATAAAAAATCGATAAAAAATCGCTAAGAAATCTCTAACCAATCTAGAACGATAATGTATGTTTAGTCTATTCAAAAGAGTAGTCAATACGACAAATAGTTCATCTCACTTAACAACAGCATAGCATGGACAGGTGAAATAAATACCTGGCCATGCATACTGAGAAAAAAGTCTAGAAATGGGCGTTTAACAATAGAATACAATATGGTGTTGCAAGCAATGTATACTGCCCTTAGCAATCATATAGGTATATGCCTAATGGTAAAGTCCCTGTATAAACTCCAAAAGGGGGGCTAGAGGGGAGGATTAACTAAATGTTTAGATTGCAGGCTGTATATAGATAACAAGCTTGAAAGGAATCAAATGATTGCATATGCACCAAACTAGAGCCAAAGGCCCTATCACTTAACATGGTAAATCCATGTCAGGGAGAGGACAGACAGACAGTCAGTAAGTCTGCTTCCAAACAAATAAATAAAGCACCCCCCATCCTCCCCAGAAACATGAGAAGGAGAGAGTGCATATAAGTGCATACATAAAATAAAATAAAATAAAATAGAACAGGTACCCTTCCTACTAGTCATAGGGATCAGCTATTAGTTATTAAGATGTTTACCTGCAAAAGCTCGAGATGGTGGTTTTTCGGTCACAGGAAACGTCCTGTCAGTAAAGATGGATCTGGGCCAGCTGCGTCTGGAAACACAGCGGCCCCTCCATCTTTTGTACGGTCCCACCGAAAGTGAACAGGTCAAGGATGACCTCCGGCATCACTTCCGGTCCGGACGTCCCCGTACATAATGCGCGCGCATCACGCCGAGCGGAACTACGTCACTACTACTGGCGGATGCGCACGCACTGCCCACACCACGGAAGGAGGTGAGGGCAGAAGGGGCGGATCAAGAAAAACTCTGCCCCGGTGCGCGGGGACGTCCGAGTCCCCCTATCTACAGCAGTAGCAACAGCACGGCATCTGACTCGTCCAGCAAGGAGAAGGCTTCATTAACATATAGTCCCGCAGATGACTATATGTACATCAATGTTTTACACACAAAACAGGTCATTAATATCTTGGTAATAGAAATAAACATAGACATAAGAAAAATGAAACATTAACCCATGCAGGAAAATGAAAATGAAACATTAACCCATGCAGGGATCTTTTCCCCTCAAGACCAAACAGGTATGCATGGGTATACCTAACACAATGTATACATATATTTTTGCGGCAACCAATTTCTTTGACATTGTGAGTAAAAGAAGAAATGTCCCCTGATTGATTGTCCAAATGTCTGAAACCTCCCTAGAGGTGTATAAGAGGTGGGACCAGATATGGGGCATTAAAGAAACTTAGAGGATGACAATAGAGGGGATTGGGAGGATTTCAACTGAGGCTCGTAGTTTTAAATTACAAAAATGGTTTATAGGAAAGTGCTGTGTTGAGGCCAGGTGGATGAGTAGCCTGCTGGCCAAAAATCCATCTTGCCTCCCTTTGAAGTATCCGTTTATCTACATTTCCTCCCCTCTCAAAATCAGATATGACCTCCAAGGCAAAGAAGGAGATATAGCTGGGATCAAAACTATGGTGAAGCCCAATGTGCTTGCAGATCGGGGTATAAAGCAGTCCGGCATCCAGATAAAAACCTCATAAGCTAAAGGGCTATGCAGATTGCTCCACAACAGGCATTGTGTATCTTGCCACGTGCCGCTGCGGAGCCTTCTATATTGGCAAAACTAAACGTCCTTTCGCCAAAAGAATCCAGGATCATCTTTATTATCTGGATGCCGGACTGCTTTATACCCCGATCTGCAAGCACATTGGCCTTCACCATATTTTTGATATATACCTATATGATTGCTAAGGGCAGTATACATTGCTTGCAACACCATATTGTATTCTATTGTTAAATGCCCATTTCTAGACTTTTTTCTCAGTATGCATGGCCAGGTATTTATTTCACCTGTCCATGCTATGCTGTTGTTAAGTGAGATGAACTATTTGTCGTATTGACTACTCTTTTGAATAGACTAAACATACATTATCGTTCTAGATTGGTTAGCGATTTCTTAGCGATTTTTTATCGATTTTTTATCGATTTCTTTGCTTTCTATATATCTTTTTAGACTTTTGTCCTGCAACCGTACGGTCCAGTCCCTCTATTGGCAACATCCGGTTGGGATCTGGCACCCCTGGAGATTTTGCACCAGCTGGCATAGTGGACGATGCCTGGCAATGGTGGAGTATGCTTTTAACCCTTGACTTGCACCAGTAGGTGAGATTATCAGACTAATTGCTTAGACGAATTATTATATATTTCTCATGACATCTGAATGCATATGACCACCAGAAAATTCTAACTCTAGTTTATTTATTTGTTGTTCTTATAGTTTAAATGAATCAATGATGCCGGTTTATGCCCTAATGAAGCAATTATTCTTTTGCGAAACATGTTGGCTGACAGGCATGAATAGGATTTGAACACAATACTGGTATATGGCTTATATATATTGATATCTGTCGTGTATATTTTTTTCTGTTTTTTCCTTTTTGCAATTTAATAAAAATAAATTTTTAAATACTCTATTTGTTGGTACCTACTGTGAATATACGTACTATCTCCCTACAAAAATCCCATGTCTCTTGATAGAAATCTATCTTTCGCTGCATTCGATTATAATTAGGGATTGGGAGAATCGTCTTAGCTCCTGTGTATGTCCTCAACCTCTTACTACTTTGCCACAACAAATTAGCCTTCCTGGAATTAGAACTTTTCCGCAGTGAATCCCAAATACATGCCACAAATTTTGTCAAACCAACCGCTGGAAATTCCTACATCCACTACCAGAGCTGTCACCACTCAAGATGGATCAAAAATATACCTAAAAGTCAATTCCATAGAATTCGGCAAAACTGTACCAAAGATGAAGACTACCATACACAGGGCAAACTCCTCTCAAAAACATTCCAGGACAAAGGGTACCCACCAAATCTGGTCCAAAAAGCCTTCAGTCAACAAGCAATAAAACTTCCACCAAAGGCCAAAACTGTAGATGATTTACAACCAACACGATTCACAACTCAGTTTCATGACTGTCATAAAAAAATGGAGAACACCATAGCCAAACATTGGTGCATCCTGCTCAGAGACCCATTTTTGGGCTCTTCTCGCACCCAACAACCCAAGGTATCCTATCGCAAAGCCAAAAACATAAAGAGTAAAGTAGCACCTAGCAAAATAAAAAATGTCCCATCAACTTTGGTCTCATATATTCCCCTCATTCCATTAGTGGGAATGTATCAATGCAGGAAGAAATTATGTCTCACCTGTAAATCACGGGCAGAAAGACTTCACCATCCAAGTGAAAACATATATAATAAAAGAATTCCACAATTGCTCCAGTGAGTACGTGGTATACTGCCTGACCTGCCCATGTGGCCTGTTTTATGTGGGCAGGACTATACGCACCTTATGCAAACGTTTTGGCAAACATAGGCGTTTCATAGAGAAAGGCTGTGACAAACACAGTGTTCCTCTACATTTCCTGAAGGAACATCAAAAATCTACCACAGGCCTTAAAGTCTGGGTTATAGAGGCCATTTCCAGAGATCTTCCTACTGCAGAACGTTTAAAACGTTTATGTCAGCAGGAAACGTACTGGATATATTCTTTGAACACTCTCTCGCCGGGGGGACTCAATGAAGTAATAGAGACACATTCTTTATTGTAGTTCAACCCCCACTATCCTTTACTAATATTTTTTATCTTTTACTAATATTTTTTGTCATCAACCTCATCCTTGTCCCCTATAGTTAAACAATTCCCACTGGGTTCATTTTCTGTTTGCCTGGGATAATGCGTAACTTGGGGGATAAAGTCTTTTCCCCCCCTTTACTTTTTTATCCCATAAATGTGCTCCATTGTTCACCAACCAACAGTGCATTTCCATGCATTTTTTAATCCTTCCTTTTTTATATTCTCTTTTTATTAATTTTTATATATGAAATAGTTGCTTATTAAATTAATGACTTTTATATTAAATAATTTTTTCTTTTACATTAAACTATTGACATTGAACATGTCTTTCCCCATTTCCAAATTTTATTTTTTATTTTTCTTTACAATGTGAGTCCGCTGGCTGTTATGGTTCCACAGCCACAGACGTCCTGCCCACATCCCTTCAGTCAGATGTCCTGCACCTCTATTTAAGGTGTTCTTCCTGAGAGCAAACAGGCCAGTAGAAGGAGCTGTGGGCCCCGAGCGCGTAGCCTGTACTATCCCCATCTGTGTCTGGATGTTTTCTGTGCACCGCTGATGTCACTTCCGCTTCCGTGTTCCAGGGTGGTTAGCGTGGAGCTTCCACACATTGGACACCGCTGTATAGCCCTTTTTCAACCAGGACCAAACATCCCCTGAGCCGAAGGACCGCCACTGAAGCCTGCACTTCTACACCAGCTCATCCCAGGACATCCCAACCCTCGATAGACATCGCCACCCCATCTGAACCTGCTAACCAGTAGGTGTATGCATTACACCAACACCATATGACAGTATCAGCAGAGTTGGCGCCTCCACAAACCTCCCCTCCTTCTCACCATCACAGCCAATCACAGCACCACAGCGCCGTCAGCTAAGAAAGCCATAATTGGCCAAAGGCAGGGTGACTTTGGCCAATCATGGCTCAGGGGGAATAAGTCCACACTCCACACTATATAAGGCCGCCTGCAGTCGGCCACGTGTAGTGTGTCGTTGCCAGCGTAGACAGAGAGAGAGTGTGTCATTTAGATTAAGCAGGCAGGCAGGTTATTCAGTAAGCTGCAGTGTATTTAATTAATATATATATATATATATATATATATATATATATATATATATATATATCCACTGTATCCAGTTTAGCTAAATCTGACTGCAGTCCATTCCTGGTACATTGTTTCTAATATACTTCAGGCAGGCAGGTGATTCAGTTAGCTGCAGTGTATTTAATATATATATACAGTCAGTCTTGTGTATATATATATATATATATATATATATATATATATATATATATATATATATATATATATATATATATATATATATATATATATATATATATATATATATGTGTGTGTGTGTATATATATATATATATATATATATATATATATATATATATATATATATATACACAAGACTGGCCATAGCCAAATTACGGCTACAGGGTGGTTGCTTAACTCTGGGAGGGTGTACTGTAACGTCCTCCCAGAATTCCGCTCTCATGCACCCCCTGGGGCGCGCACCTGAGAACATCCGTGACCGCCGGGTACAGAGGACAGGGGCTGATCGCGGGCATTTACCATGTGATCGCTCCGTCAAATGACGGAGCAATCACATGTAAACAAACCGGTGTCATGTCATGCGCTGTGGGCTGCATCTGTAGTGCTCACAACGCTGCTCTGTGACACAGAGCCACAATCCATCCATCCATGCTCAGCCATCCCTCCATGCTCAGAAATACCCTGCAATACTCTGCAATACCCTGTGCAATACTCTGCAATACCCCGTGCAATACTCTGCAATACCCCGTGCAATACTCTGCAATACCCCGTGCAATACTCTGCAATACCCCGTGCAATACTCTGCAATACCCCGTGCAATACTCTGCAATACCCTGTACAATACCCTGTGCAATACCCTGTGCAATACTCGGCAATACCCTGTGCAATACTCGGCAATACCCTGTGCAATACCCTGCAATACTCTGCAATAGCCTGCAATACCCTGCAATGCTCTGAAATACCCCGCAATACTCTGCAATACTCTGCAATACCCCACAATACCCCACAATACCCTGCAATACCCTGCAATAGCCTGCAATACTCTGCAATACCCTGCAATGCTCTGCAATACCCTGCAATGCTCTGCAATACCCTGCAATGCTCTGCAATACCCCGCAATGCTCTGCCATACCCCGCAATACTCTGCCATACCCAGCCATACTTAGCCATACCCAGCCATACTCTGCCATACCCAGCCATACCCAGCCTCTGTATGTGGCCAGGCTGTGAAAGTCTCACACATGTGGTATCGCCGTACTCAGCAGGAGTAGGAGAATCTGTTTCGGGGTGTCATTTTTGGTATGTGTACATGCTATGTGTTAGAATTATTGTGCAAATGGACAACTGTGTGTAAAAAAAAAAAATGTGTTTTAACCACTTCCCGCCTGCCATCATATGACGTCCTTGACTTTGTGCGGGGATATCTGAATGATGCCTGCAGCTACAGGCATCATTCAGATATCAGCTTTTTCAGCCGGCGATTCCCTACACCATAATGCCCCGTACACACGGTCGGATTTTCCGATGGAAAATGTCTGATCGGAGCGTGTTGTCGGAAATTCCGACCGTGTGTGGGCTATATCGGACATTTTCCATTGGATTTTCCGACACACAAAGTTGGAGAGCAGGAGATAAAATTTTCCGACAACAAAATCCGATCGCGTCAATTCCGACCGTGTGTGGCCTGTTCCGACGCACAAAGTGCCACGCATGCTCAGAAGAAATTCCAAGACGGAACAGCTCGTTCTGGTAAACTTAGCGTTCGCAATGGATACAGCACTTTCATCACGCTGCAATGTTAAAAATGGTTTAATACAGCGCACTCTCTTCTTCTTTATAATGTGACAAGAATATATTAGTTTTGCTGTTCATATTCACACACACTTCTCACAAACTTATTTCGTTACTATTTATCTGGATTCTCTCAATATATTTTGATTTCTCACATCTGACAACATATTTTTGTTTATTTTTTATATTTTTTTTTTGCTTTAATGTAGATTCTTTTTTTGTGTTTGTATTTTTTTGAAGGGTTTTTTTTTTTTTTGGGATTTTGATTTGTACTCCCGAAAATGTTTGTGTGTGTTTTTTGTGACAAGTTCCCACAACACCACTGATATGTTGTTCTATTTAATCTGTAGGAGATTGTTTGGTGTTGTTGTCCCTTGTTAATTTCACATTTTATGTTAGAAATGTACCTAAATCGTCTCTCACCAAACTTTTACTAACATGAGATTAGCAAAAGGAGCCCAAAGGGTGCCGCGCTTGGTTCTAAACCGGCCTTTTCTAGTCTTGTCGTACGTGGTGTACGTGACCGCATGGTTGGCGATCGGAAATTCCGACAACTTTGTGCGACCGTGTGTAGACAAAACAAGTTTGAGCCAACATCCGTCAGAAAAGATCCTAGGATATTGTTGTCGGAATGTCTGAACAAAGTCCGATCGTGTGTACGCCCTATAAGAGTGATCATAGCAGCTGTTCCACTGCTTGATCGTTCTTACGGGAGGCGAGAGGGGACATCCCACCCCTCCCGCCACCCTCCGGTGCTTCTACCGACTGACCACTACGATCAAAGCCAGGATCATTTTTTTTTTTATTATTTCAGGCTTCCCAGCCTAGAGGTGAGATGTGGGGTATTGTTGTATGAGAAATAACCTGCTAATATGACAATTTAGTGGAAAAAAAAAAGAAAAAAGAAAAAAAAATCTTGATTTTGCAAAGAATTGTGGGAAAAAATGACAACTTCAAAAAACTCACCATGCATCTTTCTAAATACCTTGGAATGTCTTCTTTCCAAAAAGGGGTCATTTGAGGGGTATTTGTACTTTTCTGGCATGTTAGGGTCTCAAGAAATTAGATAGGCCGTCAGTAATTCAGGTGTGATCAATTTTTTAGATATTGGCACCATAGCTTTTGGACTCTATAACTTTCACAAAGACCAAATAATATACACCAATTTGTACTTATTTTTACCAAAGATATGTAGCAGTATAAATTTTGGCCAAGATTTATGAAGAAAAATTACTAAAAATTACTAATTTGCTAAATTTTATAACAGAAACAAAGAAAAATTCATTTTTTACCGAATTTTCAGTCTTTTTTCTTTTATAGCGCAAAAAGTAAAAAACTCAGCGGTGATTAAATACCACCAAAAGAAAGCTCTATTTGTGTGAAAAAAGGACAACAATTTCATATAGGTACAGTATTGCATGACTGAGCAATTGCCATTCAAAATTTGAGAGCACTGAAAGCTGAAAATTGGTCTGGTTATTAAGGGGGCTTAAGTGCCCAGTGGTCAAGTGGTTAATATATATAAACACAGATAGTCAGGCAGGTAACTCAGTTAGCTGCAGTGTATTTAATATATATATGTATATACAGATAGTCATGTGTATATGTATATCCACTGTATCCAGTTTAGCTAGATCTGACTGCAGTCCATTCCTGGTGTACTGTTTCTAATATACTTCAGGCAGGCAGGTGATTCAGTTAGCTGCAGTGTATTTAATATACCGTATTTATCGACATATAACACACATTTGTTTCCCCGTAAAATCAGGGGAAAATCGTGGGTGCGTGTTATAGGCCGATCCCCGCCAATTTTGTTCTGATCGGAGCGATCGCGGCTATTGCCGCGATCGCCACCGACATAAACAGCCGTGTGTAAATTCAAATATGGCGCAGAGACTGCAGGGACTCGTCAGAGCCGAGATACACATACCCGAGTGTCCTCGGCTTTTCTCTGCACCGCTCACAGTCACGTCCAGTCCCGCCATTGGACCTGTGTTATGTCCATCATAGGGCGGGACTGGGCGTGACTGTGAGCGGCACCGAGAAAAGCCGAGGACACTCGGGTATGTGTATCTCGGCTCCGACGAGTCTCTGCAGTCTCGGCGCCATATTTGAATTTACACACGGCTGTGTATGTCGGCGGCGATCGCGGCAATCACACAAGGCTGCACTGGGGCAAGGCTGCACTGGGGCAAGGCTGCACTGGGGCAAAGCTGCACTGACATGGCTGCACTGACAAGGCTGCACTGACAAGGCTGCACTGGGGCAAAGCTGCACTGACATGGCTGCACTGGGGCAAAGCTGCACAGACAAGGCTGCACTGAAAGGCTGCACTGGGGCAAAGCTGCACTGACAAGGCTGCACTGGGGCAAAGCTGCACTGACATGGCTGCACTGGGGCAAAGCTGCACTGACATGGCTGCACTGACATGGCTGCACTGGGGCAAAGCTGCACTGACAAGGCTGCACTGGGGCAAAGCTGCACTGACAAGGCTGCACTGACAAGGCTGCAGATGGACACCGATAACGCTGCATTGATAGGTATTTTAATGTAAGTTTTTCTTCCTTAAACTTTACTCCTAAAAGTTTTTTTCCTTAAAATTCCCTCCTAAACTTGGGGTGCGTGTTATACGCCGATAAATACAGTATATATACAGTCAGTCTCGTATATATATATATATATATATATATATATATATATATATATCTGGCATATATATCTGGCATATATATCTGGCAGGCAGGTGATTCAGTTAGCTGCAGTGTATTTGAGATATATATATATATATATATATATCCACTGCATAAAGTTTAGCTATATCTCACTTCAGGCCATTCCTGCTGTACTCTTTCTAATATACTGCAGGCAGGCGATTCAGTTTGCTACAGTGTATTTAATATATATATATACAGATAGTTTTGTGTGTACATATATATCCACTACATATCGTTTAGCTATATCTCACTGCAGGTCGTTCCTGGTGTACTCTTTGTAATATACTTTAGGCAGGCAATTCAGTTAGCTGCAGTGTGTATATATATATATATATATATATATATATATATATATATCCACTGCATACAGTTTAGCTATATCTCACTGCAGGCCGTTCCTGGTGTAGATAGATAGATAGATAGATAGATAGATAGATAGATAGATAGATAGATAGATAGATAGATAGATAGATAGATAGATAGATAGATAGTATCTCACAAAAATTAGTACACCCCTTACATTTTTGTAAATATTTTATTCTATCTTTTCATGTGACAACACTGAAGAAATTGCACTTTGCTACAATGTAAAGTAGTGAGTGTACAGCTTGTATAACGGTGTAAATTTGCTGTCCCCTCAAAATAACTCAACAGACAGCCATTAATGTCTAAACCACTGGCAACAAAAGTGAGTACACCCCTAAGTGAAAATGTCCAAGTTGAGCCCAATTACCCATTTTCCTTCCCCAGTGTCATGTGACTCATTAGTGTTACAAGGTCTCAGGTGTGAATGGGGAGCAGGTGTGTTAAATTTGGTGTTATCGCTCTCACGCACTCATACTGGTCACTGGAAGTTCAACATGGCACCTCATGGCAAAGAACTCTCTGAGGATCTGAAAAAAATAATTATTGCTCTACTTAAAGATGGCCTAGACTATAAGAAGATTGCAAAGACCCTGAAACTGAGCTGCAGCACGGTGGCCAAGACCATACAGGGGTTTAACAGGACAGGTTCCACTCAGAACAGACCTCGCCATGGTTGACCAAAGAAGTTGAGTGCACGTGCTCAGCATCACATCCAGAGGTTGTCTTTGGGAAATAGACGTATGAGTGCTGCCAGCCTTGCTGCAGAGGTTGAATGGGTGGGGGGCAGCCTGTCAGTGCTCAGACCATATGCCACACACTGCATCAAATTGGTCTGCATAGCTGTTGTCTCAAAAGGAAGCCTCTTCTAAAGATGATGCACAAGAAAGCCCACAAACAGTTTCCTAAAGACAAGCAGACTAAGGACATGGATTACTGGAACCATATCCTGTGGTCTGATGAGACCAAGATAAACTTAATTGGTTCAGATGGTGTCAAGCGTGTGTGGTGGCAACCAGGTGAGGAGTACAAAGACAAGTGTGTCTTGCCTACAGTCAAGCATAGTGGTGGGATTGTCATGGTCTGGAGCTGTATGAGTGCTGCTGGCACTGGGGAGCTACAGTTCATTGAGAGAACCATGAGTGCCAACATATACTGTGACATACTGAAGCAGAGCATGATCCCCTCCCTTCGGAGACTGGGCTGCAGGGCAATATTCCAACATGACCACAAACACACCTCCAACGACCACAAACACACCTCCAAGATCACCACTGCCTTGCTAAAGAAGCTGAAGGTAAAGGTGATTGGCCTGACCAAGCATGTCTCTAGACCTAAACCCTATTGAGCATTTGTGGGAAATCCTCAAATGGAAAGTGGAGGAGTGCAAGGTCTCTAACATCCACCAGCTCAGTGAAGTCATGGAGGAGTGGAAGAGGACTCCAGTGGCAACCTGTGAAGCTCTGGTGAACTCCATGCCCAAGAGGGTTAAGGCAGTGCTGGAAAATAATGGTACAACGGCGCTACCTCAAAAACCTGTGTGCCTGAGCATGTACAGGAAACGTTAAGTGGAAAACGTTTTTTGTGAACTTGTATGTAAACACTTTTTTATATATGTAGGGGAATTGTGACGTTGTCACGGATAAGTAGGGAATGATTCAAACACATAGATGTGAGTCAGCATGGGCTTACATGTAGCCTCCTATGAGATATATATAACCTATCACCAGGCGCCTATCTAACAGCACGTATATTCCTGATAGGTTAGTATGTTATCTCTAGATCAAAAAACTCCAGACAGCATATTCTATGCATTAAACAACCATATGTCAGCACACATATATTATGTCCTGTAAGGAAAACACAAATTTTTTCCACATGCATCAATAATATATATATCTCTGTGTTTCAATGCAAAGATCGTATACTATGGAGATCAAAACATATTTGTGACAGTCCCATGCAGTTCATGCCGCAATCAGGTTGTTCACCAGGTGACTTTCGTGCATACAGCGTAGGGTGGTGACTTCTGTGACCCCCCTCAAAGTGCTCACTCACCAAAGGTAGGAACCCCTGCAGGGGTGTCAGGCCTGTAGTCCTAAACAAGGGCTTTCCTGTTCACTGCTGTCACATCTCCAATTTTATCCCGGTGGATCTTAATCCTCATATATCAAAGAAAAGGAGACTTCCATAGTGTAATAAAGTCTCAAAAGGGTCTTTATTTTGTAAAATAGTATATATATAATAATCCGAAATATTTCCAAAATAAGGTAAAAAAATAGTTTAAAAAATATAGTTAAAAAATTAAAAACACATCCAAGCACAGTACTCCGCTATTCCTCCCTTGACCACTGGGGGGGAGGATAATGCTCAGATACTGTCTTGTGTGATATCCACAATCACTGTAAGCACAACAGATACCAGTGGGGGAAGTGGCGATCAGCTGGACAAATGCCTGATTCACCCACAGGTTTGTCAGGAAGTGATGTGGGTAGCGTAGGTCCGTCGTGCTCGCTTCGTCCTCTGACGTCCTCAGCGACGGTGCTACGCTGCTATAGAGGGTAAGCTTTTATCATGTGGAGAGCGTTCATTGCGTACCGCCCATCTCTCAGCTGACAGCCACTCACCGCTATTCATTGCAAGGGGGGGCGGAGGAGGGAGGGGCCGGATCGGAATCTTAATTAGGTATCGTACGATCACAGTGTCTATGTGAGAGTGATGTTGGGCTGCCTGTATAGGGATTTAAGATAGACTACACGCTCCCTGTTCCATCTATTTCAAAGGGGGAAGCTTCATATTAGTCTATTCATCCCAAGAAAAGCATATAGATTCGTGACGAGAATCACTGTGTGCCCCTAGTGGTCAAAGAAGGCATACTCTCCAGCAAAATAATACATAAACAATAAAATCCTTTTAAAATCCTTTTTAAAATAATCCTGTCAAAAGGCCCCTCAAGGGAACCATGTTCATTGGCAAGCCTAAGGAGACTAATAGACTAAACGAACATAAACTCAGATTACATAGAAAAAGGCTAATTATACACAGGTAATATCTTTATACAGGATAGAAGACAGTTTAACCATATAGAGGGATATGTCCCCATATATCTAAAGAATTGTAGCTGGTGGGCATAGCGTGTTTTGATTTATCTGTGGGGGTCACCTATGAGTAATTAGTATGTGTAATCATCCAGCCATTAGGTGACTGCACATAAAGAATAGAAGGAGTGTGTGTATATGCACACTACGGTCAGTCCATATGTGAAAAGATATGTAGTCATATTATAAGACCATATCTAATAAAACAAGTATGTAGACTCTAAGAAGGAATAGTGTCCAATAGTGCTAGCGCATATGTGTAGGAAAATTAATCATATGTGTGTCAAGTGAAGAGAGAGCAAAGAAATATATCTTTTATGTATATCCATGTCTAGTGAGGGCTAAAGAATTTCATGACGATCAGGACTTAGAAAATTAAAACAGAATCTCATTAGAATCCTATTGTGACTCGTCCCTGAGTGCTATTCATAAGTGTAGATGAGAGCCCTGTCCGTACCATACATATACCTAACCCCATATTCATATATGTATATAGGTGACGATATTAGCCTCAAGCCGTGACTGGTGTATATGGTAAAGCACGGTGCTCCTGATAAATAAGAATATTTGTGACAACTCTGTGTTATACTATGACCACCCATATTACCAATGGGTATATATGTCAACCATAGTATGCTAAAGTGTGTGATACCTAGATGAATGGTGAGAAGATGAATTGACCTTGATATAGTCCATGTGAGAATGAAAAGTATAAATATACCTCCAAGGGCCTCATCCCCACAACCGTGGCCGGTGGTTGTGGGGGTCTGCGGGCGGGGGGGCTTATCGGAATCTGGAAGCCCCCTTTAACAAGGGGACCCCCAGATCCCGGCCCCCCCCTGTGTGAAATGGTAAGGGGGTACTTACCCCTACCATTTCACTAAAAAAGTGTCAAAATAGTTAAAAATGACATCTTCTTCTTCTTCTGGTTCTTCTGGCTCTTCTGGTTCTTCCTCCGGCGTTCTCGTCCAGCATCTCCTCCGCGGCGTCCTCTATCTTCTTCTCCTCGGGCCGCTCCGCACCCATGGCATGAGGGGAGGCTCCCGCTCTTCTCTTCATCTTCTTCTTCATCCTCTTCTCTTCTTCATCTTCTTCATCTTCTTCATCTTCATCTTCTCTTCTTAATTTTCTTCTGCGGGACGCTCCGCATCCATGCATGGAGGGAGGCTCCCGCTGTGTGACGGCGTCTCCTCGTCTGACGGTTCTTAAATAATGGGGGCGGGGCCACCCGGTGACCCCGCCCCCCTCTGACGCACGGTGACTTGACGGGACTTCCCTGTGACGTCACGGGGAATGCCACAGGGAAGTCCCGTCATGTCCCGTGCGTCAGAGAAGAGAAGAGCGGGAGCCTCCCCTCATGCCATGGGTGCGGAGCGGCCCGAGGAGAAGAAGATAGAAGACGCCGCGGAGGAGATGCTGGACGAGAACGCCGGAGGAAGAACCAGAAGAGCCAGAAGAACCAGAAGAAGAAGAAGATGAAGGAAGATAGAAGAAGCATTTAAATAAAGGAATTGTCAAAAACTGTCTCTTGTCATTTTTAACTATTTTGACACTTTTTTAGTGAAATGGTAGGGGTAAGTACCCCCTTACCATTTCACACAGGGGGGGGGCCGGGATCTGGGGGTCCCCTTGTTAAAGGGGGCTTCCAGATTCCGATAAGCCCCCCGCCCGCAGACCCCCACAACCACCGGCCACGGTTGTGGGGATGAGGCCCTTGTCCTCATCAACATGGGGACAAGGTGTTTTGGGGGCTACCCCAAAGCACCCTCCCAATGTTGAGGGCATGTGGCCTGGTACCGTTCAGGAGGGGGGGCGCACTCTCGTCCCCCCCTCTTTTCCTGCAGCCTGCCAGGTTGCGTGCTCGGATAAGGGTCTGGTATGGATTTTTGGGGGAACCCCACGCCGTTTTTTTTTTTTTTTGGAGCGGGGTTCCCCTTAAAATCCATACCAGACCTGAAGGGTCTGGTATGGAATTTAGGGGGAACCCCACGTCATTTTTTTTTTTTAATTTTGGCTGGGGTTCCCCTTAATATCCATACCAGACCTGAAGGGCCTGGTATGGAATTTAGGGGGACCCCCCCACGTCATTTTTTTTTTTTTTAATTTTGGTTCGGGGTTTCCCTGTGGGGAATTCCCATGCCGTTTTTATCAATGAACTTTTATGTGTATTGTCGGACCGGCAATTCATTAATAGCCGCGGTAGTTTTAAATGAGTTTTTTCCTTCGAAAATGTCATTTTGCTGTCAGACTGTTCTAAACACGGGAAAGATGCGCCCCTTTACAGGCATACTATAGACACCCCCCAGGTACGAAATTTAAAGGGATATTACACTTTTATTGTTTGACTTTAAGCATTATTAAAATCACTGCTCCTGAAAAAACGGCCGTTTTTAAAACTTTTTTTTGCATTGATACATGTCCCCTGGGGCAGGACCCGGGTCCCCAAACACTTTTTAGTATGTATATAATAATCCGAAATATTTCCAAAAAAAGGTAAAAAAATAGTTTAAAAAATATAGTTAAAAAATTAAAAACACATCCAAGCACAGTACTCCGCTATTCCTCCCTTGACCACTGGGGGGAGGATAATGCTCAGATACTGTCTTGTGTGATATCCAAAATCACTGTAAGCACAACAGATACCAGTGGGGGAAGTGGCGATCAGCTGGACAAATGCCTGATTCACCCACAGGTTTGTCAGGAAGTGATGTGGGTAGGGTAGGTCCTCTGACGTCCTCAGCGACGGTGCTACGCTGCTATAGAGGGTAAGCTTTTATCATGTGGAGAACGTTCATTGTGTACCGCCCATCTCTCAGCTGACAGCCACTCACCGCTATTCATTGCAAGGGGGGGCGGAGGAGGGAGGGGCCGGATCGGAATCTTAATTAGGTATCGTACGATCACAGTGTCTATGTGAGAGTGACGTTGGGCTGCCTGTTAGGGATGAGCTTCGAGTTCGAGTCGAACTCATGTTCGACTCGAACATTGGCTGTTCGCAAGTTTGCCGAACAGCGAACAATTTGGGGTGTTCGCGGCAAATTCGAATGCCGCGGAACACCCTTTAAAAGTCTATGGGAGAAATCAAAAGTGCTAATTTTAAAGGCTTATATGCAAGTTATTGTCATAAAAAGTGTTTGGGGACCTGGGTCCTGCCCCAGGGGACATGGATCAATGCAAAAAAAAACTTTTAAAAAAGGCCGTTTTTTCAGGAGCAGTGATTTTAATAATGCTTAAAGTCAAACAATAAAAGTGTAATATCCCTGTAAATTTCGTAGCTGGGGGGTGTCTATAGTATGCCTGTAAAGGGGCGCATGTTTCCCGTGTTTAGAACAGTCTGACAGCAAAATGATATTTCAAAGGAAAAAAAGCCATTTAAAACTACTCGCGGCTATTGCATGGCCGGTCCGACAATACACATAGAAGTTCATTGATAAAAGCGGCACAGGGGAACCCTGAACCAAAATAAAAAAAAAAAAAAGATGTGGGGGTCCCCCTAAATTCCATACCAGGCTCTTCAGGTCTGGCATGGATATTAAGGGGAACCCCGGCCAAGATTTAAAAAAAAAATGATGTGGGGGTCCCCCTAAATTACATACCAGACCCTTCAGGTCTTGTATGGATTTTAAGGGGAACCCCGCGCCAAAAAAAAAGAAACGGTGTGGGGTCCCCCCAAAAATCCATACCAGACCCTTATCCGAGCACGCAACCTGGCAGGCCACAGGAAAAAAGGGGGGACGAGAGAGCGCCCCCCCCTCCTGAACCATACCAGGCCACATGCCCTCAACATTGGGAGGGTGCTTTGGGGTAACCCCCCAAAACACCTTGTCCCCATGTTGATGAGGACAAGGGCCTCATCCCCACAACCCTGGCCGGTGGTTGTGGGGGTCTGTGGGCGGGGGGCTTATCGGAATCTGGAAGCCCCCTAACAAGGGGACCCCCAGATCCCGCCCCCCCCTGTGTGAAATGGTAAGGGGGTACTTGTACCCCTAACATTTCACAAAAAAATTGTCAAAAATGTTAAAAATGACAAGAGACAGTTTTTGACAATTCCTTTATTTAAATGCTTCTTCTTTCTTCCTTCATCTTCTTCTTCTGGTTCTTCTGGTTCTTCCTCTGGCGTTCTTGTCCAGCATCTCCTCCACGGCGTCTTCTATCTTCTTCTCTTTGGGCCGCTCCGCACCCATGGCATGGGGGGAGGCTCCCGCTCTTCTCTTCATCTTCTTCTCTTCTTAATCTTCTTCTTCATCTTCTTCTCTTCTTCTCTTCTTCATTTTCTTCTCCGGGCCGCTCCACATCCATGCTGGCATGGAGGGAGGCTCCCGCTGTGTGACAGCGTCTCCTCGTCTGACGGTTCTTAAATAGCGGGGGGCGGGGCCACCCGATGACCCCACCCCCCTCTGACGCACAATGACTTGACGGGACTTTCCTGTGACGTCACGGGGAATGCCACAGGGAAGTCCCGTCATGTTCGGTGCGTCAGAGGGGGACGGGGTCACCGGGTGGCCCCGCCCCCCCGTTATTTAAGAACCGTCAGACGAGGAGACTCCGTCACACAGCGGGAGCCTCCCTCCATGCCAGTATGGATGCGGAGCGGCCCGGAGAAGAAAATGAAGAAGAGAAGAAGAGAAGAAGATGAAGAAGAAGATTAAGAAGAGAAGAAGATGAAGAGAAGAGCGGGAGCCTCCCCCCATGCCATGGGTGCGGAGCAGCCCGAGCAGAAGAAGATAGAAGACACCGCGGAGGAGATGCTGGACGAGAACACCAGAGGAAGAACTAGAAGAGCCAGAAGAACCAGAAGAAGAAGAAGAAGATGAAGGAAGATAGAAGAAAGAAGAAGCATTTAAATAAAGGAATTGTCAAAAACTGTCTCCTGTCATTTTTAACATTCTTGACAGTTTTTTAGTGAAATGGTAATACCCCCTTACCATTTCACACAGGGGGGGGCAGGATCTGGGGGTCCCCTTGTTAAAGGGGGCTTCCAGATTCCGATAAGCCCCCCGCCCGCAGACCCCCACAACCACCGGCCAGGGTTGTGGGGATGAGGAACTTGTCCTCATCAACATGGGGACAAGGTGTTTTGGGGGGCTACCCCAAAGCACCCTTCCAATGTTGAGGGCATGTGGCCTGGTACGGTTCAGGAGGGGGGGCGCTCTCTCGTCCCCCCCTCTTTTCCTGCGACCTGCCATGTTGCGTGCTCGGATAAGGGTCTGGTATGGATTTTTGGGGGGACCCCACGCCTTTTTTTTTTTTGGCTCGGGGTTCCCCTTAAAATCCATACCAGACCTGAAGGGTCTGGTATGGAATTTAGGGGGACCCCCACGTCATTTTTTTTTTATTTTGGCCGGGGTTCCCCTTAATATCCATACCAGACCTGAAGGGCCTGGGTATGGAATTTATTTGGTTCGGGGGTTCCCCTGTGGGGAGTTCCCATGCCGTTTTTATCAATGAACTTCTATGTGTATTGTCGGACCGGCAATGCAATAGCCGCGAGTAGTTTTAAATGGCTTTTTTTCCTTTGAAATGTCATTTTGCTGTCAGACTGTTCTAAACATGGGAAACATGCGCCCCTTTACAGGCATACTATAGACACCCCCCAGCTATGAAATTTAAAGGGATATTACACTTTTATTGTTTGACTTTAAGCATTATTAAAATCACTGCTCCTGAAAAAACTGCCGTTTTTAAAAGTTTTTTTTGCATTGATCCATGTCCCCTGGGGCAGGACCTGGGTCCCCAAACACTTTTTATGACAATAACTTGCATAAAAGCCTTTAAAATTAGCACTTTTGATTATTCATGTTCGTGTCCCATAGACTTTAATGGTGTTCGCGTGTTCGAACGAACTTTTTATCTGTTCGCATGTTCTAGTGCAAACCGAACAGGGGGGGTGTTCAGCTCATCCCTAGTGGCCACACAAATTATTGACACTTTGGGCCCAATTTGGACATTTTCACTTAGGGGTGTACTCACTTTTGTTGCCAGTGGTTTAGACATTCATGGCTGTGTGTTGAGTTATTTTGAGGGGACAGCAAATTTACACTGTTATACAAGCTGTACACTCACTACTTTACATTGTAGCAAAGTGTCATGTATTCAGTGTTGTCACATGGAAAGATAGCACAAAATATTTACAAAAATGTGAGGGGTGTACTCACTTTTGTGAGATACTGTATATGCACTGCATACAGTTTAGCTATATCTCACTGAAGGCCGTTCCTGGTGTACTGTTTCTAATATAGTTCAGGCGATGTACACAGTACACAGTACCGTGCACCCCTAGTGCAGTTGCTACTACTTTTCTGGTGGTGTACACAGTACACAATACATACAGTGCGCCCATAGTTGCTATTAGACTTCTGGTGGTGTACCCAATACCATGCACCCATAGTGCAGTTGCTACTACTTTTCTGGTGGTGTACACAATACAGTACTCCCATAGTTGTTATTACACTCCTGTTGGTGTACGCAGTACCGTGCACCCATAGTGCAGTTGCTACTACTTTTCTGGTGGTGTACACAGTACACAATACAGTGTAGTGTGGTGTTGCAAAACAAAATCCCCATCATGTCCAGAAGGCCACCAAGGAGAGGCAGATGCTCACAGGCTACTAAAAGAGGGCAAGCAGGCTCTGTGTCTACAGTCCACAGTGCTGGTCATGGACATGGTGCATCTTCTGAAGGTGGCTGTGGGGCGTGCTTGTCCTTTTTTCTGCTGCTGGGACAAGGGCAGAAAAATTGGGCCTTTGGTGGTGGTGGTGCCACAACACTGTAACCCCATCACAGATACTCTTGTTGGGTGCAGGAACGGGCCCTGCTGTGAAATATTAGATCAGAAATTGTAATTACATTCCCCTGTTAAACAGGGACAGACAAATTGGGCCTTAGGTAGTGGGGGTGGTGCCCTAAACCAAAAATATTGTTGGAAGCTAGCATCATCAAGATTGAGAAGAAATAGGATAGTCACTCAGCATAGGCAGTCTTCAAAAGATCCCACAGCCAAAGAAAAATCAATCAGTTACATTAGCATCAGGTGCTTGATAGCTGCTGCTGATCCAAGACTTCATTTTTTTAAATGTGAGCCTATCAAAGGAGTCTGTGGACAGGTGCACTCTATGATCCGTTACAAACCACCCTCCAGCAGCACTGAATGTGCGTTCAGAAAGAACACTGGATGCAGGACAGACCAGTAGATCAATTGCATATTGAGCAAGTTCTGGCAAGTGGTCCATCCTCAAGACTCAGTAACCCAGTGGATACTCTGTTGGAAATGTCTCCATGTCTGCTCTTGCCCCTAGATATTCCTGCACCATGTAATGCAGACGCTGGCGATGGTTGCTTGAACTGATCAGACCTTGGCGCTGAGGACTGAAAATTTGTCTAAAGGCATCATTCAGCCGGCCACCTTCTCCACTGCTCTTCCTCTGACTGAACAAAGCTGTCATGGTTATGCAGTAATCTTTGTCAGCTTACCTCTCCTTCATGTGTTCACCTTTAGAGGCCAGCCACTCTCACCTGGCTACTTAAATAATCTCTCCTCAAAGCATGGCTCCACCCCAGCCTCTATCAGGGAACTCTATATTAACATGTGCACTGCAAGCCTGCCTTGCTGGTCAACCTTTGTGTGTTTAGCTTCCGTGTGCATCTTGCTGTGTCTTCTACATCTGATTCCAATTACCGATCTTGGCTTGTTCTCGACTATCCCTGCCTGTTTGTGGCCCTGACCTATGTTTATCCTTGTCTGCTAGTCGCTCTGACCTTTGGGTTATTTCCTTACTATCTCTGTCCTCCTGTAGCCTACTGTGGGTGTGAGCTGGGAGACCCTGGGGGTCACGACCTGGAGCCAGTTGCAGCCCAGTCCATCCTCACCACTAGAGGCTCTGGTGAACACCTGCTGGCTCTTAGACTCCGCGCCCTGGGGAATCTTACACTCTAGCCCCTGTGGGATCTGTGTTGGTGTTCCAGTGGACCTGCCTTCCTTAACCACCTAGACTCCCATCCACAGCAGTCAGCCATAGGGTCCAATACCTTTGCGGTGCACTCCTGACCCCAACAGTGTGCATCTGTCACCTGGCCTCAGGTGACCTGACAGAAGCCTCAGCAACACGTTGTCCAGCACCAGGAAATTGTAACCTCACAGGGTCTGGAAATGCATTGCACAAACCTTTCTTCAAGTCCTCCTGAAGATGTTTCATCCTCTGCTCCCTCTGCGAAGGCAGGATGAGTTCTGCAACCTTACCCTTGTAACGTGGATCAAGAAGGGTTGGCAGCCAGTAATGATTCCTTCTCTTTGATACCACGAATCCTAGGGTCCTTACGCTGCATGGCCTCCCTGATTCTGCAAAGCCTGCAAAGGTTTGCAGAGGCATTCGATTCTGAGTCCTCTGGGTCACTAAGGATCACATGATCTGTAACAATCTCCTCCCAGCCATGTACAACTCCTTGGTTTTCTGGGGACTGAGAACCATCCCTTGAAGACTGCTGCTGATTGTTATCCTCCACATCCATGCTGACACAATCCTCCTCCTCCTTTTTTTCCTATGTGTTTGGCGGGCCTGCAGGAATAATATCTGGATAAAGGGGGCTTTTAGAGGTGAGGAAGTCCTCCTCTTCCTCACACTGTTCTGCCTCAAGTGCCCTGTCCATTATTCCATGAAGTGTGTGCTCCAAGAGGAAGACAAGAGGGACAGTATCACTGATACATGCATTGTCGCTGCTCACCATCCTCATGGCCTCATCAAATGGTGACAGGACAGTGCATGCATCCTTGATCAGTAGCCACTGGCGTGGCGAAAAGAAGCCAAGCTACCCTGACCCTGTCCTGGTGACATACTCACACAGGTACTCATTGATGGCCCTCTGCTGCATGTACAGCCGCTGCAGCATTGCCAACGTTGACTTCCACCTGGCAGACATGTCACAAATGAGGCGGCAGGTTGCATTCCCTTTGAATGTCAGCCAGCCGAGCACTGGCATTGTATGACCGTTGGAAATTACCACAGACTTTTCTGGCCTGCCTCAGGAGATCTTGTAAGCCTGGGTACCTGCTCATGAACCACTGCACCACCAAATTTAGGATGTGTGTTAAACATGGAACATGGGTCAAGTGTCCCTGTCAGAGGGCGGAGAGAAGATTGGTGCCATTGTCGCATACAACCATTCCTGGCTGAAGCTAGGGTGGCGTCAACCACCTCTGAGCCTGCCCCTGCAGAGCTGACAGAATCTCTGCCCCAGTGTGGCTCCTGTCCCCTAAGCAGTGGTTTAACCTTAAACTACGTAGAGGTTTCTTTACTGTAAGAGCGGCAAGGATATGGAATTCCCTTCCACAGGCGGTGGTCTCAGTGGGGGGCATCAATAGTTTCAAGAAACTTTTAGATAATCACCTGAACGACCGCCACATATATACAATGTAATACTGACATATAATCACACACATAGGTTTGACTTGATGGACTTGTGTCTTTTTTCAACCTCACCTACTATGTAACTATGTAACTCATGCACTGCATGGCATCTTTTTGCCTGCGTGCTTGCGTAGCCCCTTGAATGCTTATGGAGCACTGCTGGTTCAGAGAACAAATCTGCAGTAGAGGCCATAGAGGAAGAAGAAGAGGAGGGGGTGGAGGTGAGAGCTGTGGCAGAATCACCACTAGCATTTTGGAGGCGTGGTGGCGGAACAAGCTCCAACAATACTGAACCCTGTCCTGCATCCTTCCCAGCTGCCAGCAGAGTTACCAAGTGCGCCATGAAGGAAAGTTAACATCCCTGCCCATGCCTGCTAGACCATGAGTCTGCGGTAATATACACCTTACTGCTGACCGCCCTGTCCAACAAGACAAAAACATTGCCTTCCACATGCCAGTAGAGAGCTGGAATGGCCTTCCATAAAAAGAAATGGCGTTTTGGAACCTGCAATTGAGGTACAGCACATGCCACAAATTCGCAAAAGGGGGCAGAGTCTACCAGCTGAAAAGGCAATAGTTGCAATGCTAGCAATTTGGCCAAGCTGCCATTCAAGCTAGCATTCAGACTGTGAGCATGTGGATGACTGGGATCAAATTTTTTTTTACGGTTTAGCAACTGGGGTAGGGAAATTTGCCTGCTAAAATCAGATGGTGGTGTACTGCTAGCAGATTGGCTGCAAGTACTTGGGACACCTATTGCTATACCTTCATTCCTCTCAGTGCAGGTTTTTGAGAGGACTGGAGTAGGGTTGGAGGTCCCAAATGAGGAGAAAGGAGAAGTCCGTCTTTTTCTTTGATGTGGGTCTACAGACTTGTTGCCTTATGAGTTTATGTGAAATCTACATTAATAGCCCTAAAATATTGAAATTATGAATATATTTAATTTATATTTAATTTATATTCAATTAATTATATTTTTATATTTTATATTTAACCACTTCCTTACTGGGCACTTAAACCCCCCTCCTGCCCAGACCAGTTTTCAGCTTTCAGTGCTCTCACAATTTAAATGACAAATACTCAGTCATGCAACACTGTACCTAAATGATTTTTTGTCCTTTTTTCATACAAATAGAGCTTTCATTTGGTGGTATTTGATCACCTGTTTTTTTTATTTTTTGCGCAATAAATAAAAAAAGACAGAAAATTTTGAAAAAAAATGCATTTTTCTTCGTTTCTGTGATAACATTTTACAAATTGCAATTTTTCTTCATAAATGTTGGCCACAATTTATACTGCTACATATCTTTGGTAAAAATAACCCAAATTAGTGGATATTATTTGGTCTGTGTGAAATTTATAGAGTCTACAAGCTATGGTGCAAATCATAAAAAAAATGATCACATATGATGTACTGAGGCCCATCTCAATTCTTGAGACCCTAACAAGCCAGGAAAGTACAAATGCCCCCCAAATGACCCCTTTTTGGAAAGTAAACATTCCAGGGTATTTAGTAAGAGGCATGGTGAGTTATTTGAAGTTGTCATTTTTTCCCACAATTTCTTGCAATTTAAGATTTAATTTAAATTTTTATATTTTTTTCAGAAAATTGTCATTGTAATAGCTTATTTCTCTCACATGGAATGTGCATACCACAAATGACACCCCAAAATACATTCAACTATTCCTCCTGAGTATTACAATACCACATGTGTGGGACTTTTTCACTAACTGGCCACATACAGAGGCCCAACATGCAGGGAGCAGAATCAGGTGTTCAAGGAGCATAAATTACTCATCTAACTTGTTGACTACCTATTAAACTTTGAAAGGCCCTAGAGCACCAGGACAATGGAAATGCCCACAAAATGACCCCATTTTGGAAAGCTAACATCCCAACGTACAATCTATAAGGCATAATGAGTCTTTTGAACAGTTCATTTTTTTCCAGAAGTTTTTGGAAAATGTGGAAAAAAATGAAAACGCATTTTTTTTTTTTTACAGATTTGTCCGTTTATAAGATATTTCCAACACATAGTTTTTAAATAGCAAAAATAACACCCCAAAATACATTCTGACACTCCTTTCAAGTAAAACTATACAACATGTGTGAGACTTTTACACAGCCTCACCACATACAGAGGCCTAACATTGAAGTAGCACCTTCAGGTGTTCTAGGAGCATAAATTACACATTTAATTTCTCACCCACCTATTACATTTTTGAAGGCCCTGGAGCACCAGGACAATGGAAACGCCCACAAAATGACCCTATTTTGGAAAGCACACACCCCAACGTATAATCTATGAGGCATAATGAGTTTTTTGAATGGTTCATTTTTTTCCAGAAGTTTTTGGAATATGTGGAAAAGAAGAAAACACATTTTTTTTAAACACAAAGTTGTCCGTTTATAAGATATTTCCAACACATAGCATTTACAGAAACATTATATATAACCTCTAACGGGATTTTTAAGGCAATGAAGATTTTTAGATTTGCTTAAAACCAATTTTATTATAATGGATCAAGAAAATTTATGACTGTTTACACAAGAAATATATATCTATATATATATCAAATAAGTAGAGAAAATTTATATACAAAAATTCTGTATTGCTAATGATACATAGCTATAAAAACAGTTTCGGAGAAAAGTGATACAACACACCATCCAATACAATCACCACAGATGAAAACTGTGGCGTCGAGTGGTGGATTTCCAACGCGTTTCAACCTGTATATTTTTATGAAAAGTCTTCTTCAGGGAAATGTATCACATTCTAGAAAACCAAAAAATCGTCATATTACAATTTATACATTTTTATCAATTTTTATCAATGTATTATAGTTCCTGCAATATGAGGTTGTTCTATTACTCACATCCTCCCAGGATTATCTCATGGATAAACATAGGCTCCCACACTGGGGTGGATGGTACCAAGTCTCCAAAGATTACACATCCTATAACTCCTACAAGACGGCTGGAAATATGCATTAAATCCAAGTATTTGGCGTTTTCAGCATCAAGTAATGATAGCTGTTTGAAAAAAGGGGGCATAATTAGAAAAAGGCCACAATAATAGAGGGGGAGGGAGGGGAGAAGACGGGAAAGGGGGGGCCGGTGGGGCCCGGGAGGGGGAAGGGCGAGGGGACGCCTTAATAAGACCCCCCACTCACACACCCCATCCCCCATCCCATGTACACCTGCATGGACCCCCATCCCTATCCGAATCCCCAAACCTCCTCCAAATAGCAGAAAAAAAGTTACCCATTTCCCATTTGCAAAGGTCCATTTGGTTGGAAAAAGAACACTTACTTCTCCAGATGTCAGAAGAAAAATGCACCAGGGATGGTGAAAAAAATCGGGCCAAACATCTGCCCTGACATCCCTCGGTGGTTCCCGAGGGAGGAATGACGCCATCTTTCCGTCTCAGGCATCCTTTATGTGGTGTGGGCGGGGGCAGGTTGCCGCGCTGACCAATGGCGTAGCTCACAAGCCCTGGCCACCCTTCATTGTGCATAATCGTGGTGACGCCGAACGTCACCATGGAGAGCGATAACGCCACAAGGCCGCGCATGCGCACCACTAAAGCGTGCGTCAGATAACTCCGCCGCCCCGTGGTGATGCTGAGCGTCACCATGGAGACGAATGATGCCACAAGGTAGCGCATGCGTGCCGCGGGATCGTGCATTAGATCCCACACGCGCCCCGCAGCGTCAAGTTGCAGGATACGTGTGGGCCAGCCCACTGCGATATTAAGGAAGGGCTATGCCCATACTTTTGTAAGGTCCTCCCAGGCAAGAAGATTGTCCCCATGAATGAGTAGGCCTAATGAAAGGATCACTCTCAAAGACCCCCTGCATGTACCCCCTATAAAAAATAAAATATAAAAATAAAACAGACTAATAAAATATCCACCCACCCAGATGCAAAGATCCAATTGGTTAATGCGCCGAGTATGGAAGGGGGGGGAAGAAAAAAGAAAAGGGGAAATTTGGTAAATAATAGGCTCAATCAGATGTAAGAAAAATTATATAAAATTATATAAACAAAAACCACATAGGTCCCCACGCGCACTAAGTGTGTAAAGAAGGCGGGAGGGAGACTAGGACAAATAACCACCGATACAGGACATAAACAGGGAAACCCCTAAATATTAATAATACATTGAACCAAAGAGAATATTATCACATAAATATCGTCTGGAAGGGCTGAAATGTCCAAACCAGGTGATAACAATAACATCTTACAAAAAAAAAGAAAAAATTACAGAAAATAATAAAAAGACATTCAGATTGTTGTCTAAATTCATTCCATCTAATGATTAAATTCCAAAAAACTCCCCTGGGAGAAAATCTCTATCTAGTGCCTATACGTACATCCGGGTGACTCATGGAGAGTACCCCATGTAAGGAAGGGTCTAGAGGGATGAGAGCGTGGCCCCTCTAGAGAAATGAGTGACCACTGGAATGGAGAGTAGGGGGGCATCTTAATCGGTTTTATTCAGACCAGGGGGGGGGGTGGCCCTAAGACGCCTGATCCAGCGCATCTCGCGCTGGAGCAGAATCTTGTTCCAATCACCCCCCCTGGCTGGTATATGGAGTCTATCCAGAACTGTAAAATTAACCTTGGGCATCCTATAATTGTGTTGTTTGGCTACATGCCTGCCCAGAGGTAGGTAGAGATTGCCTATGCCTATGCTGTGTATGTGTTTTTCCACTCTTTTGGCAAATTCCTGTCGGGTCTTGCTGACATAGAAGGCCCCACAGTGGCATTGCATTAAGTAGACTACCCCCCGTGTTCTACAATTGGCAAAGTGTCGCAACTGGAAAATCTCCCCGCTAGGTAGGGTTATCTTGGTTCTTTTTCCTATGACTCCACATTGTGCGCATGATCCACATGGGTATGTACCCCAAGTTTTACAGGGATCTCTTCTCGCACTTCCTTTATATTCACTCTGTGTGAGTGTATTACCTATGGAGCCAGATTTCTTGTAGGTGATTAGAGGTCTAGATGTTACTAAGCTGCCCAGAATTGGATCCTCCATAAGGATTGACCAATGTTTGGAGATTATTTTCCTTATTTGTTTGTGTTCATTCGAAAATTTCAAGATGATTCTAGTCGTGGTGTCTACATTTTTTGAATCCTTTTTCTTTTTGAAGATTATGTCAGGTGTCTCTGTATTTTTCACACGATTGAATGCTTTCTTGAGAGCTGTCTTGGTATATCCTCTCTCCATCAGTCTGGAGGTTAGTTCATTGGATTCTCGTTGGAAGTCCTCCTGTGTACTACAATTCCTTTTTAGTCTTAAGAATTGACTGAATGGGATGGATTTTTTCAGTGGCTGTGGATGGAAGCTATCTGCGTGTAACAGTGTGTTATTAGCTGTCTCTTTTCTATACAGCTTGCTCGAAAGTCCTCCAATTTGCGCTCTGCACGTTTGCCCTTCCCCCCCCTGGGGTGGTGGGCGGGTGTCCACAGCGCATCGGCGCCACGCCCTTTGGCCTCGCGTGTGAGGTGTGGTCACTTTTCGGCACCACAGTGGGGCTGCCCGTTGTTTCCACCTGGCCGACAGTGGGGTTCTCAGCGTCAGGGTATGTGCGACGTTCTGCCATGCGTGCTTAGGCTCCCACTTCTTTCTTTCTGTCGTGCGCGTGACGCTGGTGATGGCCCCCCCTCCTCGGACGCGCATATAGTCTTTCCCCATCGCAGGTCTCCTTCCTTCATACACAGGCAGCACGCTCACTTTTTGGAAGCTCTTCACATTAGCACTCGCACATTAGGTAAACACAGAGGTGTCCTATGGACAGCACCTTTTAGCACACGTTGTTTCCGTTTTCCTTCTTTCCAGCCTTTCACCAGTCACCCATCCTTGGTGATGCGGTGGTTCATACCACCACCAGTCTTACACACCACACTTACACATATTCTTTAGTCTTTCACCACCACCACCATTGGTCACTTCCTTATATATATATTTTTTTTTTTAGGTCTCATTCAAATTTTTGTTGGGTTCCATCACTGTTCACACCTTCATCACAAGAGGCCTGCGTTCCTTCTGGGGGTTTCTGCATGTGCTAATCCTTGGACATGGGGTGATCCATCACCTCAGCTCCCGGGACGGACCATTTCCACGGCTCCGGTTTTGCCTATCCGGCATACCGTCGCTACGCACGGGCATATAAGTACTCAGGGCATACCACACCATCAGTTTTTCACCTGCTGTGCTTACCTACATTAGAATTAATTTTTATAATTTATACAATTTTTATAGATACCCCACCACATCCGCCCCTGAAGAAGTGTATCTCACACAGAAACGTGTCGGACATTAGGGATGTAGTTACATGCCTACCAACTCCATACCAAGATATGTTCTGTATCATTCCTTTGGCTGCCAGCTGTCAGGCTAATTGATTATGCCATATATATGTACCAAGTGTTTTTCATGTATACATCTACCCATATGATGTTATTGCTCTATGCATACGTATATTACGATGTTACTTAGTTATTGATCTCTGTATATGAAATTTATTATTACTCAGCAATTTGAATCGAGTAGGCATATGTACACTATGACAATACTTCATTATATGATGTTTATCACCTATATGTATTATACTTTTTATATTTTTTTATATTTTTTATTCCACTAAAACTGACCACGTTTTCTACACAAAGTCTACCACCTCATTTAAAGTCCCAAATTTCCTTTTTTTGGTCTACTGAATCCGGGATGATAAAGTCCCAACTCCCCTTATTTGATTGTTGATCAATTTGGTCTTTAAAGATGGTAATGTCCAAAAAGTTAACTTCCTTGGAGTCATGGGACATGGTGAAAAAAAGGTTAAAGCTGTTTAGATTCATGGAGTTCAGGCAGTCTCTAAGTGCATCCTCTGATCCATCCCAGATGATGAAAATGTCTTCTATGTATCTCTGCCACATGCAGATGTGGTCAGAGTACATAGACGACCCCTCTCCCAGCAGGAAATCTTTCTCCCACTCCCCCAGGTACAGGTTGGCATATGAGGGTGCGCAGCACGTCCCCATAGCCACTCCCTGCACCTGGAGGTAGTGGGAGCCCCTGAACAAGAAGGTGTTATGTTTTAAAATGAATTCAAGCATTTGAAGTATAAAGGCATTGAACTTCCAGTCAGTAGTTGCTCGTTGCCTCAAGACGCGTTCGATAGCTGCTACTCCAGCATCATGTGGGATACTAGCGATTCCACCTGGTAACTAGGAGGGCCGAGTCCGGGATGACCAGGTTATCCAAGATTTGCAATAAATGGATAGTGTCTTTGGTATAGGAGGGTAAGTCCATGACATGTGGTCTGAGATGGTGATCTATAATCTGGCTGATGCCTTCTGTGATGGAGCCATTGCCCAAAATAATGGGCCTACCGGGTGGATCATTACATTTTTTATGCACCTTGGGTAAGGCATAAAATGTAGGCGTATGGGGGTGCCTTATTCGTATGAATTCCCACATTTTCTGGTCGATGACCCCCTCATTAAGGGCCTCATCAACCAGGTATAGGAATTCCTGGTTGAATCTTTCCACCGTTGCCAGGGAGACTTTCTTGTAACATTTGGTGTTGTTGAGTATGTTAAGGCACATCCTTTCATAATTTTCATTGTCCATCAGGACAATGTTTCCCCCTTTGTCCGATGCCTAAATTGTAATGTTCATATCGTTCTTGAGGGTATTAAGTGCGTGTTGAAGTTCTGGACTAAGGTTGTTTTTAGTTGTATGTCTCTCCAGTTTCTCAATTTCTCTGGTTGTCTGCTTGACAAATAATGCTAGCGCTGGGTTGAGGTGGAGAGGTGGGAATTTATGTGATTTCTTTTTAAATTTTTTATCTGTATTTTTATACGGTCTCACATCCTCTTCTTCTGACTGCTCATCATCACTCCCCCCACTTTCTAGTTCTTCCTCCCATCCATCTTCCAAAGCATTGTTCTCTTGTAGTAATAAGTTTAAATCTCTTAGGGCTTTGAAGTCAGCAGTTTTCAGATTTGGTGCTATTTCTGGTTTTGTAGTTTTTTGTTGTTTAGTGTATAGGCTTTTTAGCAACAACTTCCTAGCAAAGAGGTGAATATCTTTGGTGACCTCAAAATTATCCATGCTTCGATTGGGGCAAAAGGAGAGGCCCAGGGATAATACTCTTTGCTCAGCTGTGGTTAATACGTGGGAGGAAAGGTTAATAACATTTAATTCCCCTTTTGGGTTATGGGAGTCGTGGGGATCATAGCAAAAATGACACCCCAAAATACATTTTGCCACTCCTTCTGAGTATGGCAATACCACATGTGTGAGACCTTTACACAGCCTGGCCACATACAGAGATCCAACATGCAAGGAACACATAGCATGCACATACCAAGAATTACATCCCAAAATACATTATGCTGAGCAAAGGGTAAACAAAAGATTACCTTTGGTTTTAATAGCACAGTTGTCCACAGGAGGATAGCACTGGTCCAGGCAGCAGGCAGGGACTTGGTCAGCAACACAATTTTTCAGGCAGGAATACTGTCCATAGTCAGTATAGGCAGCAGGCAGGGATACTGCCCATATAGAGTCCAGGGTCAGTGCAGGCAGAGATTGTCAGCAGTGCCAAAATATTGGTCTTGGTAGTAGGCAGGAACATGGTCCATGTGCTGTGGTCAGTGCGACAAACAGAGACATGACGGCAGTAAGTCCTACAGGCAGCAGGCAGAAGTAGGGCCTCGTTCAGGACAGAATGGGGACAGGGGTAGAGGCTTCTCCCACCCAAATCTCTTTGAAGCCTCCAAGTCTCCAGACCCTAATCTAGGAATGAGAAAATTGTTTTCTTCATCCAGATTAACTATTCTGGAGCCCCTCACATATGTGAGACCCCTGTGTTGAATCCCACTAGTCCCATTGCAGGGTACAAGATCAGTCCAAGAGGCAGGTAAGAGGCATGGTCAAACAGTCCAAGGTCAGTTCCAGATCAGGCAGAGGTATGTACAGAATCGTTACAGAAGCATGGTTGAATAAGAGTCCAGGGTCATTTCCAGATCAGGCAGAGGTATGTACAGAATCGTTAGGCAGAAGCATGGTCGAATAACAGTCCAGGGTCAGTTCCAGATTAGGCAGCGGTATGTACAAAATCAGCAGGCAGAAGCGTGGTTGAATAACAAGCCAGGGTCAGTTACAGAGCAGGCAGTGGCATAAGGGGTGTGAAGGCAGCAACTGAGCATACCGTTTACCATACTTCACTAATAATTTATTGAAGTATGTTAACGGCGGAAACATTCACCTATGCAGAGGCCTGGTTGGGAAGGACATTGTGCACAATAATAAGATGTGTCTCTTCTGACTCCTGCTCTGGTACACACCTTACATCTTTTTTGACGTCTTTGTCCTGTTGGTTTGGGAGGGAGTTTATCTGGAAAGTGGCGTTCGGAGAGTCGACTGACAACATCTGATCGGATGTTTTCTGGTGGGCTGTTCGGGAATATAAGGGCAGTGTAAATTTCCTCCTGGTAGCCAAAGAAGGGTTGGGGGTTTTGGGTGGAGTTGCGGTAAATGATATAGGAATTGAATATGGCCAATTGAAAAAAATAAATTGCTACTTTTTTGTACCAATGGTATGTCCGTCTTGTGGCAAGGTATGGTTCCAACATTTGGTCGTTGAAGTCGACTCCCCCCATAAACAAATTGTATTCATAGATGCATGTTGGTTTTTGGATGGGGCCATTCCTTCTGGGGATTTCCACATAGGTGTTATTGTGGATGGAAGACAACATGTAGACATTCCTTCTGTCCCTCCACTTCACTGCCAGAATCTCTTTGTTTCGCAGACTTGCCATTTCTCCTTTTCTCAACTTCTTATTGACAAGACTTTGAGGAAAGCCCTTCCGATTCTTTTTTACCGTGCCACATGCTGGCATCTTCTTCTGGTGAAAGTTGTGGAACAGGGGCAGAGATGTATAGAAGTTGTCTACATACAGGTGGTAGCCTTTCTCCAGTAGGGGGTATATGAGGTCCCAAACAACTTTCCCGCTGGGTCCCAAGTAGTCCAGGCAATTAGGGGGCTGCAGCTGGGTGTCCTTCCCTTCATACATTATGAAGGCATATGTGTACCCTGTGGCTCGGTCACATAATTTGTACACCTTCACCCCACAGTGGGCCCTTTTGCTGGGGACAAATTGCCTAATTTTAAGCCTGCCGCTAAATTTAACAAGGGACTCATCCACACATATGTGTTGGTCCGGGGTGAACAGCTGGGGGGAATATTTTAGAAAAATAATTTAGTATTGGCCAAATTTTGTAAAGCCTGTCATAATTTGGGTAATTTTGGGGAGGACACTGGGTATTGTCACTGAAATGTAGGAACCTCATTATCATCAGATACCTGGTTCTGGGCATTACTGCGGAGAAGAGCGGCATGTGGTGGATGGGGTGGGTTGACCAATAGGAACGCAATTGATTTTTTTTGGTGAGTCCCATATTAAATGTGAGGCCCAAAAAAACCTTGAACTCCTCCACTGTTAGGTCTCTCCACTCATGGTGACGGGCGTAATATGATGTGGGATTTTGCAAAATAAATTGCTGTGCGTACAGGTTGCACTGGGCCACAATTGACGCCAACATGTTCTCCGTAAAAATTAAATTAAAAAAATGAATTGGGGTAAAATTCTCTGTGTCCACCTGGATTCCTGGCTGGGCAGTGAAAGGGGGAACGCTAGCTTCTCCTGAATTAGGAGGAAGCCACAAGGGGTTCTGAAGGGCATAGGGAAGGCTGGCATGGGACCTAACCCTTTGGGGCTGAGGTGACACCCCACTGGTACTTGGCCTTTCTTGCTGAGGTACTGCATTGCTGGTGGATGCCACTGCGGTGCTAGTGGATGCCACTGCCTCCTCACCAAAATGCCTTTGTTTGGTGGGCCGAATTTATTCCTCCTCTGAGTCTGTTAGTGTTCCACTACTGAGGACTGGTTTGTAATTTATGTCAGACTCAGAATCCGAATTGGAAAGGGAATCCGAAAAAGAGAGCTCCCCGTTGCTCTTGTTGGCCGTGGAAAGAATTTGGTATGCCTCCTCAGCGGAAAAGCTTTTTTTGGACATGGCCGATGGTGGTGATGAGATTGCACAGGTGTGTGCTAAGCCTGCCCTGATGGGCACTGATAAGGTGGCACTGATGAGCACAGATGTGCACTGATGTGCACTGATTGATGGCACAGATGTGCACTGATGAGGTGGCACAGATGGGCACTGATCACACAGATGTGCACTGATGAGGTGGCACAGATGGGCACTGAGGCAGCACAGATGGGCACTGAGGAAGCAGCACAGATGTGCACTGATTGATTGCACAGATGTGCACTAATGAGGCAGCACAGGTGGGCACAGATATGCACTGATGTGGCACTGGTGAGGTGGCACAGATGGGCACTGTTGAGGTGGCACAAATGGGCACTGATGAGGCAGCACAGATGGACACTGATGAGGCGGCACAGATGTGCACTGATTGATTGCACAGATGTGCACTAATGAGGCGGCACAGATGGGCACTGATTGGTACAGATGTGCACTGTTGAGGTGGCACAGATGGGCACTGTTGAAGTGGCACAAATGGGCACTGATGAGGCGGCACAGATGGGCACTGATGAGGCAGCACAGATGTGCACTGATTGCACAGATGTGCACTGATGAGGCGGCACAGATGGGCACTGATTGGTACAGATGGGCACTGATGAGGTGGCACAGATTGGCACTGATGAGATGGCACAGATGGGCACTGATGAGGAGGCACAGATGGGCACTGATGAGGTGGCACAGATGCGCACTGATTGCACAGATGGGCACAGATGGGCACAGATGGCACAGATGGGCACTGATGGCACAGATGATGCACTGATGGCACAAGTGGGCACTGATGCACACAGGTGGGCACAGATGGCACTAGATAGATGTCACTGTGGGCACTGTTGGGCACTTTTTGGCCACACTTTGTGTTTTAGTCACAATAAATTCACTAACTCACTGTTCAAAGAAGCTCTCTCTCCTCGCACGCTGTCTCTGTGTGAGGAGAGAGAGCCGGTGCCTTGCCGAGAAAGTTCCCCCGGCGGATAAGGACCCCCCTGTACTGCGCAGGCGCAGCGCCTGTGCAGTACCAACGACTAAGGAGCAGCCGAAAATAGCCGAAGCTGAAAACCTTTAATCAGCTGTACGCGGCGCCTGCGCCCTGGGTCCAGGTTCAAGCCCCACCATCCAAGTGGACCCAGAGGGAGACTAAAAAAGTGGCGAGCGAAGCGAGGACGTGCCCGAAGCATGGCGAGCGAAGCGAGCCCGCGAGGGGCCCTCTTACAGGCGCCGTGTACAACTATTCGGCTTTGGCTATTTCCGCCAGCTCGTACTGCGCAAGCGCTGCACCTGTGCAGTACAGGGGGTCCTTATCCACCGAGGGGCACTTTCTCAGCAGAACACCGACAATGGAAGATGATCTCAATTGTTTACATTTGAGATCATCTCTCATTGGCCACAGCGATCACGCTGTAAATGGCCGCTGTGATTGGCCATTTACAGCGATCTGTGATTGGCTGTGTCCAAGGGACATGGCCAACACAGATTTTCCCCGAGGCACGCTCATTAAAGCGCGCTGGGAACGTCAATAGACGTAGTCCCGGCAATGTAGATCCACGCTGTAGCTGTCATTTGGCTATAGCGCGGATCTGAACCGGTTAATTTATATATATTTTTATCTTTTTTCAATGAATATATTTAATTTAGCTTTTATCTATGTAGGGCAGAACATATCTTCACAGAAATCTCTGGTGGACCAGACAAGTCGGTGCCTAGGCTTGTGTATACAAACAATGGGATCCAAACCTCATTGTTTTACACATACTCATTTCAAAGGATCCCATGCTGGGATATGCAATGAAGGGAGGCCAACCCGTAATCAATACTTAACTTCCGGGGAAAATTCAAGTTAAGCTCCTGCTCAGAATAGTCACAAGGATTTCCATTAAAGGGGGCTGACTTATGCAAAGTATAGGGATTGGAGATGTAGCCATTCCTTAACCAGGAATAGGGAAGCTCACCAATCAGAGCCACGCTATGCCAACCAATGAGGCATCAGCATGTAATGATATACACAGACTAGATGGGAGGGAAACACACACTTTTATGGGAGAGCAACCATCAGAATGGAGCCTTGGGGAAAGGTCTGCATTTTACTTGTAACTAAATATGTTTGCAGATTAATGTTTTCAGGAATATACTCTGTATTCCTTCATGTAATTCTCTTATTTTAACCTAATATTTTTTTCCTTGGTGTATTCGTGGCAAATGCGAAAGCTGCGGAACACCCTTTAAAAGTCTATGGGAGAAATCAAAAGTGTTAATTTTAAAGGCTTATATGCATGGAATTGTCATAAAAAGTGTTTAGGGACCTGGGTCCTGCCCCAGGGGACATGGATCAATGCAAAAAAAAGTTTTAAAAACTGACGTTTTTTCGGGAGCAGTGATTTTAATAATGCTTAAAGTGAAACAATAAAAGTGTAATATTCCTTTAAATTTCGTACCTGGGGGGTGTTTATAGTATGCCTGTAAAGGGGCGCATGTTTCCCGTGTTTAGAACAGTCTGACAGCAAAATGACATTTCAAAGGAAAAAAGTAATTTAAAACTACTCGTGGCTATTAATGAATTGTCGGTCTGACGATACACATAAAAGTTCATTGAAAAAAACGAGATGGGATTTCCCCACGGGAACCCCGAACCAAATTTTTTTTTAAAAATGGCGTGGGGGTCCCCCTAACTTCCATACCAGACCTGAAGGGCTGAAGGATATTAAGGGGAACCCCGCGCCAAAATTTAAAAAAAAAAGAAGGTGTGGGGGCCCCCCTCAAAATCCATACCAGACCCTTCAGGTCTGGTATGGTTTTTAAGGGGAACCACATGCAAAAATTTTAAAAAAATGGCGTGGGGTCCCCCAAAAAATCCATACCAGACCCTTATCCGAGCACGCAACCTGGCAGGTCGCAGGAAAAGAGGGGGGATAAGAGAGCGCCCCCCCTGGACCGTACCAGGCCACATGCCCTCAACATTGGGAGGGTGCTTTGGGGTCCCCTCCAAAGCACCTTGTCCCCATGTTGATGGGGACAAGGGCCTCATCCCCACAACCCTTGCCCAGTGGTTGTGGGGGTCTGTGGGCGGGGGGCTTTCGAAATCTGGAAGCCCCCTTTAACAAGGGGAACCCCAGATCCCGCCCCCCCTGTGTGAAACGGTAAGGGGGTGTTTTTGTACCCCTACCATTTCACAAAAAAAGTGTCAAAAATGTTAAAAATGACAAGAGACAGTTTTTGACAATTCCTTTATTTAAATGCTTCTTCTTTCCATCTTCTTTCTTCTATCTTCTTTCTTCTATCTTCCTTCAATTTCTTCCTGCATTTTCTTCTTCCTCTGATCCTCTGCTTCTTGCTCCGGTGTTCTCGTCTGGCATCTTCCTCCGCGGCGTCTTCTTGTCTTCTTCATTCTCTGGCTGCTCCGCATCCATGATGGGAGGCTCCCGCTGTGTGACGCTTCTCGTCTTCTGACGGTTCTTAAATATTGGAGGGCGGGGCCACCCGGTGACCCCACCCCCCTCTAACGCACGGGGACTTGACGGGGACTTCCCTGAAGATTTCCCAGTGATGTCAGAGGGGGGTGGGGTCACCCATTACATAATAGGTGATCCCGCCCCCTCTGACATCACGGGGAAAGCCTCAGGGAAGTCCCTGTCAGAGTCCCTGTGCGTCAGAGGGGGCGGGGTCACCGGGTGGCCCCACCCTCCATTATTTAAGAACCGTCAGAAGATGAGAAGCGTCACACAGTTCCTCCTCCTCTATTCTATCAGGCACCTAAGTAGAGTCAGTGACCTCATCATCCCCTCCCTCCTCATCACTGGAGCAATCCTGGCACTATGCTGCCTGGGGGGAACATGACTGCTAGTTTCTTGTCCTTCTTGGGCACGCCCTCTTTCTAGGCTCACGTTACTCCCTTCCTCAACCTGGGAACCAACATCGGAGCCTTCAAATCCCTGCGCATCCTCCAGCAGCATGTACCCAATACTGTGGTCGAATAGTTCAGGGGACTCCTCCATGCATGATGGTAGGGCTATGGAAGGAGTGACTGTGGACAAGGAGCAGCTGCATAGGAAGGAGAATTACTCTGAGCCTGGGTGACAGAGGATGAGGAGGATGAGGATGGCTTTGTTATCCACTCCACCAACTCTTCTACATGTTCTGGCTCAATAACACGGGCAGCAGCAGAAAAAAAGGACAATTGTGCCCCACGGCCACCAGCAGAGGATGCACCATGTCCATGACCAGCACTGTTGACTGTAGACACAGAGCCTACTTACCCTCTTTTAGTGGCTGTGAGCGTCTGCCTCTCCTTGGTGGCCTTCTGGACATGATGTATATTTTGTTCTTCAACACCGCACTACACTGTATTGTGTACCGTGTACACAACCAGAAAAGTAGTAGCAACTGCACTACGGCTGCACTGTATCGTAATTACATTTTTTGATCTAATATTTCACAGCAGGGCCTGTTCCTGCGCTCAACAAAAGTATCTGTGAGGCTTTACAGTGTTGTGCCACCACCATCACCACCACCTCCTAAGGCCCAATTTCTCTGCTCCTGTTTAACAGGGGCATGTAATTACAATTCTTGATATAATATTTCACAGCAGGGCCCATTCCAGCGCCCACCAAGAGTTACTGTGAGGGCTTACAGTGTTCTGGTACCACCAACACCTAAGGCCCAATTTTCCCCAGAGTGTATAGGGCAGGCCGTATAGTATATACGGGCAGTCCCCTATTTTCAAACATCAGACTTACAAACGACTCCTACTTACAAATGGAGGGAGACAACAGGAAGTGAGAGGAAATCTACCCCTAGGAAGGGAAATTCTCTCCTGTAAGAGTTAATATGGGAAAAAGGTGTCTCCACTGATGCTTTATTTCCAATCCTTGTTTCACTAATAACCCAAATTTTCAACATTTAATTGTCATTGGGAAAGAAAGTGAGGTGAAATCTTCTGAACAGGGGCACAGACAGCAAAAAAAAGGGCCCGGTAATGGGCTGGGGGGGGCAACATTACATTACAGCCACAAGCAGTTTTAAATCACTTTTTTCCTTTAGAAATGTCATTTTGTGCAGGGACTGTTCTAAACACGGGAAAAAGGCACCACTTTACAGGCATACTATAGACACCCCCTAGGCACGATATTTAAAGGAATATTACACTTTTATTGTTTCACTTTAAGCATTATTAAAATCACTGCTCCCGAAAAAACGCCAGTTTTTAAAACTTTTTTTGCATTGATACATGTGCCCTGGGGCAGGACCCGGGTACCCAAACACTTTTTATGACAATAACTTGCATATTAGCCTTTAAAATTAGCACTTTTGTTTTTTCACGTTCAAGTCCCATAAACTTTAACGGGGTTCGTGTGTTCGCACAAATTTTTGGTTTGTTCGCATGTCAGGCCATGAACCGAACCGGAGGGGTGTTCAGCTCATTCCTATTAGTGACACTTTAAGTCCGAATATTTTTTCAGTTTCAAGACTAGAATGAGTGGCTATTATTTTTCCTCCCATTGGTTTATATATGCATGAAATTAAATATGCTTTAGAGAAATATTCAAGTAGCATTTTTAAGACGATATAAATGGTCTTGAGAACTTCTTCGGCAATCTTCCAGTAAAAGAAAGCCTAATTTGCAGATAGGACTACAATGGGGTAAAGTCTGTATCAGTGCCTTAATAAAGAACACTATTAAAGAGAATTAGACCACAAAATTGTTAGTTTCAGAGGTTTTGTCTTGGAGTACTTTTAGCTAAGTAAACAAGACTAGGGGAGTTTTAATGATAAGGTATTTGTTGGCTTTCAAAAATTATGTATACTGGGACTTATGTTCAAAGGTATTATACACTTCCAAGTATTTTTTTTCTTCAGAATTTACAGCATAGTGCTTTTTGTATTGGTATATTAGGTTATACAAAAATAAAAAGGATATACAAACCTGTATACAAGAATATAAAAAGGTATAAAAGAACATACAAACATGGCACACAGGCAGTATAAACATTTAGGTGTACATATAGACTAATAGGTAATGGTACAAGCTTTTAGGTGGTAGAACAAACTATTTGAAATTAGTGCAGACTGTCTCCCAAGTCTTGTGGTCCCAATTGCAATCCCTAGAAATTTTTTTTTTTTTTTAGAAACATACAAACGTTACTTACGAAATTTATCTGGGCTTACAAATATCCTAGGATCAGGAGGACTTTGTTGTCCCTCCCAAAACAATATGGGGGGTTGGTGGTCCCAGATATATATAAATATTACCAGGCAGCGCATTTAGGCCACATGTTGGACTGGTGCCAACATGGAGGAATTAAAATCTGGCCAAGACTGGAGCAAGCGCAGAGTGAGGAGTTACTGCACAGAGCCCCTTGGTGTTTCAAGGACCTGGCATTTAAAACTAAGACACACCCAACAATAGGACCTACTCTCTGTGTTTGTTCCTTTTATCTAAGGGCAATCACCTTTAGTACCTATATTGGGGAACCCGCAATTTATATTAGGAACACAAAAAGGACCCTTTGATGTACTGATTAAACGGAGGCTGTACCAGACATCACACTTTTTGAGATCTGGCAGATGGCCAACGGTGCAGGAATTGGATAGCACAAAAGAAACCCCCTATAGAGGTGGGACTTTGAAAAAGTGACTGTAAACCTCAGAGTATAGAAATATTCAACTTTATTACATATTAAAGAATAACAATCACAGAATAAAGGTATAAAAAGGTCATATGAATATTCAAATCCGTAATAAGTTGGTAAAAGCAAATATATGTTGAGACTCTCTTTGGCTTGACCCAACGTTTCTGGCTAAATGCCCTTCTTCAGGGCATTTTATTCAAGCGTATAGAGACATATATCTAAGAAAACATATGTTGTAAATATTAGCATAAACATCGACAATATATACTGAATTGTATTCAAAGTTATTATAACAATGAACAGGCATACAAAAATAGAGCATCTTACATGAAAAAAATCCAACCTGAGACTTCACATGACCATAAGAAAATATATAGCAAGCAGCTGAGCAGATGTAGTGAAATTTCCTACCGAGCCCCACTAACCGGTGTCACCAGCAAGGATCCCAAATGTGACGCACACCCAGAAAGGGTCTAAAAGTGTAAGTAATATATAGAGTTATATGCACAATGTAAATAAAAAAGTGTATCAAAAAGATAAACATAATAGAATGAGGACATGTGAATGCACCTACCATATAGTAGAAGGGGAATATAGGAGACAACAGGAAAAAAGGTAAATGATCTGCCATATAGGGAAAGAGGGAATGAAAAAGGAGAGCCTCTTGTCCGCAGAGGATGCCTATAAATATAGCAGATAGGAATTAAAATTAGTGTGTAGCAATCAAATGAGGATAAGTCATGTCCCCAGTAAAGCCACCTACGTCCGGTCATCTGGTTGTCTCTCATGCTGGGTGGAACGCACGCTGTTCTTTGATGTGGTGCGACGGATCTCTGATACCAATCTTACCCTGACAAACGAGCAGCCCCAGTGTCGGGTAGGCACCCACAAATGTAAGCGACCATTTGGCTTTTTAATGTTATCTTAGCATTTAATAAAAGACTTTGTTTGTTTCCCATATATCCCTTGCTTGAACGATTGGGATTGGAGGGGTTCATGCCTAATCACCATCCAGCTATCCAGCCGTCCATGTGAGCAGGGACTATCCTGCAAAAGCGCTAGTGACTCTCTTTGGCACATCTTAGAAGATTCACTCTATTTTAGAATTTATTTTTCACTGTTAACTACCACTAGTACACTATTGCATTGTTACCATTGTGTTGGCTTCTATGTATTATGGGTCAATCCCACTGTTAATATTTATATAAATCTATGTTCTTTTTTCCTCAAGGTACACACTAAGCACAATTTACATTTGTTGCACTTCAATAATGTATTTTTAATATTTTTGATTAATCATTAGCGCCCCCTATCTATATATATTTACCATCTGATCATTTATGTTCAAACTGGGGAGCAGCTTGGGTTATGTGTATTTATTCAATTTTTTATTTTTTATTTGAAGTTTTTTCACCACCTAAACTCATTCATATTTTCACAATTTTTTATTCACATTTTTTAACTATTGTCACCATTGGCGTGGAGTTAGCTTTTTCTACTACTGATTTGAGTTTAAATTTATTACATTTAAACTTGTTACACTTAGCGCAGCCATGGATGTATTTAATTTTATGCAAGATAGACATATTAATGTAGAGGAAATTTTTCATCAAACACCCAGTCCTAATTTAGATCTGGACAAGGGGTTTAAACAACTCAAATATGATACAGAGAAACAAATTAGGCTGTGGTGGGATAAAGTATCCCTTGAGATGTACATAGGCAAGAATCTAACCCCCAGGAGTTTAAGATGGGATGTAAGTCCTAATGACGGGGTTGAGGACTTGGGACTACTCGATGGGTGGTACCAATTCTTCAACGCCTGTGAACAAAAACTAATGCAAATGATGGTAAGACAGTGGCAAGCAAAAAAAGTTGTCCTGGAATCTAAAATAACTGAACTCAAGACAACCATGGAGCCTTTCATGTCCTCTAAGGACTATTTGGATAAGGCTAAAGAATTACGTACCCACCTAGCCAAATACGATAGGGAGATTAAAGATAAAAAACTTAAGAAGTATTTTAGAGATATTAAGGATTATGAAGAAAATAGGGTATACAAATGACAAGTAAATTTACAGACAACCCTACCTCAGGAATCACCAGCAGAGAGGGAAGTTGAAGTACACAATATTGTAGCCAATATGGCAACAAAAGCCGAAGCACATTCTAGTACACCCCAAAAGAATACCAATAGAGCAGTCCACAGTTCAAATAATCATTCTAAAAATTCTTATCCCTCTCCACTACTATATAACTCACCATATCGGGGATCTACCTACAATAGACCCGCCCCTATGGACTATAGACCACCTGATTATGCATATTATGCTAATAATCGCACTCAATATCCACCCAGACCCCCAGGGGCCACTTTAGAGGCAATCTTAGGGGTATACCAGTACATAACCCCTACCCACATCAGGGAGGGGGGGAATGGAGAGACTGGAGAGAACCATACAGAATTCCAAACAATCCCCAACAGAACTATATAGAAAGAGTAGAAAGAGAGGAAGAAGAGGCAGAGGTAGAAAGAAAAAGGAAGAGAAACAATTAACATCAGGATTATTTAACCTAACCAATGTTGTGTTTTCTGATACAGAATTGGAAGTGTTGGCACAGGGTTTGAAATTCGCGCCCAATAAAAATATAGATAAGTTTAATTTATTTGTAGACATTAAGAAATATATTAGAAAATTGAATATCAAAAAATATTTTACAAGTCAAACCAGTAACCCCACAGCCCATGAGACTAATAATCTTTATATACACAGTAGTTTGAAAAATAACTCTGTATTTAACCCCAAAAAAGGTTCCAACCATTATATAGAGGTGTTTAGGACTATGGTCCAAGATGAAGTCTGGCTAATAGAAGTATCAAAACATCAAAGTAACCAATCAATATGGGAAGGAATTAAAAAACTGGAGGAGAATACGTAGATAGTGGTGAGACCTGCTGATAAAGGGGGAGGATTGGTAATACTAACTAAAGAAAACTATAACAAAGAATTAATAAGACTTTTGAATGACACCACAACATACAAAAAGTTGAACTCTAACCCCACCCCACAACTAAAACAAGAACTAGTAAAATGGATTACAAAAGGAACTACCAAAAAATACTAAATTAAAAGGAAGCAGATTACCTTACTTTAAGTACACCCAGAATCCCAGTGCTATACATAGTACCAATACACAAGAACAAGGAAAACCCACCGGGTCGCCCAAAAGTGAGTGGGATTGGCTCTCTGTACTCTAGAGTGGGGGAATATCTTGATACATTGCTGCAGCCTCTAGTCCCACAGAGCCAATCCTATCTCAAAGATAGTCGAGAACTAATTACACTTCTCCAATCTATGGTTGTCACTGATAATACTTTAATGGTAACAATAGATATCGAGTCTCTTTACACCAACCTACGCCAAACAGATGTGTTAGAAGCAGGTCGGTGGGCTTTTTTAACCAAATCCACCCTGAAAAAATTACAAATTAAATATCTTATTGAAGAACTGTCTATGGCTATGGGGAATAACTATTTCTGGGCTTTGAATGAATATTATAAGCAAACGGGTGGTGTAGCCATGGGAGCACATTATGCCCCCAGTGTGGCAAACATCACACTAAATAAATGAGAATCAGAAACAATTTTTAACCCCTTCCCGCTGACCGTACGCAGATATGCATACTCGGCTTTCCGGGGTTATACCGGGATGATGCCCGCAGCTGCAGGCATCATCCCTGTATCGTTGTTTACAGCGGGCGATCGGCTACTCGAGTATAACAACCGATGCGGCTAAAAGCCGCTTGGCTGTTATACTGGAGGAGCGGGAGGGGACATCCCCCCCTCCCGTCGCCTCCTGCCGCTCTTACCAGGCCTCCCGTGCGATCGGGAGGCCCGGTGTCCAATCGGCTGCCTTCGGCGGCTGGGGGCGGGCTGGAACGAAGCTGTGGGCAGCTTCGTTCCAGCCTTCTCATTGTAAATGCAGAAGCGATGTCATGATGTCACTTCCCGTTTACTCGGCTGCCAATGGCGCCGGCTTTAAAAAAATATACAGAATTCAGAATCGCCGTTTTAAAGAGTAACTGTCACCACTTATTACTGTCACAAGGAATGTTTACATTCCTTGTGACAGCAATAAAAGTAAAAAAAAATTTAAAAAAATTTTAAACACAATTTATAAAGTATAAAAAAAAATTTAAAAAAAAATGTTTAAAGCTCCCCCGTCCCTGCGAGCTCGCGCAGCGAAGAAAACGCATACGGAAGTCGTGCCCGCGTATGTAACCGGTGTTCAAATCACACATGTGAGGTATCGCCACGATCGTCAGAGTGAGAGCAATAATTCTAGCCCTAGACCTCCTCTGTAACTCAAACCTGGTAACCGTAAAAAAAAAAATTTAAAGCGTCGCCTATGGAAATTCATAGGTACCGTAGTTTGTTGCCATTCCACGAGTGCGTGCAATTATAAAGGGTGACATGTTTGGTATCTGTTTACTCAGCGTAACATCATCTTTCACATTATACAAAAAAATTGGGGTAACTTTACTTTTGGATTTTTTTAAATTCATGAAAGTGTCCCTTTTCCAAAAAATTGCGTTTAAAACACCGCTGCACAAATACCGTGTGATATAAACTATTGCAACAATCGCCATTTTATTCTCTAGATTCTCTGCTACAAAAATATATATAATGTTTGGGAACTCTAAGTAATTTTCTAGCAAAAAATACGGATTTTAACTTGTAAACACCAAATTTCAAAAATAGGCTTAGTCATGAAAGGGTTAAAAACAGACCTCAATCACTTCTTCTCTACAAAAGATACATCGATGATGTTATCATGTTGTGGGAGGGTACCAAGGAGAGTTTCTTGATGTATCTAGAATATATGAACCATAATAAATATAATCTAAAATTTACAGCGGAACATAGTTTGACTACAGTTAATTATCTAGACTTAACACTTACCAAACAATCCAACAACATCAGCACAAAGACTTTCTTTAAAGAAACAGATCGCAACGCTTATGTCCCTACTCATAGTTGCCATCACCCGCAATGGATAGGAGCTGTGCCTAAGGGGCAATATATGCAGATATGGTGGAATTGTGATAATGATATAGATTATTTTTCATTAAAAAAAAAACTCTCACACAAGATTTGTGGATAAGGGTTATCCTATCCATACGCTAGAAAAACTTGTCTTACAGGTTTCAACCATGGACAGGCAGGCTATGCTGGCCCCCAAACCAAAAAAAGAATTTAAGGGTGATTGTGTATTTTTATCGGGTTTTCATCGCCAATATAGAGCAGTAGAAGGCATCTTCAAGAAGTTCTGGCCTATTTTGCTTAAAGACAAAGATCTCCAATCTTCCCTGCCTAGGAAACCAAAATTTATCTACAGAAGGGCCCCCAGCCTCATAAATCGTATAGCTCCCAATGTACCGGACCCCCCAAGGAAACCACTTACGTTTCTAGACGGATCAGGTTTCCACTATTGTAACAGTTGTAAAGCCTGCAAAATCACTAGGAAACCTGGTACAAAGAAGAAATGATCCCAATTTAAATCTGTAGTAACACAACAAGAATTTAAAATTAAACCCCTTATTACATGTGACTCTGACCACGTCACATATGTTTTGGAATGTCCGTGTTCCTTACAATACATGGGCAGAACCACACGACAACTAAAAATAAGAATTAATGAACATCTTACAAATATCAAAAATGGTTACCCTAACCATAGTGTCTCCAGACACTTCAAACTCTGTCATAACAGTGACCCATCACTGTGTACGTTCTATGGTATTGATAGAATCTCAAAAAACTGGAGGGGTACCCATATGAAAAGGGCTGTATCTCAAAATGAAACATATTGGCTCTATAAATTACAGACCATGCAACCACATGGAATGAATATAGATCTAGATTTAAACTGCTTTTTGACTAAGGACTAGCCCCATGGACATGCACTAATAGTATTCATACAACAGATATTGATCACTTAATATTTTTGTGGCCAATTGTTATAATTATATCTGGTAACTACACTAATTTAATTATATGGCCTAATTAGTTTATATACAAAACATTACAACTTTTGATATGGAGCCAATGATGTTTCTTCTTTTTTACCAAATTTTTCTTTTTTCTTTTTTCCAATTTTTATTTCTACTTCAATTAAAATGTAAGAGACTACCTTGTTATAATCATTTAGTAATGTATATCCATCATGGTAATGTAAACCGAGACTGTGGCTGCACGGTACTACAGGGTCCAATTACCCATCATTTCAATTAGGATTACCCATATCTTTATATATTTTTACTTATATTTTTCTAATTTTTTAAAATATCTTTTATTTTTTTTTATTATATTTTTTATTGATTTAATAATCCTTTTTTTGATTATTGAATTCTCAATCATTATCTGCATTAAGGAAAATTCCTGTCACTATTTGGATCAACCACCAGGGGGAACAGTATTTAAGAAAGGAAAGTATTGCCAGTTTATACTAGCGAATAACTCTTCCAGTTGTAGCGACTATTAGATCCATCTGGTTATGAGCCACCAGGGGGAGTACTTTTTTATCTAATACCATTCAATTTACCAACTTTATTGATGCGAACGGAACTCTTCCTGTCACGTCTGTTTTACCCGCCCTTTTTCCTTTATAAACCTGTAACCTAGTGACCAACGTACGCTTCCCTGAGGATGTTCAAAACGAAACGTACGTCGGAGCGGTACGTGGTCACGTGATCTTTACCTACGTCCAGTCGTCTGGTTGTCTCTCATGCCGGGTGGAACGCACGCTGTCTTTTGATGTGGTGCAACGGATCTCTGATACCAATCTGACCCTGACAAACGAGCAGCCCCAGTGCCGGGTAGGCACCCACAAATTTAAGCGGCCATTTGGCTTTTTAATGTTATCTTAACATTTTAATAAAAGGTTTTACACTATGGAGACTTTGTTTGTTTCCCATATATCCCTTGCTTGAACGATTGGGATCAGAGGGGTTCATGCCTAATCACCATCCAGCTATCCAGCCGTCCATGTGAGCAGGCACTACCCTGCAAAAGCACTAGTGACTCTCTTTTTAAATAAAGGGGTCATTTGGTATCTGGAAAGCAGATATCCATTTCTACAATGTGTATTTTCTTCTGTCTTTTGGTGAAGGAACTTTTATATCTATCAACAGCAAGGAACTGGCACATCTTGGAAAATTCACTCTATTTTAGAATTTATTTTTCACTGTTAACTACCACTAGTGCACTATTGCATTGTTACCAATGTGTTGGCTTCTATGTATTATGGGTAAATCCCACTGTTAATATTTATATAAATCTATGTTCTTTTTTCCTCAAGGTACACACTAAGCACAATTTACATTTGTTGCACTTAATATAATAATTTATTTTTAATATTTTTGATTAATCATTAGCGCCCCCTATCTATATATATTTACCATCTGATCATTTATGTTCAAACTGGGGAGCAGCTTGGGTTATGTGTATTTATTCAATTTTTTATTTTTTATTTGAAGTTTTTTCACCACCTAAACACATTCATATTTTCACAATTTTTTATTCACATTTTTTAACTATCGTCACCGTTGGCGCGGAGTTAGCTTTTTCTACTAATGCCTATAAATATAGCAGATAGGAATTAAAATTAGTGTGTAGCAATCAAATGAGGACAAGTCATGTCCCCAGTAAAGCCATAAATTACCTGTCTGTCACCAAGGCCAGGCCGGCCGTATATGTCCCCTCAAACGCCACAGCCACCACAGCTATAATGAGCCGGTATGGCTGTGGCTTTTATAGTGTATGTGTATAGACACCGGCGCAGAGATACGGCACTGACGTCACCGCATCCACGGAGCGAGGAGTCACATCACGGCTGCGGCGACGTCAGGTCACAACCGCACGTGCGCATGCGCAATAGCCGCGCTGTGCCGGGATGTAAGCACAGAAATGGAAACAATGACTGGGCACGCGCCATAAGGGATCCCCTGCCCAGGGAGCGCAGGGCCCCGTCCCTAGAGGTGGGGCAGAGACCTGCACGGAATGGGCACCGACGCAGGAATGCCACTTAATAGTGGAGTGAAGTCCACTTTTTCAAAGTCCCACCTCTTTAGGGGGTTTCTTTTGTGCTATCCAATTATTAGGGGTGTGGTGACTGTTTACCAGTTTTTTTCCGGAGATAAGGGATTTTTTTAACAGTGCAGGAATTGGTAGATAGAAATGGCCCTTTCCAATTAGCTTTCTGGTCAGTGGCACAATTACAACATTATTTATGTATTACGGTACCGTCAAGTCCTCTGGACCGAAATCTGTTACATTTGAGAAATGTTGTATGGAGACTGAACCAATAACACATGCTGTCTCTAGAATGTATATGTTGTTGGTTAGACCACCGGAGAACTTTCAGCTACCATTTCTTCGGAAATGGGAAATAGATTTGGGAAGGACCTTTTCGGAAGAACAAAAAAACAACATGATACATTCAATATTTAAGACAGCGATATGTACCAAAATACAGGAAACTAATTATAAGATCATTTCACAATGGTACAGAACCCCAGATAAACTTCAAAAATGTTTCCCAAATGTATCAGATGCTGGCGATGCCAGACAGAACAGGGGACTTTGCTACATGTTATCTGGTCCTGCCCCAGAATGAGAACATTTTGGGGGAAGGTCCGGAATATAATTCAAAGATTTAGTGATGTGGAAATAGAGGAAGACCCAGCTTTTTTTCTCTTGCACTTGTCAGAAATTCTGGGGAAAATATATAGGAATTCTATCCTGTGCTATTTGGTGAATGCAGCTAAAGCATGCATGCCGCTTAAGTGGAAACAGACACAACACCCCATAGTGGCTTAAGGAAGTAGAGGAAGTAAACAGGTTGGAAGACCTAGTCTGGACAACTAGGGAAAAAAAGGAAAAATTTACTTAAAAACATGGTCACCATGGAACTGCTTTATTTCTTCGGAGGAAGGGAAAAAACAAATTGATACAATTTAAAAGGGAGGAGGGGTTTTGGGGAGGAGAGGAGAATATTGTTTAATAAGAGGGAGGTCCTCGGAATTTAAAAAGGGGAATTTTTCTTTTTTGGGGAGGGGGGTAAGGAAAGGAGGAGGAAATGGGCTATAAATAGAAACAGCAGCCGGAATATCGAGAGGTAGTTGAAGTGTCTGGAGGAGGCATCCCCCTCCTGACGCAGCATGGAATAACAACAGGGAGGATGGAATTAGGAGAGGAAGTTTACTCTTCTTATTTCTCTGTCTTCATCGCTTTTCTCTATTTTTTTTTTTTTACCTGGGTTCATTCGTGTATCCATCTTTATTGGATAGTATATTAGAAACATACAGGAGTAGATGGAATGGAATGTAATGAGGTAGTATTATGTTTTTGTTTTTGTTTTGTTTAAGTCTGGCTGTATGTACAGAAATGAAATGTTATATACAGGAGGGTTGTTCATTTTACTCCTGTTATAAAAAGAAAAATAAAGAAATAATAAAAAAAAAAAAAATAGTACAAACTGTTAGTTATTGGTGCAACTGTTGGGTATTGGTTAAATCTTTACTTATTTACTTTACTTTACTTATATTGGTAAAATCTCTACTCATACTTCCGGAAATCCGGAAGTATGAGTATATAGTACGGAGTTTGTCAGTAACACTTAAAATTTGTAAATTACCATGAATTAATAGCAGAATGACCTTGTATTGAAGTATGATTTCATACTAGGTTGGTTGGACCGACTATGCAACGGTTTGCTCGTACTCCTACTTGTCCATATTTCTCATTGTCTATTACATTTTGCACTAGGGAGGGAGTTGATGGCTAGTATGTGTTTGTAGGTATAATTTTGTTGTACTAAGGAGGTCACCTCAGAAAGGTTGGGAGAGATATCAGATTTCCATTTTCTAAGAATTGTTGTGCAGGCTGCAAGCAGGATGTGTGTGACCACAAATCTAACTGAGCTTGGGTATAGATCTATACTGATTTTCAGAAGTGCTAGGCTTGGATTGGGGGGCTATAGTCTGCCTGTTACTGAGGATATAAGTTTGAAAACTTGTTTGTAAAAGCTTGTTAATGTAGGGCATTCCCATAGGGTGTGCAACAGGTGTCCTATTTGGTTGCAGTTCTGCCAACACGTGGGTAATGATGAGTTTGAGAATTTAGCCAACTGGTATGGTGTGTAGTACCATCTGTGTGTGATTTTGAGTGTCATTTCTCAATGCATAGTGCATAGTGAAAGGCTCTTTGCCTTTTTAAGGGAGAGATTGAGGAATGGAGGTCTTTTTCCCATTTGGTCATTGTTGTTTTTTTTTAAAAGTATGTTTGTTTTGCAGGATATTGTAAAAAATGGAAATTCCTCTATCTATTGGTTTTTGCAAAGTGTAGAAATTCCATGCCGTGGGGTGTATGTTAAATTTAGGGATGAGGCTTTGGTCAGGAAGTGAACAATGCAAGCACATGTGAAGTGATGCTCTCTTGGGAGATCATATTCTGTTATTGTTTCCACCATTTTGGGTCTATGACCTTGAAAGAAATCTGTAATAGACTGTATGCCATGTTGTGATAGGAAACTGAGAGGTATTGTGGGACTGATGCCACGTACACACAAGCGGACTTTCCGGCAGACTTGGTCCAGCGGACCGGACTCCATTGGACAATTCGATCATGTATGGGCTGCAGCTGACTTTTTTTCCCCAAAAGTCCGAAGGACCTAGAAATAAAACATGTTTTAAATCTTTCCGACGGACTCGAGTCCGGTCGAAAAATCCGCTCGTCTGTATGCTAGTCCGACAGGCTAAAACCGACGCTAGGGCAGCTATTGGCTACTGGCTATCATCTTTATTTTAGTCCGGTCGTACGTCATCACGTACAAATCCATGGGACTTTGGTGTGGTCGTGTGTAGGCAAGTCCGTTTGTTAGGAAAGTCAGTCGAAAGTCCATCGGATAGACCGTCGGACTAGTCCAGTCAAAAAGTCCACTCATGTGTACGCGGCATTAGAGCTTCTAGGATGTGTAGAGGGTGGTCAGTTAGTTGCGTATCTGTGTGTCCGATTGCTGGTGCAGGTATCTCCAAGCTAGGATGGATGCTTGAGTGGGCGCAATCAGTAATGAAATATCCCAGGGTTTCCATAAGTCACATTATAGAAGGGTTCTTCGGTTAGAGGTAGGGGCCAGTGCTGTTTCTATTTCTGTCCAAAGTGGAATGTCCTTGTCTCTGAACCAAAACTTAAGTTGATCCATATGGACCGCCCAAAGTAGTCGCAGATGTCTACCACTCCTGCTCCACCAACTGATCTGTGTTTTATCAAGTTAGATTGTTTATATCTTACTCTCTTGTTATCCCATAGAAATTTTTGATGGAAACTCAACAGTGTTTTGAAGTAGTGGTTTGGTATGTGAACCAGTAGGGCCCAAAATATGTAGAGGATTTGGTGGAGTATGGTCATTTTGATGGCAGCCAGTCTACCTACCCAAGATAGTTCATGTTGTGAGATGTGTCGTAGCTGTTCCTTTACCTTGATTATGAGTGGGTTTAGATTGGCTGCAACTAGGGAGGCTATAATGTCTGTCAAGGTAATGCCCAGGTATGGGATTCCTTGTGAACTCCACTTGAAGGGAAATGTTTGTTGTAGGTCTCGTTTGGTCACCATGCTTAGGCCAAGATCTAAGATTAGGAATTTTGTATAATTGACCTTGTAGTATGATATGGTTCTAAATTGTGACAATATTTGGTGGGCATGTGGGAGTGAGTTTATTGGGTCCTTCATAATTAGGAACACATCATCTGCAAAGAGATTTATTACATGTCGGGTAGAATGGAATCTGAAGCCTGAGATTGAAGGATGTGTCCGAATCGTTTCTGCTAGGGGTTCAATCATTAGATTAAAGATGGTCGGTTAGAGTGGACAACCCTGTTGAGTTCCATTAGAGATGTTGAATGGTTTGGAGAGAAGACCAGAGGTGTAAACATGTGCAGATGGTTCCGGATATAAGGCTATAATTGCTTTGCATTGCTAGAATTGCTGGTATATTACCTTGAAATACAAATTTACATAACACTGATGACCTATATTGCCAATGTACTCTGTCAAACTCCTTCTCTGCATCAATGGAGAGCAGCATAGAAGGTGTTCAAATTTGTTCTGCATAGTGTACAATATTGAGGACTCTTCTTGTTGTGTCAGAAGTTTGTCTGGCTCTTATGAATTCCATCTGGTTGCATTAGACTAAAAATGGAATAATATCCATAAGGCGCTTGTCTAGTATTTTTGCGTATACTTTGATGTCTGTATTTAGAAGTGATATTGGCCAAATTGTCTGGAGTCGTAGGGTCTTTTCCTGGTTTAGGTAGTGTGACAACATAAGCGGTTAGCATCTCCTTGGGGAAGGAGGAGGATAGTGCTGTTTTTGTGTAGACTTGTAGTAAATGAGGGGATAAAATATTGTTAAGATTTGAAATGTTTGTTGGAGAAACTGTCCGGGCCTGAGGATTTCCCATTGGGGAGGGATGCTATGATATGTTCAATTTCTTTGGTTGTAAACGTGGTGTTCAGCTTAAGTAGGTGTGCCTCGGAGATTGTAGAGAGGTTCAATTTCAGTAGGAAATCTTTGATGTCCTCTCCCAAAGGTTGGGGAGTGTTTGGATCATCCCTCAGGTTGTATAAATCCCTGTAATAATCAGCAAATTGGTTTGCTATATACTGGGGGTTGGTGTTTTTGTGAAGTAGGGTGGGGTGCATTAGATGTGTAATTCTGGATTTGGCTTGGGCTACTTTTTCCTGTTGGCCAGGTGTTTACCTGCTCTATTTGTGTTGGCATAGGAGTGTTCCTTTAGATGGCGGAGAATTTTGTTATACTGCTGAGTTATCATGTTTCTTAGTTCTTCTCTAGACGTGGTCAGTTTGGTGTCATGTTTGTTTTGTGATTCTAATCTATGTATTTCAGACAGAAGGGAATTGAGCTTATAGTTATAAATATTTTTAACCCTAGCGCCTTGCTGAATCAGAATACTCTCATGTATGCTTTATGAGCATTCCATAGGGTGTAGGGGTTGTCAACAGAAGATGCATTAGTATGAAAGATGTTGAGTGAGAATTGTAGAGCTGGTAGGCTCTAGTGGTAAGCGAATGTTACAGCGCCAGATGGGAACAGAGGGGGAGGCATGCTTCTCTGCTATAGTGATGGAAATTGCAGCGTGATCAGACCAGGTCATATCATGTATCTTGGATGAGGATACCTTTTGTAATAACCATTTATCAGACACAAACATGTCAATACGGGAATATGTACGATTTCTGAGAGATTAGTAAGTGTAATTCCTTTTGCTCGCTTGCTAGCATCTCCAGACATCGTACAGTACCTCTGAGTGAAACGGTTAACGTAATGAGGTGCTACAACCTGTCACCTAAGATCTGTAGTCTAGGTGAGGGTCTGTCATTAAGTTAAAGTCCCCACATATCAAAAGTTGTCTGTATTTCACAGAGGCAATGCGTTTAAACAGTATTCTTAGGAACCTGAGTTGGTGGGAGTTTGGTGCATATAATGCCAATAACGCATATGGTTGTGCATTGATTTTGTAGGTAATAATGATGAACCTGCCTTGTGGGTCCAAGATTGATTCCTTAGATGGAAAGCAAGAAAATTTCGGATGGCTAGAAGAACCCCTTTTCTTTATCGTACATCACGGGACACAGAGGACCATAGTAATGACTATCTGGGTTATATGCTACCTTTAGGTGATTGGACACTGGCAACCAATAGTAAGAAGGTTCCTCCCATATAACCCCTCCCATACAGGAAGTACCTTTAGTTTTGTAGCAAGCAATGAAGATCCCAGAAAAGAAGGGAGGGACCTCTGTGTCCCATGATGTACTCCAAGAAAAGGATTTTACAGGTAAGCTGTTTTAAAAATCCATTTTTTTCTTTTTTTCGGCACATGCTAGATATATGTAGGGGTAGTCTTTGTGTGAGCATTTGGGTATGTTGGAGGTTTGAAAGTGTGTTTCCTGGATGCTAAGTGGGGATGGGCGAATGGTTTGGCCGGAGTATAAGTTCGGGGCAAACTTTCATTGTTCGGATGTTCGGTGAATATCCGAACAAACAGGTCATTTGACCGTTTGTTTGCCCCCCCCCGAACTGACCACAATGCATTGCGGCTCTCAACAGTGCATTGCAAGCCCTGATTGGCTGAAGCAGTTGAAGCTTCAGGCAATCAGGGCACAGAGCACTGTCAGAGTCATGATTGGACACTGTCATCATGACTTTATCCAATCATGGCTCATTCCTGCCCCACAGTATAAAAGTATTCTTAGAATGGCAGCCATTTTCAGTGTGATTTTGGCGTGGAGAGAGATAGAACAGGGCTCTGTTTAGTGCTATTAGTTAGTGTGCTATACTGTGCTATTTTGCTTCAATTGGCAGTGTAGAATATTAGTTTAGTGTAAGTCTAGTGTAAGACAGCTCAGATGGTTAACTGTACCTTTAGTTTTTTGCCAGTGTCTTGAAGGTGATGGTCACGGCTGCGGAAGCTCTTCAAATTTCTTCAAATAAAATGTCCCAGTGAGGATGTTATATCGGATCCATTCGGATGGCATAAAAAGCTAAAGTGGATGGTACCCGAGCCTTGGTTCAAGAACAAGGATTTGCTTGTAATATGTCCTTTTAGGCACTGGACCCATGTCATATGGTATCGCTGGTCTTTACTTGCCCAAGGGAACAAAAAGGTTGCTTTACAGGTCCAGGGGTGTGGACCCCGTTCAATGGGGGACCCGGTCCCTGAAGGTCCTCAGTGGCGATACCCACCGTGATGGGGGAAGATTGGGCCTTTGTCAGGCCCTGCAGCGAGGACTGATGAGTACTCCCTCTGGGAGGCCTATCAATATTTCTGTTGTTACTAATATAAAGTGTCTTAGTAGGCCCTGTGTCTCATTGCAAGCGGTTACTGATGTTACAGAGCAAGCTGACAAGCCAGCTTATGTGTGTCTCCCACACGTGGTGGTGTGTGCCGCACGCGCGCAGGGGTGTGCGTGCGTGCACGAGGTCACGGCGTGCCTGTGTGTGGGTCATGCAGGATGCGCGTGCGCAGTAGAAACATGGCCGCGCATACCTCACTGGGCGGCGCGCGGGTATAAGGGAAGGTTACGCATCTGCATGTTCATTGCTGCTAGTCAGTTAAACTGAACAGAGCCTAGTGTGCAGTGGGACACAGAGGTCTGGGCGTAAATTTGCACGTTTGCAACAGGTTGAAGGCTGGTAAGGCTGTGGTGGCAGCTGTACGCTGGACCCAGCTAGATAACTCAGAGGGAGTGCCTTTTTTTTCTCACACTTGTAAGCAATGTCTTCCAGGAAATGAGGTACGGGGAGCAGGGCAAGTCCAGGGGTTAAAGGGACTCAACCTAAGGTTACTGCAGCATCAGTCTCCCCCGAAAGACCTGTGGCATTTGGCCTAGCTGAGCCATTACAGTTGTCAGGTGTAGTGGCCACTACCAATATCCCTACATCAGCCTATGTTACTAAAGATGATTTAGCATCAGCCCTAGCTGGTCTTGAAGGCAAGATAGCAGGAATGATTGCTACAGTAACACAGGGAGGGAAGAAACGTCATAGATCTCCCTCCCCTGAGCCTGGTCCCAGTGGTGAAACACTTGCACACCAGGATTCTTTTGGCATGGGTCCCTGTGATTTGTGTCCAGAATAGGCAGAGGATTTGGAGGAGGAGGTCATTAAAGACAAAGAGGAAGGGGAGGCTTAAGAGTCCTCGGCTGGGGATTCAGGTTCTGAAGAACCAATTTCAGCCTCTCAATCTCAAAAATTATTTATCCAGTCCTTGGCCGAGGTGGTGAGAGCTGGATTTAAATTACCTCCGGTGCAGGGACCAGGACCCTCCTGTTCTACATTAGGGTCCTTGCATCCTCAACCAGGTTCCTAGGCATTTTCTTTACATCCTTTATTAGAACAGGTAATTTACGTTGACTGGGACCACCCAGACAGGACTTACTTGCCTCCAAAAAGGTTTTCTTTTTTATATCCTATGGAGGAAAAATTCAGGAAGAAGTGGGATACACCTTTGGTTGATGCTGCCATTTCTTCAGTGAATAAAAGTCTGACCTGCCCAGTGGATAATACCCAGGGATTTAAGAATCCGGCAGCTAAAAAGCTGGAATCCTTACTAAAAGCTTCTTTTTCAGTAGCTGGGTCAGCAGTACAACCGGCAGTGGCGGACCGTTTTAAAAAATTGGTCAGGAACCTGCCTGTTCAAGAGGAAGTTTCTGACGAACTTCCTTGCGCTTTATGTTTTGCGGTAGATGCATTAAAGGACTCAATTCAGCAGATGTCCCGGTTTGCACTACACTCAATCCATATGCGCAGGGTACTGTGGGTAAAGAATTGGTCGGCCGAGCCACTATGGAAAAGGCTACTGGCGGCCTTTCCTTTTCACGGTGAGCGTCTATTTGGGGAGGATTTGGACAAATACATCCAAAAAATGTCAGGAGGGAAAAGCTCCTTGCTTCCGGTCAAAAGAAGGGGTAAGCAGCCTTCCTTTAAGATTCCCAACGCTCCTGGGTCAAGTGCCTCTTCCCCTAAGAAGTATCAACGGCCTCAGCCACCTACCTTTAAGAAGCCTCAAGGTCAAAAAAGGCCTTGGACCCAGAAACCAGCAAAAAACAATTTCAAGTCTTCCTTGTGAAGGGGCGCCCCCACTCTTGCGGGTGGGGAGCAGACTGCGGTGGTTCGCAGATGCTTGGGGAAAATTGGTTCAGGACAGGTGGGTTATTTCCACCATATCTCAAGGTTACAAAATAGAGTTTCGGGGTTTTCCCCCAACTCGATATTTGGTATCCAGGGTTCCATCAGACCTGGAGAAAAAGAGGGGCCTATTCCTAGCTTTAGAACAGTTGGAAAGGCAGAAGGTAATCGTCAAGATTCCGCAAAAAGAAAGATTCAAGAGGTTCTACTTGAACCTATTTACAGTTCCGAAGCCAGACAGGGAAGTAAGGCCCATCTTGGACCTCAAATCCCTCAATTCCTTTCTAAACGTCCGAACTTTCCGGATGGAGTCGGTTCGTTCAGTAATCGCATCCTTGAGAAAAGAAGATTTTTTAGCGTCCATAGACATCAAGGACGCATACCTGCATGTACCGATTTTTGGTCCACATCAAAGATTCCTGCCATTTGCAGTAGAAGGGTGTCATTTCCAGTTTGTGGCACTTCCATTCGGTCTAGCCACGGCTCCTCGGGTATTCACAAAGGTACTGGCCCCAGTATTGGCTTGCCTAAGGTCCCAAAAGATCTCGGCTGTAAGATATCTGGACAACTTCTTGTTAAGGGACCAAGCTTACTCCACCTTGGTAGAAAATATTACGACTACGGTCCGTTTCCTAAGGTTTTAAGGATGGATTCTAAATATGGACAAATCGGCCCTTTGTCCAGCTCAGGCCTTAACATATCTGGGTCTGATCTTGAACACAACCCAAGAAAAGGTAATTCAACCTCCCTTGAGAGTCAGCTCTATAGTGGAGCTGGTTCAGAGAGTCAAGGGGGTAGAAGGTCCTTTGATTCGTCTATGCATGAGGTTGTTGGGCAAGATGGTGTCATCCTTTAGCACAGTTCCCTATGCGCAGTTTCACTCCAGGATGTTCCAGAAAGCTATCCTGGAAGCCTGGAACAAGTCGATTCAAACCTTGGATCATCCCATGTCTCTATCCCTAAAGATAAAGAGGGAACTCTCTTGGTGGTCAAAGACCAGCAAATTGAATGGCAGAAAATCCTTTCCACCAGTAACCTGGAAGGTAGTAACTACGGATGCCAGTCGTCTAGGCTGGGGAGCAGTCCTGGAAGAGGCTTTCGTCCAGGGAATATGGTCTCAGGAAGAGAAGTCCTTACCCATCAATCTGCTAGAGATTCGGGCAGCTCGCTTGGCTCTCCTATTTTGGACGTCCAGACTGCAGAGATTTCCTGTCCGGATTCAGTCCGACAACTCCACGGTGGTGGCATACATCAACCACCAAGGGGGCACCCGGAGTTAGGCGGCCCAGAGAGAAGTAAATCATATATTGGGCAGAGAGACATGTGCCATTTCTGTCAGCAGTCTTTATTCCAGGGGTGGACAATTGGCGGGCAGACTACCTAAGTCGCCAGCAGTCACTGCCGGGAGAGTGGTCTCTTCACCCCGAAGATTTCCTTCAGATCTGCCAGCATTAGGGGGTGCCAGATGTGGATCTTCTGGCATCCAGATTCAATGCCAAGGTGGACAGGTTTGTATCCAGGACCAGAGATCCTCTCACTATCGGAACGGATGCATTGGTAGTTCCCTGGGACAGGTATTCCCCGATTTATGCTTTCCCTCCGATCCAGATGCTTCCGCACCTGTTGCGCAGGATACAGGAGGTACAGAGTACAGTGATCCTGGTGGCCCCGAAGTGGCCCAGGAGATCCTGGTATTCAGAGATTGTGAGAATGGCAGTAGAGGACCCGCTATGTCTCCCAGACCGTCCAGATCTGTTATCTCAAGGTCCCATATACCATCCTTCTTTACAGTTGCTGAATTTGATGGCATGGCTATTGAGACCAGGGTACTGAAGGACCGTGGTATCAGAGGTTCAGTCTTATCTACTCTGACTAATGCTAGAAAGCCAGTTTCTAGAAGTATATCTACCATAGGGTCTGGAAATCGTATCTTTCCTGGTGCGAGAAAAAGAGATGGCATCCTCGCAAGTATGCAATTGGGAGGATCCTTGCCTTTCTTCAGTCAGGAATTGATTTAAACTTATCTTTAGGAACCATTAAAGGGCAAATTTCGGCCTTATCATTTTTTTCCAGAGGTCAATTGCTTCTCATTCCTTAGTGCGAACCTTTGTGAAGGGGGTACTGCACTTAAAACCTTAAGCCTCCCTTAAGCCCTTGGGACTTGAACTTGGTGTTATCAGCCCTACAGGTTCAACCCTTTTAACCAATTAGGCATATCCCTTTAATCCTGTTGTGCAGAAAATTGTTTTTTCTGGTAGCCATAACTTCGGCTAGAAGGGTGTCTGAATTGCAAGGAATATTTTACCTAAGGTGGTTTCCGATTTTCATTTGAATCAGGATATCATTTTACCTTCCTTTTTTCCCAATCCTAAGACTAAAGAGGAAAAGTCACTTCAGTCACTGGATGTGGTGAGAGTGGTCAAGGTTTACTTAAACATGTCAGCTCCCGTTCGGAAGACTGACTCCCTTTTTGTCCTGCCAGAGGGTCCTAAGACGGGACAGGTAGTAGTAAGAAGGTTTCTCCCATATAACCCCTCCCATACAGAAAGTACCTTTAGTTTTGTAGCAAGCAATGAAGATCCCAGAAAAGAATGGAGGGACCTCTGTGTCCCGTGATGTAATCCAAGAAAACGGAAAATTGTATACTCACCTTTCCGTAATTTTCCTTTCCTGTTGCATCTTCATGGCAGCATACACGTTGGGTTGTGACTCCGCCCCCACAACCTGATAGGACCACATAGCTATAAATTAGTGAGTAGACACCTGTCCTAGTATTCTCTGTATATATATATACACATGTCACCTCAGAAGGGTGGGTGATTGTATGCTGCCATGAAGATGCGACAGGAAAGGAAAATTACGGAAAGGTGAGTATACAATTTTCCGTTTTCCTGTCGCATCATGGCAGCATACACGTTGGGGAGTAACTCGCCAAACTGGGTGGGAATGCAAAATAAATTTATTGGCAAGAAACAGAAGAGTTGGCCTGTATAACGGCCCTCCCGAATTTGACTGCTGCTAAACGCGCAGCGTCTATTTTATAATGGGATATGAAGGTGTTTCTAGAAGACGAAGTGGCCGCTCTACAAATGGTTTCCGCTGATACTTTACAGTAAGCTGCTCATGAAGTAGCCATTGCCCTGGTGGAATGTGCTCTTAAGCCTTCCGGAATCTGCAAGGTGCTTAAGGAGTAGGCCGTCTTGATAGTTTTCACGAGCCATGAGGCGATGGTACAGGCAGAAGCTGCCTGGCCCTTCCTGAATCCATGTGGGATGACTAGAAGGTTCTCGCATTTCCTGAATGGCTTGGTTACAGAGAGCTATTGCAGAATGTTGCCCTTGACATCCAGAGGATGGGGAATGCCCTGATCCATGACTAAAGCAGGGAGGTCAATCTCCTGGTTAAAGTGGAACGAAGAGGAGACTTTTGGGATAAATCTGTCTGAAGGCTTCAGGGTTAGTCTGTCTGGGTAAATCATCAGATACAGTTCCTTGATCAGCAAAGCTTGCATTTCTGAGACCCTCTTCGCCGATGTGATGGCAATTAGGAATGATACTTTTAGAGTCAGGTCCCAGAGGGAGATGTCTTTAAGTGGGAAGAATGGCTCTCCGAATAAGATCTCTAGGACAGTCGATAGATCCCATGTTGGGAATGAAGGCTTTCTAGGAGGCCTTAGCTTTAGGCAGGCTCTTTGAAATTGAACCACCAGAGTGTTAAGTGCCCACTTAACCCCTGTCAAAGCGGAGATGGCAGAAACTTGGATCTTTAGGGTGCTGGACCTAAGGCCTTTGTCCAGACCTGACTGGAGGAACTCAAGCACTTGTACTGCTGATGAGGAAGAAGGGTCCCAACCTTGTTCCTGGGCAAAGGAAGAGAACTTTCCCCAGATTCTCCCATAGTTGTTATTTGTGGAGAGTTTCCTAGCTTGAAGCAGGGTAGGGACTACCTTCTGAGAACAGCCTTGGTCTAGGAACCTAGACCTTTCAGTCTCCAGGCCGTTAGGTGCAATCTCTCTGGATTCGGATGGAGTAGCTGGCCCTGGGTTAGTAGATCCGTTGTCACCGGGAGTGGAAGTGGATCCGCTGTGCTCAGCTGCAGGAGGGTGGTGAACCAAGGCCTCCGTGGCCAAAAGGGAATCACAGCCAGTACTAGAGCCTTTGAATGTTTGAGCCTCAGAAGGAACTTGGCTATCAGCGGAGTTGGTGGGAAAATGTAGCCTAGGCGAAAGTCTGGCAGTTCCACTGTGTTTGCTCGGGTGTCTAGTTCGGCCCCCAGGAAGACCATCCTTTGGGTAGGTTGGATGTTGCTCTTTTGCCAGTTGATTATCCATCCCAGACTCAGTAGGGTGGAAACTAGGATCTTGCGATGCTGCACAAGTGATTCCTGGCTGCTTGAGAGGAGGAGGATGTTGTCCAGGTAATGGTGGACCCTTAGACCTTTCTCCCTCAAAAAGGCTATTGCTGGTAGTAACACCTTTGTGAATGTTCTGGGGGCTGTTGAGATCCCAAAAGGAAGGCTTTGAAACTGGAAGTGCCCCTGACCCACGAGAATCGCAGGAATTTCTGGAATGCCACGTGAATTGAAATGTGCAGGTAGGCGTCCTGGAGATCTATGGAGAGCATCCAGTCTCCCAGATTTATGGCCTGGAGGATAGACTGCAAGTTTTCCATCCTGAATGACTCCACACTGATAGACTTGTTTAGGTTCTTTAGGTCTATAACCGGTCGAAAGTCCCCTGACTTCTTCTTGACGAGGAATAGTGGAGAATAGAATCCCCTGCCTCGTTATGCTGGCGGGACCTTTATTATTGCCCGTTTTTGGAGAAGATCTTGAATGTAGTTCATTAGAGACAACCTTTTTTCCCGAGAAGGAGGAATACGGGTTGGACAGAATTGATCTCTTGGGGGGTCGGTCTTTGAAGGACCACCTGTGGCCTTCACAGTGGCCAGGGTCCATGTATCCGTTATGGTCTCCGCCCAGAGCAGCTTGAAACTGGAGAGTCTTGCTCCCACTACCGCTGGCCGGACGGGCGCACCTTCAAAAAGGCTTCTGGTCGCTGGTCTTAGGCTTCTGGAACTTCATAAAAGAGGATTGAGGGTTCTTCCAGCTCCTTCGGTACTCCTTCCCCAGTCTGTACGCTTTCTCATCCCTATACCTCTCTGGGAGGTTCCGTTTAAAGGGAGGTGGTCTCTGCTGCTTGGGCCTCCTGTCCGAGGGGATGAGCCCAGACTTGCCACCAGTTACCTTGGAGATGGCTGTGTTCAATTTTGTTCCGAAGAGATGTTCTCCGTCGAACGGGATACGACACCAATTAGACTTGGAGGCTGGATCTGCCGTCCAGGGCTTCAGCCATAGTGCTCTTCTGGCCGTTACTGAGGCCAGCATAGATTTTGATGCATTTTGATGAAGCCTCTGCCATGAAGTCACCAGCCAAGCTTAGCTCTTGCAACGCTTTCACTATTTTTTCTTGGTCTGCACCCTCCAATACAAGCTTTTCTGTGCTTGTAGACAAACTCGAGATGGCTCTTCCTACTGCTGCGAGTGCTATCGCTGGCCTGCAGATGCCCCCTGCCGACAGGTAAGCCCGCTTGAGATCCATGTCGATCTTCCTGTCGAGCACATCCCTAAATATTTTCCGTGTCTTCTAACGGGAGGGTAACATGCCTGGCTAGGCGCATCAAAGATGAGTCTACTACCGGAGGGGACACCAGAGGGATCACTTTAGGCTCCTTGAGGGGGTATAGTTTCAGAAGTCTGTTATTCAGACTAGACTTTTTTCCTGGCCTTTGCCATTCTTCTTTAATTAGGTCCTCTAGTTCGTCTATAAATGGGAAAGCTTCTGGACACATTTTAAGATGAGGAAAATAGTTCCTTTGCTTCGGTTGAGCTTCCTGGGGTTCCTCCCACCCTATCGCCTCTTTAACCTATTTGACAAACGGCTCTATCAGACAGAAATCAAATCCGGCCGATACCTCCAGACCCTCATTATCAGACAGAGAGTCTTGCTCCCTTGATGTGCTGGCCCGGGCTGGAGAGGTAGTGGTGGAGAAATCCACGCATGGTATCGAGGCCTGGGGGGCTACGGCCCCAGCGGAATCTCCGACCTCCAAGGCTCTTTCTCTTGTGGCCTCCTCCAGGCATTTTTGGCAGGCCAATTTATCCGGGAGAGCCACTGCACCGCAAATCCAGCATGCGTTCCCAGCAGGATGGGAATGGCGTGCAGGGGAACGATGTCTGCCTGAAGACGACCTTCTATGGCGGAATCGACCATGTCTAGAATGCGACCTGGAGCTACTTCTTCTGCGGCTTCCTCTTGAGCGGCTTCTCCTATGGTAGGAAAGGCTTCGTCTGTGTCTGGAGCGACTTCTCCTGTGTGAGGACTCTCTTTGTCTTGAAGCAGACGTTCTTGAGAACCTGGTAGGGCTGACCAATTTAGGCAGCATTAGTAGTGCTCTCTTTTTCAATCTTCACTACTTACCCTTGTCTCCCCCCCTTACCTATTAGGCTGGCGGTGATCTACTGGGGCAGTGGTCTCCATGGTGAGGGAGTGGACTGGAAACCTGCAGGTAAAAACAAGAAGAGCTATGCAGGGGGAGCAAGGTTCCTAGCTTAATAGCTGAATAAAGGGCAGCCACATACCTTTGTAGAGCGTTTTTGCAGGAAAAACAAACTGTCACAGCATAGTCATCCAGCAGCAGCAAATATAGCTGATGCTGGGCTTTTAAAATCGCCGCCATCAGCGTCGGACGCTCGCGCATGCGCAGTAGCGCCGCGGGACACTCGGCGCCATCTTGGAAGCTGGAAAAGGCATAGGAGTGCCCCAACGATGCACTGCGCATGCGAGAGAATGCCGAGGACGCTCGTCGCCCATGGATGGCAGTCTGGAGGACAACAGAGCCCAGCAGATGGGCAGAAATCAATGGTAGGACGGGGAAGGAGAGGGAGAGGGGGGGAGACCGCTGCATACAACTAAGCCTGTTTAAGGCTTATTTCATGAGGCCACACCGCAGATTCCCTGGCCATTCCTACAGCAAGCCTGTTTAAGGCTTTTGTGGGCTGCTGCACATGAAGCCTGTTTAAGGCTTATATCGTGGTCAGACAGCTGAGTGAGATGAGAGCGTGCCCTTGAGACCACCAGAGTGGGACTCCTTCCATGTAGCTCATTTAGAGGCTGTACAAGAAGGACTTCCACCCAGGAGAGGCTAGAACCTGGCTGGGGCAAAGCGGTAAGGGGGTGCTGATCTGTGCGGTCCTGACAGGTGAGGAAAAATAAGAGAATATTGGGACGGGTGTCTACTCACTAATTTATAGCTATGTGGTCCTATCAGGTTGTGGGGGCGGAGTCACAACCCAACGTGTATGCTGCCATGTTAAGACAGGAAAAGGATTTTACAGGTAAGCTGTTTTAAAAATCTATTTTTTTTCTTTTCTTGGGCACATGCTAGATATATGTAGGGGTAGTCTTTGTGTGAGCATTTAGGTATGTTGGAGGCTTGAAAGTGTGTTTCCTGAATGCTAAGTAGGGATGGGCGAATGGTTTGGCCCGAGCATAAGTTCGGGGCAAACTTTCATTGTTCGGATGTTCGGTGAATATCCGAACAGACGGGTCATTTGACCGTTTGTTTGCCCCCCCCCCCCCGAACTGAGCACAATGCATTGCGGCTCTGAACAGTGCATTGCAAGCCCTAATTGGCTGAAGCAGTTAAAGCTTCAGACAATCAGGGCACAGAGCACTGTCAGAGTCATGATTGGACACTGTCATCATGACTGTAAAAATGTAGCGAGGGTGTAAAAACCTTCTCTTCTCACAGACACGTGTTATGCCAACAGTGTCTTAGGCGTTTTGTTCAAAAGTTCAGTAGCCAGGCTGTCTTAAAACAAAGTGTGAGTTTATTTGGTCACACTTGGCAACAACTTGAAAATATATACAAAGTTAAATTCTTCTTACAGCTTGATGTAGTAAAACAAAAGATAATAGGAACAAAAACTTGTATCAAGAGAGTTCAAGAGATGTTTCAGCTCATGTCTTCTGTAGTATAAGGATGCGTGTGTCCTTCCTTGTGTGTGTGAAAAAGTAGTAAAGTCCTTCTGTGTGTGAGTGAAGGACATGTGTTGTGTAGTGTAGTGGTGTGTCGTGTCGTGCAGTGTCGTGTCGTGCCACTAGCCTAGTGTCACACTGGTTTTTATACAATTACAAATCTACTAGTCAGCAAGCTATAGCCATAGCCATATACGGCTATAACTAAAAATGAAATGATCATATTCGTGATTATTCTAAATATTCTCTTTGCCAACAGCTGACACGTCTCTTAAGCTTCTTTGATTGTCAGTAACACACAACAGATTCTTATAAAAAACTCAAGGTGAATGACCTTTCCAAATGGCCGAATTCTTGTAATGGATATTCTTTAAGCTACAGAAATGCAATTCTGTACCAAACCTTACAAATGCATATTAAACTATAATTGGATACATATAAATATATATTACTTCACACAAACTCAATCTAGCTAACTAATTAAATAACTATATCAAATAACTAACTATATTATAGATAATATATGTTTTTACTTTTAAAAAAGATCTTTACAATAAAGTCTATGACGAATACTCTGAGTATATTCTTATCTGTGAAACCACTGACCTACTGACCTTTAGTCATTAACTCTGTACATGGAGAACAACTGGTACAGAAATGACATGCACACAACCTAACTATTTCAAGATTCGTCTTATGCTGAGCTGAGTGAGCTTTTTCAATGTCAAAGCATAAAAGGGAACTCAGACTGCATACTTACAGATCTTGATTATAAAGCCAAATTAATATAATTATTCTACAGTTCCCCCTGAATATAATTTATTATATTAACTAAATCACGCGCACTCCATTTGTGGCCCTTTCATACACATTTTGAATCAGTTGCTCCAGATGTACCACAGCCAATCATAGGATCAGATAAGCCAGAAGTAATTTTCCGACTAAAAATACCTGTCATAATTTTTTCACCTTTTTTCATTTCTTCCTTAATCAATTTATAAAATTGTTTCATTCTAACATAATACAGATTTGAAATAAAATACATAATATCATGATAATAAATATAATAACTATAGGATGCAATAAACACAAAATTATAATTCCAATGTACCTTAAAAATAACAAAATAGGGGGCAGGAGGCGGAGCCTAGCAGAGCAGACATGCATTGTTAGAGCTCCACACCACTGAGGAGAGAAGAGAAGGACAAAGCAGAGCCTGCAGGCTCAAAAGGTATCCATTTGAACCTTTTTGCCCCAGGGAACAAACTGTGAAAGTTTGGGCAGGAAATATGGTACTGGGAGGAAACTGTGGCAGAAATAAAAATCACCTCACAAAGAGCTCACAGGCACTCACTGCAACTAAAGCAGCTCCAGTCACCTCACAATATACAGCATCAGGGCGCTCTCACAGACAGAAAATGTCACAGCAAGACTCTCCATTTGAGTCAGATACAGAACAAATCCTCTCACAAACTTCTCCACAAGCCTCCTCAGCATCCCCAGAAATATTATTACAATTTGAAAAGATGCTTCATAGGGCTTTAAAACAAACCTCAGACCAAATAACAAAAAGTCTAACCAAAGAAATAAGAGAGCTGGGAAACCGCACCGCAGCCTTAGAAATAAAAATGGATGAAATTGAAATTACAACCCAAGAAAATATAACAGAATTGGAACAATTAAAAAAAGAGAATTTAATACTTCAAACTAAGCTTGAAGATTACGAAAATAGAGCCAGACGTTCAAACTTGCGCATAAGGGGAATACCTGAAACTGTGACAGACCTGCAATCTACTATTACTGCTCTATTACAAGAACTAAAGCCAGATATCCCTATTGAACGTTTAGAACTGGACAGAGTACACAGAGCCCTCACAGCCAAAAAGAAAGATGGACCCCCACGTGATATAATCACAAAATTTCATTATTACAGAACGAAAGAACAAATACTAATTGCTGCAAGAGAAAAAAAGGAACTTAATTTTCAAGGACACAATTATCAAATTTTTGCTGACCTATCCCAACTTACTATTACTAAAAGACGATCCATGAAACCCCAACTAATGGAACTGCAACGCCACAACATTATGTATCAATGGGGCTTCCCCTTTTCAGTCAGATTTAACTACCAAGGTACAATTTACAGAAGCAGATCAGCAGATGAACTACAACAAACCCTTTTAAAATTAAATCTGACAGAACCCACAAGCAGCAACTCTCCCACACGCAGAAGAATGGCGTCATCTTCACCTTCAGGCAGCACCCAGAAAATTTCAGAACAAAATGGGAATCATCATTCTCACAAAAGAGGCCGTTATGCCACCTCATCCATGGACCAAGAAGATTCAATGGACTGACATCCTAATTCCTGATATCTCTTCATTTATTATAGAGATGGTTCTCTATAAAAAACCTGTATTTATAACTGAATGTGACTGCATTCTGATAGTCACACACTGTGTGGGATCATGTTACATTCCAGTTATATTTCTTATTACTTCTGATTCATATAGCCTTAGAATATATAGGTGAAATAAGGAAATTCTTGTTCAGTTATATATTATCAGGTAATAACAATAGATTTATTACTTTTTAGGACAAATATGTTCAATAATCCAGAAGTAATGGAAGCTTTTTCTTTCTTTTCTTAAAACAAATATATTATTACCTAACTAGTTCCTAGAATTATGTTTTTGTTTATTCTAATCTGAAGCAATACAACCTCAATTTTATGAGTTAACATATCTAAACAGTTACATATGAATAAAATATGTAATTGTTTACTCTAAAAGGGTTAAAATCCCAAAATAATTCTAACTATCTTTATCAATACCAAAGTTATTAACAGTACCTTTCTAACTGAATTATTTAGCCTAGGGCAAGACTAACCATATACAACCACGCTGGAATAAATAATTTCAACAAAAACTATATTCTGCACTCCAATTAATGAAACATCATTTTGATGTCTTTTGACATAGCACTTCTCTCCTGTAAGCGGAAGATCCCTGTACCCCCATTAGCCCTCCTCATTCTCCCAACCATATTATGTGGGAGTGTGACGAAGGCACTTATTCCCCTGAGAGAGATATTTATTCTCTTTCACGGGTAAATTGTGATTACTTGCAAAAAATAATTTATACAATGTATCATCTAATCTCATATGTTTTTTGTTTACTCTTTACTCCAGAATTCACTGGTTTCTTTTCTATCTATTCATCTCTTCAGTCCACACAGGTTGATCTGCGCAGTCAGCTCTGCATAACAAAAAGTAAGTCAAAACTATTTGATCTATTGCCATGGCACCACTGAATATACTTTCCCTGAATGTTCAGGGAATAAATGTCCCTCAAAAAAGGACCAAAGCCTTCCGTACTTTCCATAACAAGAAGGCTCACATAGTATGCCTCCAAGAAACACACTTCACCAAAGATTCTACTCCAAAATATATTTCTCCTTTTTATCAACAAATTTACACGACTTCTGCCTGTACCAAGCAAAGGGGAACTCTAATTGCATTTCACCGATCCACACCATTCACCTTATCATCAGAAATTAAAGACCCAGAAGGTAGATACCTGATACTCATGGGTTATATAATGGATACAGCAATCACAGTGATTTCCTACTACGCTCCTAACAAACAACCTACACCATTCCTCTCACATATAATACAAGTGATTAATACACACAAAATAGGAACAGTGATAATGTGTGGGGATTCGAACCAGGTCCTCCTCCCATTTCTAGATAAATCACCTTTTACACCATCCAAAATAACCTCTAGATTACCTTTTTCTCAACTTCTTTCCAAATACAATCTGGTAGATTCATGGAGAGAAAGTAACCCAATGAAAAAGAAATTCACTTATTTCTCGCACCCTCATAAAACCTTCACCAGAATAGATCATATTTTTCTAACAATAGGAATGATACCAGAAATTATTGCATCAGATATAATTTCGATTCCGTGGTCAGACCATAATGCAGTATACACTACTATAGCCTCAGCCATACCAAAAGCACATGACCCAATGTGGTACTTACCGGACATAATGCTCAAACACCCACTACATCAGATGGCCATTGAACAAGCTTTAAAGGAATACATATCAATTAATAATACAACAGACATCTCCCCAATAACACTGTGGGAAGCACATAAACCTGTCTTGCGTGGTACAATACAAAGACAAATGGCACTATTTAAACGGGAACGCAAAAATCTAGCAAAAAAACTAGAACTTAATTTTAATGCAGCCTACATATCATTTCAAGATAATCCATCTCAGAGTACAAAATCTCATCTGGAAAAATCTAGATTGGAATACGATCTATTTCTCACTGAGTCAGTTGATAAATCCCTCAAACGCTCCAAACACAATTTCTACATGAATACAAACAAACCAGATACATATTTGGCTCGGGCATTAAATTCAACTAACAAATCTTTCAAACCAATACGTTTGAAATTATCAAAAAATGTTTACACTTGTAATCCAGTTAAAATAGTCCATAAATTTCACTCACATCTCACAACTTTATACAAGACAAACAATGAATTTAATCCTACAGAAGCTGAATCCTTCTTCTCAAAAATAACCTTACCTGAGTTATCTCAGAATCAAAAAAGCAGTTTGGATGAGCCTATAACTATAGATGAAGTTGCTAACGCCATAAAAGACCTAAAACTTAACAAAAGACCAGGCCCAGACGGCTACTCGGCTTTATACTATAAAACATTCTCAGAAATACTCTCTCCCATTCTCACTGAAACTTTTAACAAACTTCTAGATGGACATTCTTTTCGGCAAGAAACACTAATGGCAATTGTTTGTATGATCCCAAAACCCCTTTCTGATGATACTTCCTGTGTGAATTATCGGCCTATCTCTCTGTTAAACCTCGATATTAAATTATTAGCAAAAATAATAGCAAAACGCCTTAATAGCATTATAGGAAAATTAATACATAGAGATCAAGTAGGCTTCATGCCAAATGGACAGGCAGGCGATAATATACGCAGGGCAGTGTTATTGGCACATATTGCTAAAAAACGGAAAATCCCATTATGTTTTCTATCTCTCGATATTAAGAGGGCATTTGACACAGTATCCTGGCAATATATGCAATATTCATTACAAAAATGGGGTTTTGGACCCCACTTTTTAACATGGATCAAGGCATTATATAATAAACCCAAAGCCTATATAAAATATGCTGGATACAAATCTGAAGCCTTTAATATCGAAAGAGGTACCCGACAGGGTTGCCCATTATCTCCCTTATTATTTGCCCTTATACTCGAACCCATGGCCCAATACATCAGAACAAACCAAACTATAACTGGCATTGAAGTAGGAGGTATTACACACAAATTATGTATATTTGCAGACGATATATTACTTTTTCTATCATCACCACAGGTCTCTGGTCCTAACTTAATACCAGCTCTTGATGAATTTGCAGCCCTATCCGGCCTTATGATTAATCCTAAGAAATGCCTAGTGCTTAATATTTCACTCACAAACATGGAATTGATCCCGGCTAGGGCTGCACTCCCATTCACATGGGCAGAAAAATCAATCCCATATCTTGGAATTCATTTAACAGCATCTCATTCTGACTTATTCTCAACCAATTATCCTCCTGTATTAAGACAGATCACAAATCTAATAAAACAATGGTCGCAACTTCCTTTATCCTGGATAGGGAAGATTAATGCAATCAAAATGACTATTCTACCCAAATTGCTTTATCTATTCAGAGTCCTCCCTATTCCAATTCCTTCCTATTTTTTGAGAATAGTACAAAAAAGAGCAACTTCGTTTATATGGGGCTCTTCTAAACCACGTATACCTATACACACACTACATCTTCCCAAAAATAAAGGAGGCCTGGGATACCCTAATTTTACTAACTACTACAGAGCAGCACATTTGGCCAGTCTGTCCAAATACCATGCAAAACAGGAAATCCCATTATGGGTATTTATAGAGGCTTCAGAAAATGACCCTCTATTAATATCAAATTTATTATGGCTTGATCCTAAAGACCGCTTTAAAATTCATAATCCCATAACTAAACACTTCTTATCTCTCTGGGATAAACTAAAAACCAAATATCAGTTACAATCTCCACACAATCCTCTCCTTTCTTTTATCAGAAATCCGGCCTTTTATCCAGCATGGATCTATCCAAATTCTTTTAAAGCTTGGACAACATCAGGCATTCAGACACTAAATGACTTCATAGCATCTAAATCATTCCTTTCATTCCCATCGCTTAGAGAAAAATATGATCTACCAAACTCTGAGATATTTAGATATCTCCAAATCAAAAATTTCTATACACCATTCCTAAAGAGGGATACACCATTATCCCAATTATCCATTTTTGAATTAATCTGTACAAAAGATCCATTTGCTAAAGGTACAATTTCATCACTTTATAATCAATTATATGGAGTAGCAAATCTTAATAGACCCTCTTACGTTCAGAGGTGGGAGGAGGACCTGGGACGAACTTTAGAAGACACGGACTGGTCTAACATATGGCTCACATCTAAGTCATCTTCAACCAACATCTTAGCACTGGAGACAAATTATAAAGTCCTAACTCACTGGTACCTTGTACCCGCTAGAGTGGCAAAATATTCACCTAATACCTCAACTCTTTGTTTTCGAGGATGCCCAGAAATAGGCACATATTTACACATATGGTGGACGTGCCCAGTAATCCAAACCTTCTGGAAGGAAGTCTTCGTGATTGCATCTAAAATATTTAAAAAAATAATACAACCAGATCCATATTTAACTTTACTTAATCTAAAACCGGAATGGTTAACACTCTCTCAATTCAAACTTATGATCCAACTAATAACTGCTGCAAAACAAACAGTGGCCAAGGCATGGAAATCTCCTACATTGGTACTAGCAGAAACAATTCACAGAATGAATAAAACAATGTCCCATGCTAAGATGGTAGCCATCGATCAAAATCAAATTCCAAAATTTGAAAAACTTTGGCATCCTTGGATAAAACAACAGTTCCTGTCAAACTTCAATGCCTCTGTCCTGTTGCCATGGTAACAGATTAAATGACTTACAGAGACACCCATTCTAAGGCTTCAAAGAGAACTAAAAAGAAAAATAAACTGACGAGCGGGACAACCATGTGGACCATACCTCTACCTTTCAACCCTTTTTCTTCTTTCTCTTTCCTTTTCTCCACCTTACGATTAAAGCTCATTATCAGAATTTATTTGACCTATATACACTCTACTTGTAAACAATATGTATAGTAGGTATAAATCATTTAAATACCTACAAAAGTAACTAAGGAAATGATATATATCTTTAATTTAGGTTTACGTGAACCCAATGTTTAATATTTGAAATTTCATGATATTTACCTATATAAACCCTACTGTAAAACAATGAGCTTACTTTATAGATCCTTGTAAACTTACTTTATGTATCTTTATAACATTGTATACTCAATAAACTTCTTTTGACAAGGAAAAATAACAAAATAATCTTTCCAATTGGCATCCCAATTGACATCTCTGTTTGCATCCCTGGTACCTTCAGATCTATAATTCTTAACCATAACTTAAGCTACTGGAATAAATTACTAAACATACTCATTAGAAGTAGAAATCTCATTCAAGACATCATTTCTATTTAAATTTAGCAAAGGCCTAGCCATAATTTGTGAACAAACTTCTGAAATACCTGTACCTGTTTGCAATGTTTGCAACCACACTTCTTTTTATACAACAGATTATATAAAAATAACGGCGTATGCTAATCTCAAAAGACATCCTGTCATTAACTCAAAAAGTTAACAAACCCTATGTTTAGAAAATAATAAAGTTTTTAAACTAAAACTGTAGCAGGTAAATAAGTCACCCAATCTTTACCTTATTCTTGAATCATCTTACCCTATTTAGACTTTATAATACTATTCATATATTCTACAATACCTGAGTACTTAAGATGATAAGAAACAAAAACTTTACCAAATACCTAAAATTGCATACATGTCCTGCAAAATTTTAAATCATAATCTGATTCCATGGTTTGAAATCCAACCCCAATGGAATATGACATAAGTTCACAACAACTTAGCTTTTGTTAAAAATATTATTTTTTTCTAGAATAACCTCAATTAATTTATCAAAAAGAAACATTAACTAAAAAAAAACATCATTGTATCCTCCTTAAGCAGGAAAAAAAAAACGAATATAATCAATCTATAAAGATTTGCCAAATTCCTCAATACTTTGTAGTATTAGGTTACTCTTTCCTTTTGGATTGCTCTATAAACAAATAAAACAATATTCAGAAGTTTGATGACAAAGTGTTCAAAAATGAGTAGTTCAGAATTTCTTTCATTAGTTAAACAAAAAATCAATCAGTCAGTCAGGCACCTGGATATGCAAAAAGAAAAATGTTCATTTAAAAATAACTCTATCCATTATTGTTGGAATCAATTATTTTTTTACAATAAATATTATCTTCATCAGTCTGTACTGATTCTAAGACAAAATGTCATAGTCCCCCTCTTTATCCTGTGACTAATATTAAATTGTGTAAAAGAATAATTTTACCAGATTATTGTATTTTTTCTTTACACTGACAAATTCTTTAATTTTGTAAAAGAACATTAATTTAGGTTGGGCTTACCTAAATATTCTATCCCTGAAAGAAATTTGATCATGTTGAACTTTCTTTTCAGAACTAAAAACATTCCTCTCATACAATATGATTGAATGAACCACACATGCTCTGTCACTCTGACTGCTAAACACATGGCAGTCTAAAGTTCAGCTTTTAATGCAGACACTTACAGAAAGTTTAATATTGTCATTCCATTGTGCCAATATATTTAGCGCTATCTATATAAACACAGGAAATTCTTTCCCAATAAATGTCCACTAAAAATTGAATAAGTGACTTTTTCCTTAATTTACACAACTGTGGTTCTATCCCTCTCATTGCATCTATTTAATCCCCATGTATTTTTAAATACCACTACAACTGATCTTTTTAACATCCAGTTGCCACTAGACAAAGCTGTGTGTGTTGACACCTTCTGTTTTCCTTATAATAACACCTTTAGTGTAACATAAGATATTTTCAAAACAAATGGTGCAAAACCCACAATGTCTCTGACCTGTAGCATTGGACAATGCACTCCTAACACATTTTTATAAATACCAATGAAATTGTCTCATCACCCACATACACTTGAATGTAAAATGGCTGAGAGAGATCTCTATATTAATCAAAAATACTAAATTAATAAGGGCTTTCTTTAGATCTTCAAATTATTATATATAAGTTCTCTCTTGTAATTTTAAACTTTTTGCTTTTTGCCCTACAGTAAGCCTATATAATTCATTAAAATTTACTCAGACAGATACTTTGTCTACAAAAATCTCAATGAACTCTTGAGAAAAATTATTAAGGCCCAAAAAATCTTAATTTTTAAAAACAATTACTTTAGTAAGTAATAATACCTTTTAAAAATGTATTTTTTCTCATCCATGAACCCTCTTCCAGATATTTGGAAGACTTTGATCCACAGAAGTGAAAACTGTCATTGCATGACGACTAGTCTGTGTAACTTGATCTGCATTTCTCTGTTGGTAATACACTCCTCGTATGTCACAAACTCTTCAGAGAATGATCTGTTACAGTCAGTCTTAGCTATCATGCTTTGTATACAATACACTGTACAATTCGGTAACAATCTAGTTTTTCGTTTTTAAAATGTTTAACCTTTTTACCACTTTTTAAACATATTTTGTTTGTACATCTGCCAAAAATCATGTACACTACGTTATATGACTTTCCTGATTATAGTAATGATTAAAAAATTGTTTAGAGGACAATCTCGTGAAACTCACAGATTGGGTCAAGCCCAAAAACTGCGATAGGCCATATCCCCGAGAAAACTCCTCCATCAATCAAAGTCCTCACTTTTACAAGAAATACTCATTTACAAAGACTTTTAACAATTGTTATTTTTACAATTTTTTTAGATTGAACAAAACTTTCATATTTTAATATTTTCTCTGGGTAGTCTTAAATTAATTAGAACAATCTACTACTTTTAATTTAATAACCAAATCTAAGTTTGGAATTTTTGTAAAAATTGTTCAATTCTTAACTTATTATTTCCTACAACCAAATCTGTTAGGATTTTTGTAAAACACTGTACACCATGTTTTTTCCATTATCTCAATTTCATGCAGTTCTTTCCACAATCTTAATCAATACTTTTTCTCCGAAAACTTTTTCTCTGCCCCCTATATATATGTTTTAAAATGACCACGTGTAATAACACACATTTTCTGTTGTTCAGGGCCTAAATATTCATAAACATTTACATGCAGCATTAAATTTAGTTTCCTTGTTAAATAACTTCTTTACACTCTGGCATTAATTAATTACCTTACTACTGCATGTATTCCTGTATTACATATATATGGAATGTATCAATTTCCCGATGGTACAGGAAAATACTTCTGAGCCTTGAGATGTTAACCATCCCATGTTACCCTTTTATATAAACAAACACACTCACCCCTTGTTAGTATGATAGTCCTTGTGTGCACTTAAAAAAAACAAGAGATGAATAAAGTCCTTTAACTTAACGTTCGTTGCTTCTTCTTTTATTTGTTGCTTTTTCTTTCGTTCTTTGCTTCTTCTTTCTTTGAAGAATAATTTTCTTGTAGCTTTTTGCCTTGTTCCTTGTATTGTGTGCTGTAGTGTGCTTTAGTGTGCTTTAGTGTTCTTGCCTGTTGATTTTTCTTTGCCTGTTTCTTGGACTTTCCATCTTCAAACATCAAAATCCGACTTTCATCTTAGCTTACCAAATAGTACATACATCTGCCTGTTGTACCTCAATGGTAGCTTTTTCAAATAACGTGAAGTCTCAGTTCCTGATTCAACATTTTTTCTTATTGGGCAACTACCCAATATTTTCTTATGTGAGACGTTACGTTTTCACAAACAAAGTCTTGGATTTCCAACAATAGCTTGAAGCATACCGTCCAAATGGCCTTGACAATCAACTTCATAGGCTGGGTCTTCCTTTTTTTTTTTTTCAAAGTTACAAACTTTGGCTAGAGGTGAGAAAACAGACATAGAAAAACTCACCCTCGACTGTTATTGAACTGTCCACATCTGACGCAAACACCTCCTTCTAGGTTCTTTACTTAGTTTCTTCTTGGAGCATGTTGTTCCTCCATATTTGATTATCAGATGCCATATCTTATTTAGAAGAGTTTCTCGTCTTTAGCTGGCTCAGTTCCTTGAACCTTTCATCCTCGTCTAATGGAACACAAACACCTCTTTCTAGGTTCTTTGATCGTTTTTTCCCAAGACTTGATCAATCATGAAAATGTGTTAGTCTCCCCCCTTTGTTGAGGAGCAGGGAAAAAAAAACTAGCTGGCTATCGCCAATGTAAAAAAGTAGCGAGGGTGTAAAAACCTTCTCTTCTCACAGACACGTGTTATGCCAACAGTATCTTAGGCATTTTGTTCAAAAGTTCAGTAGCCAGGCTGTCTTAAAACAAAGTGTGAGTTTATTTGGTCACACTTGGCAACAACTTGAAAATATATACAAAGTTAAATTCTTCTTACAGCTTGATGTAGTAAAACAAAAGATAATAGGAACAAAAACTTGTATCAAGAGAGTTCAAGAGATGTTTCAGCTCATGTTTTCTGTAGTATAAGGATGCGTGTGTCCTTCCTTGTGTGTGTGAAAAAGTAGTAAAGTCCTTCTGTGTGTGAGTGAAGGACATGTGTTGTGTAGTGTAGTGGTGTGTCGTGTCGTGCAGTGTCGTGTCGTGCCACTAGCCTAGTGTCACACTGGTTTTTATACAATTACAAATCTACTAGTCAGCAAGCTATAGCCATAGCCATATACGGCTATAACTAAAAATGAAATGATCATATTCGTGATTATTCTAAATATTCTTTTTGCCAACAGCTGACACGTCTCTTAAGCTTCTTTGATTGTCAGTAACACACAACAGATTCTTATAAAAAACTCAAGGTGAATGACCTTTCTAAATGGCCGAATTCTTGTAATGGATATTCTTTAAGCTACAGAAATGCAATTCTGTACCAAACCTTACAAATGCATATTAAACTATAATTGGATACATATAAATATATATTACTTCACACAAACTCAATCTAGCTAACTAATTAAATAACTATATCAAATAACTAACTATATTATAGATAATATATGTTTTTACTTTTAAAAAAGATCTTTACAATAAAGTCTATGACGAATACTCTGAGTATATTCTTATCTGTGAAACCACTGACCTACTGACCTTTAATCATTAACTCTGTACATGGAGAACAACTGGTAGAGAAATGACATGCACACAACCTAACTATTTCAAGATTCGTCTTATGCTGAGCTGAGTGAGCTTTTTCAATGTCAAAGCATAAAAGGGAACTCAGACTGCATACTTACAGATCTTGATTATAAAGCCAAATTAATATAATTATTCTACAATCACTTTATCCAATCATGGCTCATTCCTGCCCCACAGTATAAAAGTATTCTTAGAATGTCAGCCATTTTCAGTGTGATTTCGGCGTGGAGAGAGATAGAACAGGGCTCTGTTCAGTGCTATTAGTTAGTGTGCTATACTGTGCTATTTTGCTTCAATTGGCAGTGCAGAATATTAGTTTAGTGTAAGTCTAGGGCTAGTGTGAGTGTAGTGAGGAGGACCATCATTCAGCTTTGCATAGTGTGCAGCTAGTGTAGGGACAGCTCGGATGGTTTAACTGTAGTGTAGTGAGACTGTGTCATTCATACATACATTTAGTATAGAGTAGGGACAGCTCAGATAGTTTCAGTGTAGTGTAGTGAAACCGTGTCAGTAATCTTGACATTAGTGTATAGTCAAATGCTTGCCGACCAGCCACCGCAGTTTTACTTCAGCATAATTGAACGGCTGGGCGAAACAATGTTATGTTATATCCTTTAGCCATTTGGCCACTAGAGGTGCATGCACCCGACCCGATGCGAGTGCCCAGCTGGCGCAATGACAGTCGGGCTCCCGCAATTGCTTGTGACGGAGCGAGAACTGGGATCTGTGTGTGTAAACACACAGATCCTGGTTCTTTCAGGGGAAAGGAGAAAGATTGTGTGTTCATACTATGTATGAACACTGATCTTTGCCTCCTCCTAGTCAGTCCCATCCTCCCTACAGTTAGAACACACACTAGGGAACACAATTAACCCCTTGATCGCCCCTAGTGGTAACCCCTTCCCTGCCAGTAACATTTACACAGTAATCAGTGCATTTTTATAGCACTGATCGCTGTATAATTGTCAATGGTTTCAAAAATGTGTCAAAGGTTTCTGATGTGTCGGCCATAATGTCCCAGTCCCAATAAAAATCGCAGATCGCCGCCATTACTAGTAAAAAAAAAATACTAAAAATGCCATAAATCTATCCCCTATTTTGTAGACGCTATAACTTTTGCGCAAACCAATCAATATACACTTATTGCAATCTTTTTTTACCAAAAATATGTACAAGAATACATATCGACCTAAACTGAGGAAAAAATTTGCTTTTTTGATAAAAAATGTGGGATATTTATTATAGCAAAAAGTAAAAGATATTGTGTTTTTTTTTAAATTGTCACTCTTCTTTTGTTTATAGCGCAAAGAATAAAAAATGCAGAGGCGATCAAATACCACCAAAAGAAAGCTCTATTTGTGGGAAAAAAAGACATCAAGTTTGGGTACAGCGTCGCATGGCTGCGCAATTGTCAGTTTGATGCATTCCTGAATTGCAAAAAATGGCCTGGTCATTGAGCAGCCAAATCTTCCGGGGCTAGAGTAGGGACGGTTCAGATAGCGTCAGTGTGGTGACGGTTGAACACTGTCTACTTGATTGGGTTACTGCCAGTTTAACACCATTTACTTCTGTGTGCGTTACTGCCAGTTTAACGCCATACAGTTTTGTGTGACAGTTTAACACCATATAGTTTTGTGTGCGTTACTGCCAGTTTAACACCATCTAGTTCTGTGTGCATTACTGGAAGTTTAACTCTATATAGTTCTGTGTGCATTACTGCCAGTTTAACGCCATTTACTTCTGTGTGAGTTACTGCCAGTTTAACGCCATATAGTTCTGTGCGTTTTACTGATAGTTTAATGCTGTATAGTTCTGTGTGCGTTACAGACAGTTTAACGCCATATAGTTCTGTGTGTGTTACTGCCAATTTAACGCCATATAGTTTTGTGTGTTACTGCCAGTTTAACGCCATATAGTTCTGTGTGCGTTACTGCCAGTTTAACGCCATTTACTTCTGTGTGAGTTACTGCCAGTTTAACGCCATATAGTTCTGTGTGTTTTACTGATAGTTTAATGCTGTATAGTTCTGTGTTCGTTACAGACAGTTTAACGCCATATAGTTCTGTGTGTGTGTTACTGCCAATTTAACGCCATATAATTTTGTGTGTTACTGCCAGTTTAATGCCATATAGTTCTGTGCGGGGCCCGCAACAAATGTGTCCACAAGCAAAGGTGGAGGTGGTGGTCAGTCCTCAGGCAGGGCATCATTTCCTCTGTTTAGAGAGTTTGCCCATGCTATCCAGCCACAGCATGCAGAGGAGGTGGTGAACTGGCTTACTAAACCTTCCTCATCCTGCTCATCCCCTTTCACGCAAGCAGAAACAAATGTGCAGTCCCCTGCAGTTGCCAGAGTGGATAAACCTGCCTCCTTGTCCATATATATTCCTGCCATAGCCCCAACATCAGCCATTGAGGAGTCAGTTGAGTTATTTGACCACAGAGTCAGCTTGCACCTTGATGATACCCAACCCTTACTGGATTCAGATGTTGGTTCTGAGGTTGAGGATGACAGGAACATGAGCCTAGAGAGAGGGAGGAACACTGGTAGACAAATTGACATTCATGTTCCCCAAGCCGCAGCGTATTGCCAAGTTGTCTCCAGTGGTAATGATGAAGATGGAGGAGATGGAGATGGAGATGGAGATGATGATGATGATGAGGTCACTGATGCGACTTGGGTGCCAGATAGAGCAGAGGAGGAAACTGAAGGTGAGGCGGCACAACCCCAAGGAGGCTGACATCAAGAAAGAGTAGAGAGCAGCCACCCTATTCACATTCTGCAGCTGTTATCTCCTGTCTGGTCTTTTTTCAGCACATCTGCAGCAAATCGCACTGTTGCATTTTTGAAGGCCCTAACACATAGCATGTACGTACCAATTATTACACCTAAAATACATTCTGCTGAGCAAAGGGTAAACAAAATATTACTTGTGGTTTTAGTAGTGAAAGTTGTCCACAGGGCAGAGCATTGGTCCAGGCAGCAGGCAGGAACGTGGTCAGTAACAGCAAATTAATTGTCCGGGCAGGAATATTGTCCATAGTCTGTACAGGCAGCAGGCAGGGATGCTGTCCATATACAATCCAGGGTCGGTAAAGGCAGCAGGCAGAGATATTGTCAGTAGAGCCAAAATATTGGTCCTGGTAGTAGGCAGGAACATGGTCTATAGTTCTGGTAGCAGGCAGAGGTGTGGTTAGTTCATGCGGCAGGCAGAGCCATGATGGCAGTAAATGGGCAGCAGGCAGAAATATTGGGTATAGGGCCTTGGTCAGCAAAGAATAGGAAAAGAGGTAGAGGACACTCCCACCCAAATCTCTTTGCAATTCAATTCTTAAGCCCCTTGCATATGTGAGACCCCTGTGTTATTACGAATCTCACTAGCAGGGTAAAAGATCAGTCCAAACAGCAGGAAAGTTGGTTGCATATGATGGGCACAGTTGGCTGTATATGATGTGAACAGGGGCTGTATATGATGGGCACAGTTGGCGGCATTTGATAGGTACAATGGGTGTATATGATGGGCACAGTTGGCTGCATATGATGGGTACAGTTGCCTACATATGATGGGCACTGTGGCTGTATATTATGGGCACAGTTGGCTGCATTTGATTGGCACAGTGGCTGCATTTGCTGGGCACAGTGGCTGCATATAATGGACACAGTGGCTGCATATGATGGGCACAGTTGGCTGCATACGAAAGGCACAGTAGCTGCATATGATGGGCACAGTGACTGCATATGATGGGCACAGTGGCTGCATATGATGGGCACAGTGGCTGCATATGATGGCACAGTGAGGCTGCATTTGATGTTTTTGTTTCAGTATTTTTCAGAATGTTTCAGTTTGTTTGTGCACTGGTAAAATAACAGGCCAAGGTCCATTCAGGAGCAGGCAGTGGCATAATAAGGGGTGTGAAGGTAAATGGCATGAATTGAGGATTACGCTTACTATAATTCACTAATACTGTAGAGAAGTATTGGATCATAGATGTGATTATGAGTGTTATGGTGAAATGCCTATTTCAAATATAACCATATAGATATAAGTGCTTATCTCTCTCAGCTATCAGCCTTAAGCATATTCAATTAGATGTCTGCCAGCTTACCCCCCCCCCCCCCCTTCATGTGGAACAGAATTTCAAGAGTTAAGGACAAGTTAAAAGAAGATTGCACCTGTTTTCAAGAACTGGAAACAAGACACCCTATTTAGCTATGGTAGTCTGCTATTCCCTTATATAGATATAACCCAGCTAAAAGCTTATACTTTGTCACAATAATGAATATGTATATCTTGTGGTCTGCATACACTTGTCTTATTTGATATTTGATAACAAAATATCCGGCTCATGTCACAGGCAACTCTAACAGCTAGACATAACCTGATCCCTATAACCAAAATACTGCATAATCACAAGATTATATATAAATGGGGGTTCCCAGTTAAGCTTCTGGTGGACATGAATAATGAATCGCACGCAATCACTTCACTGGAAAAAGGACTTGAACTCCTCCGCAAGTGGCACCTTCTCCCCTTGAATGGGGATCCAGCAGACCCTGAACCACTCCAGGATAGGCGCAATCCTCACCATCAAAACAAGCAAAACAAATAAGAGACTACCCTATGACTGAAACTTATATGGATGACCGGATTACTGTTGCTTTTTTTGTCTTTTGTCTCAGGTCCAGAGATCTCCCAGTGCCTCACAACTAGACCGTATGGGTCAGATCTAGAATTGATCCCACCCGATGCTCGGCAATAACGTATATTCTTTTTTCTCTTGTTTTTCTTCTCCATTTACATCCTTGCTTGTATTTTGTTCTTTCTTGTTTTTTTTTTTCCCCCTACGTCATTTGTGTGATGTACCACGCAACCTTTTTCCGCATAAATTGCGGCGTGACTGTTCAAAGTTGACAAGAAGCCCATGTTAGGCTGTTTTGGTTGTTTTTTGTTTGTACCCAATCATATGGAAAATCTCTCCTGAAGATCTACACATATTGAGCGCTATGGTTGCAACATCACTCTTACCGGGATCTACCACTAGATGGCAATGCTGCATTGTTTTCCTTCATGATGAACCTTAAACTAATGTCTTTTAATGTGAGAGGCCTGAATAGTCCTTACAAATGGAGAACCTTATGGAACACTGCTCTAAAAGAGAAATGCAACATCTTGTGTGCGCAAGAGACACATTTTTCCAGCTCTAATCCACCAAAATGCACACATGCTAAATTCCCACATATATTTACTGCCAATAACACTGCCAAGAAAAATGGAGTCATGATTGCTATAAAGGACACATTAACCTTTTCTTTGTTATAGGACCATATTGATCCGCAGGGACGTTTTATTATCCTGGTTGCTGAATTGGACCGTACTGTTTACACTCTGGTGAACTTATATGCTCCCAATATCAGACCAATGCGGTTTGTTCGAAAAGTCTTTAAGATCGCTAAATCTATGCAGAAGGGTAACTTAGTGTTATGTGGAGACTTTAATATGATTATGAATGAAGAACTTGACTCCTCGTCAGTGGCCATTAGGCAGAGACCTTCCTTAGGGTTTATATGTCATGAAGAAAGGCTTTTTGATTTGTGGCGCTGCCTAAAGACCACCAAGAGGGATTACACATTTTAGTCTAAGGTGCACAATAGCTAATCTAGAATAGATTTTTTTCTTACCGATCTGTACACTCTTCAAAAAGTAGCATCAGCTGAGATCCACAATATCACATGGTCAGACCATGTGTCGGTGACCATTGAGATTGTGAACACCAACAACCATCCCCATAGACCACTATGGCGCAATAACACCTTCCTTCTGTCGCAACCCTAAATTAGGTATGAAATAGAAGAGAAGCTAAAGGAGTACTTCCAATTGAATGACAACGACACTTGCTCTCCAGCGGTGATTTGGTGTGCTCACAAAGCATTCGCTAGAGGTACCATTATTCAAATTGCAGCCAGGGAGAAAAAAAAGAAAACGCAGCGCATGACACAGATTCATAACATGATTGCAGAACTAGAAGCATTGCACAAGAATCCTGCAACAACGTCCACTGACATACTGAAACGCCTTACTTCTTGCCGTGAGGAGTTACGGCAGGAACTTAGGGCAGACTACGATACTTATTTTAAGAGGCTGAAGCTCTCTTTCTACTCACAAAACAATAGAGCAGGCTAACTCCTTGCCTCCCAACTCAAAAAGAGACAGGCCCGAGCCAATCTCACGCATATCAAGCATCACAACACCAATACCACATTTCACAACCCTAAAGACATAGCCAATACTTTCAAAGACTATTATGAATCCCTATATAACCTCAATGTAGACCCACTCACTCACCAACCTTCAGAATTAGAAATAGATGAATTTCTACAAGGAATTCAACTACCATCCATGGATGTGACAACACTTCAAAAATTAAATGTCCCAATTACATGTACGGAAGTTGCAGCGGTAAAAGGATCCCTCCCTATGCACAAATCCCTAGGAGCAGACGGCTTCTCAGCTGAATATTACAAGGCATTCTCTGACCTTCTTGCCCCAAAATTAACAAATGTCTTTAACAAGGCAGCCTCTTTAGGCTCCTTCCCACATGAAATGCTCCAAGCTGTAATAGTTACTTTGCCCAAACCAGGAAAGGATACTTTGAGCCCCCAAAATTTCAGGCCCATTTCTTTACTCAATTCGGATCTAAAAATTTACGCCAAGGCATTAGCGAATAGGTTATTGGAAGTCACCCCCGTTCTTATTCATCTTGACCAAGTGGGCTTTGTAAAAGGCAGACAAGCTCCTGATGGGACCAGAAGGATGCTTAACCTTCTGAGCCTAGCAGAGACCACCCAAGAACCAAGTGCATTCCTAGCATTAGATGCTGAGAAAGCTTTTGATAGGGTCTACTGGGGCTATATCTCCAAGACACTGAATAAATTTGGCATATTTGGACTAATACACTCAGCAATTATGTCCCTCTACACTAACCCTACAGCTAGAGTCTACTCATCTAGCATACTGTCAGACCCATTTACTCTATCTAATGGCACTCGCCAAGGATGCCCACTTTCCCCCATCATCATTTCCCTAGTTATAGAGCCCCTAGCAGAATATATAAGATCCCACGATTACATACAGGGTATTAAAGTAGGTTCCGAAATCCACAAAATAGGCCAATTTGCTGACGATATCATTCTTACCATATCTAAACCAGAATCTTCCATTCCCGCAATACAAACTCTTTTGCACAAATTTGGGCAGGTCTCATATTATAAAGTTAACACCAACAAATGCTACGCTTTGACACTCAATATTTCCATACGAGTGAAAGCCATCCTACATAAAATTTTCCCTTGCAACTGGGATCCCCCCTCAATTACGTACCTTGGTGTGCAGTTAACATCTACTTCCTCCACAATATACTCCTGTAACTACCCTCCATTATTGCTGAAAATAGAAGAGGAATTAAACCAAATCAGTAAACTACATCTAACATGGATAGGGAGAATTGCTGCATACCAAATGCAAGTTTTACCTAAGCTACTATATCATTTCAGAACTCTACCCATCCCAGTCCCCCACAAATTCTTTTCCCAACTAGCGACGTGTTTGAACAAATACATTTGGGCGGGAAAAAGACCTAGGATTGCCTTGACACAATTATACAAACCCAAACATCTTGGTGGGGTGGGCCTCCCTAATGCACAATTATATTACAATACCGCACTTCTGGACCAAATGCGATACTGTTTTTCATGTCAAACCAACAATAGATGGGCTGACATAGAGCGCGTAATAACCCCGGGTCACGACCCACCTGCACTGGCCATGGCTACCTGCCTGCACCACCAGCCTATAACACCACAATACTTGACCATTCAGGCTACCACTAAGACATGGGCTTACTTGGTGGGACAACATTTGGCAGACGTTCCTAAGCACAAACTAAACATCCCATTGGCATCATATGAATATTTGATTCCTAACTTCTCATCCCAATCTTGGAAAGTCAGAGGTGCACACTTCTCCACCTCTGCCTTAACAAAGCAGGATGCCATGGATGTTTACAGGTCCTATCAAATAAAACATTACACTGCAATCAACATAAAAGACTCAATTGAAATCCCACAAATTCTGTGGGACTTCCTTCTAAGTAAACACCCAAATAAACACAAAGGGATATCCCTGTTTTACAAATCTTCCACACCTCTGTACATGAAAACTAAGCTACCCAACATGCTGAAATGGGAACAGGAACTTCAGAAGGTCTTTACTATGCAACAATGGCATGTGGCTATTAATTACAATAGCAAAACCGCAGCATGTATAGATCATTGGGAGAATGCGCAACAATTGTTACACAGATGGTATCTTACACCTCTCAGACTAAACAAAATGAGCCCCAACATACCATCTCTCTGCTAGAGAGACTGTCAGAATACTGGCAGCCTGCTACATATATTTTGGAACTGTTCAGAACTACGTCCCTTCTGGGTAGCTGTCTCCACCCTTATTCACCACGTAACTAAGACAATTTACACCTTGAACCCTGCTTTTACCTTACTGAGTATCGGCATTGAAAATTTTCCACCACTAACAAGGAAAGTAGTTATTCACATTCTATTTGTTGTGCGTATCTCTATACCTAAAGAGTGGCACTCCAAATTACCCCCATTTATTGCAGAAGTAATCTCCAGAGTTAATGCCCAGTATACCATGGAAAAATTACTTGCCTATACGGAACGAAGAGCCCCAGACTTCCACAAATACTGGGAGGTCTGGAGATCTTACAAGTATGCCTCCTCACATATATGATACCCTACTAAATTTTGTGTAAGCTAGATAAACCATCTGGTGGTGGATCCTACGTGTAAGTTGATCGGCTATATAATTCTAACTTCGGCAAATATGACAGTAGATCTATAATGTTCATTCTGCATATATGTACCTCAGTGTTTTAAGAGAGAAGTTACTGTTTGGTCATGATACTATGGTTTAAAAGATATCTTCCCACCTGATCTCCAAAGACCCTCACAAGGTCTGTGGCGGGATACTTACAACTGGTTTCATTAAGAGCCTGCTCACAGTGTGAACCCATAAGGGGTGAAAGGCTGAACCGCAGGTTGAGGTCATCTGCGAAAATTAGATAAGTAGCCCAGTTACCCATTGTACTACTCCTATAGCATATTCATAGTTTACTATTCATTATTACTATCACTATTACTATTCAAGTTTTCTTCTCAACGTAATTGAAGCCTGATTTTACTTTTTTCTGTACTATGTGCAATCAAATAATAAAAAATTTAGTGGTTAAGAAAGTAAAAAAATAAAAAATATCCGGCTCACAATATATTAGCCGGGGTCCAGGAAGTAATAAAAGCAGAAGTATCAATCTACTGAACTCGTGTATGTGTCAGTAATTTGCTTCAAGTGTGCACACTTTTACATTGAAGGTTAATTTGGCCAGGGGGACAGAAACAAAAGTACCGAACGGTTCTGGTTCGGTCCAAAACATCTGGCGCCCAACGTAGGGCTCAGAAGTGGTCCAAAGGACAGCCGAACCGAAAGGAGACTGAGATAACACCAATGCGGAGACGGACCGGAGCCTGATCAACTCTGGATAAAATGGTAAGACATTTTCCTTAAAGCGGGGGTTCACCCACACCGCCAAAAAAAAAAAATATTAAAAGCCAGCAGCTACAAATACTGCAGCTGCTGACTTTTAATACATTGCCACTTACCTGTCCCAGGGTCCTGCGATGTCGGCAGTGGACGCCGAGGACCCGCTCAGTTCTCGGCAGCTGCCGCCGCCATCCTAGGTGAGGAAATCAGGAAGTGAAGCGTTGCGGCTTCACTTCCCGGTTCCCTACTGCGCATGCGCGAGTCGCGCTGCACGTCCCTAGTGGTCCCCGCTCTCTCCTGGGAGCTGTGTGTTCCCAGCAGACAGCACGATCGGGACGGGAAGAGGCATAGACTCCCATGGGAGTCTATGCCGGAAGTGGGTGCAAATACCTGTCTTTGACAGGTATCTGCACCCCCCTCCCCCCTGAAAGGTGCCAAATGTGACACCGGAGGGGGGAAGGGTTCCGAAAAGCGGAAGTTCCATTTTTGTGTGGAACTCCGCTTTAATAATTTGTCTGCTGTTTGATCCACATCCGTATTTGGTTCATTTCTGTCTCAATATCGGCTTCCTGAGGCCCCAAAAGACAGGTATATCTTCTTCCGAGTCCATTTATACGAACCTGTAATTGTTTCTGACTCGCCTGTATTTGGAGTATCTTGTGTTTTGTTTTGTCGATCGATCTTGTGTTTTGTGACGGCTGTTGGGAATGAAGGATTGATTATATAATCACGGATGGAATAACTGACGTGGTTAAACTTCTCCTTAAGGATTGATATCAGGAGAGGGCATCAGGACGCGGTTAAACTCCTCCTGGGGTAAATAATTGTGCGGTAAAGTACATATTATCAGGAGGGGGTGTCAGGAATAGGCCCAGTGGTGGCGTGGGGATCCCGTGAGGATCTGATTAAGTCCAAATTTCACTTCAGTTGTCACATCAATTATTGTTGGTAATGTCATGTCCTAGATGTGTCTGTGGACTGTTGTTTGCCATTAATGAGGAGATCTGGGGCCTGGTCACAAAGGTAGAGCCAGGTTACAAGAGATCTATTCTCGGTTATAAACCTCTAATGAGTCCCCACAAGTAATGGTATTCAGATTGAATGTACATTATCTAGTGAAATTTTCAGTTGGTAAGACATTGGAAGTTATTGAGGCTGAGGCTAGGATAAGAGGACAGGGAAGTAAAAGGTGTCCCAGGCAACCTCAGCAGCCAGAAGATTACGAGGAGGCAGAGAAAGCCAGAGTGAGGATTTTGGGTTTTGTGTTGGGACGTGTCGAAGACGTTTGAAGTGGTTCACTGAATGTCAGCTGTTGATTCTCATTCTGTGTTTCCTCTCATGTCTCCTCATTAACTGTCTTAGTAGAGATCTCTTCACTTCCTCATCTTCCACATCACCCTGTCTCTCTAAATCTACGTTCAGTGAGGCGTTCACCTTCGTTTCTTTTCTTTTTTGCCTCAATCTTTCTTGTTTTTTTTTTCCTTCTATTTAATCCAAGAATTGTGAAAAATGGGAAACAAGTTGACTAGGTCCACAGAGGGCAGTCTGGCCTGTGATTTGGTACTAGAACGGGAGGGAGAAGATGCTGTAAAAAAGGGAAAGAGGGGTGGGTCGAACAGGAAACGAACCAAAATGGTTACATTGTGTACATGTACAAGAAATTAGAAAAGAGGAAGTTAAGTAGGCAGCCACCGCCCTATGATGGCGTCTGGCCTTCAAGGAATGAGTACCGCCCTTCGTCTACCGCCCCTGTTCCACAAACAGTACCTCCCCCTACTGCCCCTACGCAGCAAGAAATAAACCAACAGGGAACTCTTCCCCCGCCGCCATGTTTGGTGGTTGGCAAGGCCCACTTGTCTTTATACCCCTCACTCAATTGCAGCCACCGTAATACACCCAACTCACCCAAACCAGCCACACCACCGTCTTCACCAGAACCCACACACATATACCCGGTGATAGACCAATCAACCGGAACATATTACAAAGCTCAACTCATCCTCATTTCTGCCCAACCTGTTCTGTTGATGATGGCGGGTTCAGAGGATGGATTCCACTCATTCTATTGCAGATTCACCAGGCCCCTCACAAGACCGAAACCAGACAAACCTCACTGACAGGTCGAACCATACATCGACAGATCATGGCGATGTTCACTCTTCAACATGGCGAGAGCCTCAGGCCGGCCTTTCCCACCACAGTCCTGACCAGAGCAATCAGAACAACCCCCACGCACAGACCATTGTGCTGTCCGGTGGTGTGCCCAACGTAGACACCAGCACAACCACAGTTCCACTGACCCAAAATACAGCTCCACCGAGACAAAATGTCACAGTATGACCCGCAATCTGGGTCCGGAATGGATTCCCTGTTCAATGACACCACAATACCCTCCGGTTCCCCCACAAAGCCTTCCACGTCCCCCTCCAAACTGGTTTCAGGGGCTGGATCCATACTTCTGCCCTCTTCCCCCTGGGGGGAGGGGACCACCCCCCATTGGCCCACCACCACCACCCAGGGGACCACCACCTGGGGGAATAGCTGCAGCACGAGGGGCTCCCTTGATGTACATAACCTTCAGGCCCAAAGATGCTGCCACTCTGGTTGCGAGCCTGCCAGACCCAGAGAAGCAACCCATGACCTTTTATAGAAAGATTGATCAAATCCAGAAAACATACGCAAGTGCGTGGCGGGATTTGATAAGTCTGTGTGAAATAAGAGCAGGGGACGCCTACTGGCCGGTAATGGAGAAATGCTTTAATGGGAACACAGGTTATGGAGATGATACCTGGGATTCTGGATGTGAGTTTGTGGCCCAGCTGAAACAGTGGGCCCAAGATCGTTTGGCAGATCAGGCTACCAGCATACAAGATATGACACAAGATAAGGGCGAAACCGTTGAGAAATTCTATACCAGAATCATCCAAGCATTTAATGACTTAGGTTTCAGTATGCGGACCAAAGCACACGCACAGATGCTGACTGCCGCGTTTGTCTCGGGTCTCAGAGAACCAATACGAAAAGGTCTGCTCCTGGCACGATCAGAGTACAGAACGATGGAAATTGATAAGTTGTTACTAGTAGCAAAGGTCTAGAATCTGCACAAAGTAGTAAGAAGGTAGCTCCTCTCATGATGGCCTCTGGTATACCATATTCAAACCGCCCACCAATGCCAACTCCACGCCTCTGCTACAACTGCGGAAAACCTGGACACCTCAAGAGGGAATGCCGAAGCCCCCGGAACCCCAACCACAGTCAATCTGGCCCCAACCGTGGACCGTACGGGGCCACTCGTTGTAGAGATCCTGAGGTTCCACCTCGCCCATCGCCACACCCCACTCCAGATCACAAGACATTCTCCGCTAGGATTCTGGCAAGCCTGTGTCACCTGCCCCTGTCATGATGTCTTCAGCAGATTCGGGAGGACCTTTAGCTAAGATAACCCTCCCCATTGAAGGACACCCACCACATTTTTATGTGACACAGGCGCAGCCTGGTCCGTAATCAGGGCAGAAGAATTACCCGATACCTCATTCCTATCGGATATTAACATAGCATGTATAGGGGTTGATGGAACGCCCATAAAGAGCCTGTTGACCCGCCCCCTACAAGTCGGCAACTTCCCTGACCTACTAACAAGGTTTGTGGTCTCACCCACATGCCCCCTGGACCTACTAGGGACTGATGTTTTGTCGAGACTCCAAGCCTCCATCTCCTTCCAACCTGATGGTGGTGTTCTGATCACTTCACCACTGGCCACTGATGACGCATTGGCACTCTGCTCCATCCCCCTCCTGTTATCCCTGAACCAAAAAGGCGAACCTGAAATCCCCCAAGAGGTTTTGGATCAGGTCCCCACATGCCTATGGTCTACAGGGCCTGAGGACATAGGACATTTGAAGGTGCCGCCAGTCATGGTACAACTGAAGCCGGGGGCTCCCCTGCCCAGAAAACCACAATACCCCTTGAAGCCAGCACAATCGGCATCCATCTCAAAACAAGTCGAGGCTCTTCTGTCAAATGGAGCCTTGGTGCCCTATACATCTCCCTGTAACACACCACTGTTCCCAGTGAAGAAACGAACCGCAAAAGGGGAACCAGAGAAGTACAGGATGATACAGGACCTCAGAGCAGTGAACGAAGCCACCATCTTGGAGACACCCATCGTTCCCAATCCCCACACATTGCTAGCAGGAATACCACCCATAGCAAAGTACTTCACAGTGGTGGACCTAGCAAACACCTCCTTCAGTGTACCGCTCAGTCCCTGCTGCCAGTACCTCTTCGCTTTCACCCATGAGGGGTGGAGTTACACTTGGACTGTCATGCCCCAAGGGGCCCAGAACTCCCCTACCCAATTTGCCAAAGCAATGGCTCTCATCCCGGACACATGGATGAAACTACACCCAGATGTTGTACTTCTCCAATATGTAGATGACTTCCTGTTGTGTGTAGATACCTTTGGTGACGCCTCTATATTTTCAGAAAGTCTCCTCCATTACCTGGCTGAACAAGATTGCAAGGCCTCAAAACAGAAGGTCCAGTGGTGTAGAGAGAAGGTGATTTTCATAGGCCATTGCATTTCCAAAGGTACCTGGCATCTCACTGAAGAAAGGGTTGCTGCAATCAAGACCATCCCTTTACCCCAAGGACAGAAGCCCCTCCATGCCTTCTTAGGACTAATCTCCTACTGTCGTGCTTGGATCCCAGAAGCCTCCCTCTTGATGCAACCTCTCTACGAAGCCTTGAAATCTGACCCCTTCTCACTTTCCCCAGAGGCTATAAACAACTTTGAAACCCTGAAGAAGGTCCTTTCAATGGCCCCCGCTTTGGGCCTGCCTGACTACGAAAAGAATACAAAAAGACTCAGACCCATTGGATACTACTCTGGCCAGCTGGACTCAGTGGCCAGGGGGGGACCCTCCTGCCTCAGAGCCGTCTTTGCAGCCCAAGTTATCTTAGACAAGACTGCGGACCTCGTTCTGGGTCATCCCTTAATCCTCCTCACTCCTCATGACATCACTGCCATACTAAACCAGATCCAACCCAGACATCTGCCTTCACAGAGGCTCCTCAGACTCCAGTGTGCCTTACTTCTCCCCGACAACATCACCATCCTCCTAAGTGATACCCTGAACCCATCCACTCTCCTTCCCCTTCTCGAGGGGGGAACCTCTTTGGAAAATGATCCTCACTACACCACCCATGACTGCTTTGAAGTGATGAAGATGGAGACATCACACCTACCGACAGTCAGTGAAACTGCTCTTGAAAATCCTGACCTGACAATCTTTGTGGATGGTTCCAGGTATGCAGATGATGCTGGGCGATACCACACAGGATATGCAGTCACCACAGAAGACACAGTTCTCCAGGCCTCAGCTTTACCCCCCCCTCCATGTCTGCCCAAGAAGCAGAACTGCAGGCTCTAACTATGGCATGCAATTTGGCAGAAGGAAAATGAGCCAACATCTACACAGACTCAAGATATGCTCTGGGAGTGGCCTGCGACTTTGGGATCATCTGGAAAACTAGAGGATTCCTGACAGCAGCAGGAACACCTGTAAAACACAGCACAGCTATCAAAGATTTGATGGATGCTTTACTTCTCCCAACACAGGTGGCCATACTTAAAGTAAAAGCACACGGCAAACTGGTTTCCCAAGAAGCACGAGGCAATCATCTGGCAGATACTGCCGCGAAGCAAGCTGCAGATGGAACGCGAGAAGTGGTCAGCAGAGTGAATGAACCTATCCTAGATGACCCAATAGACAGCCCCGAAGAGACAACACAAGTGACCATGATTCTACTAACGCCTCCTGTGAGCAGAACTCACCTCAAGGAACAACTGGAGGCAGCTGACAAAGAAGAAAAGGAAGTGTGGATCAAGAAAGGAGCCACAGAAATTGAAGGAATCATGGAATTGAACAAAAGACCATGCCTATTATGATCAATGTTTCCTGCAGTGGTGCAGTGGGCCCATGGTGCCTCCCACCTGTCAAAGAATCCGATGAATGCTCTAATCAACAAATACTACCTGGCCCCAGGTATCACCCCATCACCAACAACTTCTGCAGATCATGCGCTATCTGTGCCAAATGTAATCCTGGAAAAACAGAAAAGGTACCTGACAAAGGCTCAATACCCCTTCCAAAGGATACAGATCAACTGCATCCAGATGCCGAAGAGTGGCCGATATGAATACGCATTGGTCATCGTCTGCATGTTTTCCGGATGGCCAGAAGCTTATCCCGTCACCAACATGACAGCCAAGACTACAGCAAAAAGACTTTTGACTGAAATAGTGTGCAGATATGGTGTTGCAGAGGTTTTAGAGAGTGATCAGGGGCTGGCTTTCATGGCCTCAGTAACCAAAGAGATATGGACAGCCTTAGGGGTCACACTAGCTTTCCACACTCCATACCATTCTCAGAGTAGTGGGAAGGTGGAAAGACTAAATGGCACAATAAAGTCTAGAATGCTAAAAATGTCTCAGGAAACAGGAATGAGTTGGCCAGATAGCCTACCCATTGCCTTGTTCAGTGTCAGGTACACCAAAAGGGGAAATCATGGTTTGTCACCCTATGAGATATTGTTTGGTTCAGCCCCCAGACTGGGTTGTTATTTTCCACAACAGTTGCAACTTCAATCTGATGTATTAACTGATTATGTGACTGCTTTATCTCGAGAATTAACCCGTATCCATGCGCAAGTGTTTTCTTCCATTCCAGATCCTGAGTTAGACACAGGATCGCACAAGTTGGTCCCTGGTGACTGGGTCCTGGTAAAGAAGTTTCTGAGGAAACACACCCTTGAACCCAGATATGATGGTCCTTTCCAAGTCCTCCTGACAACTACCACATCAGTAAAAGTGGCCGGAAAGAACTCGTGGATACACGCCTGCTCACTGCAAGAAAGTCCCCGTGCCCGAAGAAGAGGCTGAGGAGATCAAGCCATGATCCTGTTTATCCTTTTTGTTGTGATTTTTGCCAAGGCCCAAGAGGTGGCTGTCAAACAGAAAAATGGTTAATTTGACCATTCCTCAACTCTGGTACAACTCATCCAACACACATGTTGCCACATTTATATCCCCTTATAGTAAGATACTTCCAGGTACAGATTACAGTGTCCGGTCCAATGAAAGAGCAATAGGTTCCATGACTGTGTAAGTATGTGTCACTGACGACCACTGGGGCAACAACTGTGATTATTGGGGAGCAGTGGGTTGGAACACTGGGGACACAAACTGGGGGTACAAGCTTGAAACCGCCCAGAACAGAAAAGACAAAAATGGGAAATCACTTTTGGACAGAATGACAATCAACAAGCACACAGATCAATGCTTTACTAAAGAGTTCAGACTGACCATTGAGAATCCCAGCCCAGGAGACAGTGGGACCTATGTATTGGGTCTGTGGTGGGGAAATGGGTATTACAGCTTTAGAAAACCTTTCCAGCTATTAGACATGTTCAATAACCCAGAGTGGACAGTTCCCCAATCTACATCCAACTCTAACCCCCTGAAGCCCCACATGCAAACATTAGGGGACATGGTGGCCATAGCAGACCCCACCTTTGAGGACACCATGGCTGCAGAAACCGGTTTCTCAGATGTCAACTTGTGGCTCGAATGGTTGAGGTACAATGCAGGGAAACACAACAAGACCAATTGCTATGTGTGTGGGGGGCTAAACCACATCTAGGAACAGTCCCCCTTAACATACCCCCAGAACATGAGACTTGTGTCCTTAGTTTGTTCACCAATACAACCACAAACCACTCCCTATGTGAGCATTGGAAAAAGGAGTACCCCATAGTCACTTAGGCCCCCAAACCAGCGGAAGGTATTACCATATATCCTGGCAATTACACATGTTATGGGAAGTACCATGGGGTGGGAAAACCCCTTGGGAACTTCACTGAGGGTTACTGCGAGTCTTATAGTGAGGTGTCCACAGATCTAGTGCAAAATCAAGTCTAGTCTCTAGGAGACGTGTACTGGATCTGTGGGGTCATGAAAATCCGAAGTAGATTGACAGGACAGTGGACAGGAGAATGTGCACTGGCTAAAGCCATAATGCCCCTGCATATTCTCTCACAAACCCCAGGGCTGGAAGCCAGGGATGTACACAAACTAAACAGAAAATGTAGGAGCGCCCCAGCAGGAAGTTTTGACCCCCACGTATACATAGATGCCATAGGGGTCCCAAGGGGGGTCCCGGATGAGTTCAAAGCAAGAGACCAAGTAGCAGCAGGTTTTGAGTCACTGATTCCCATTATCACTGTAAATAAAAATGTAGACTGGATAAACTACATCTCTTATAACCAACAAAGATGCACTCCAAGGTTGAGCCGAACAGTTAGAAGCAACTTAGCACATGACTTTCCAAAACCGTATGGTCTTAGACATGCTCCTAGCTGAAAAGGGGGGTGTATGTAAAATGATCCCCGAGACAAGCACATGTTGCACTTACATCCCAGACAACACAGGCCCAAGTGGTAAAGTGACTTTAGCCATCCAGAAACTAGAGGACCTGTCCAAAGAATTAAAACAGAATTCAGGGCTCACCAACCCCTGGGATCAGTACTTTACCTGGATAAGGGGAGGATGGTAGGGATTGTTGATGCAGATAGGAATAGCTATCCTGGTAATGGCTGCCAAAATCTGCTGTATTCTCCCCTGTATTTGGAAGTGTGTAGAAAAAGCTGTCGATCAAACTACCCCACGTTCTTGAACCAAGAGATACCAGATGATGATGACGATGTCTATGTAAGGCTTGATGAAAATTATGATGATAATGATGTGTTACACTCTATTACAGTCATCCTCCCCCGCAATGCAACACCGTAGGGCTATAGGGACAGATAGCATTAGGCCGCACTCCCCCAGCTGTATCGAGGGAGGTAGTGAACTAGTCACTGTCCTTTCTCTACATACAGCTTAAAAGAGTTGCAGAGGGGGATGGGCTGGTGGTGTAGGCCTTTCAGTGTGAGGGACAGTTTTGTGAAATAAGCATTTCAAGGGGGGAACTGTAATGGATGTGATTATGAGTGTTATGGTGAAATGCCCATTTCAAATATAACCATATAGATATAAGTGCTTATCTCTCTCTCTCAGCTATCAGCCTTAACCATATTCAATTAGATGTCTGCCAGCTTACCCCCCCCCCCCCCCCCTTCATGTGGAACAGAATTGCAAGAGTTAAGAACAAGTTAAAAGAACATTGCGCCTGTTTTCAAGAACTGGAAACAAGACACCCTATTTAGCTATGATAGTCTGCTATTCCCTTATATAGATATAACCCAGCTAAAAGCTTATACTTTGTCACAATAATGAATATGTATATCTTGTGGTCTGCATACGCTTGTCTTATTTGATATTTGGTTTGATAACAAAATATCAGTCTCACAGTATATTAGCCGGGGTCCAGGAAGTAATAAAAGCAGAAGTATCAATCTACTGAACTCGTGTATGTGTCAGTAATTTGCTTCAAGTGTGCACACTTTTACATTGAAGGTTAATTTGGCCAGGGGGACAGAAACAAAAGTACTGAATGGTTCTGGGTCGGTCCAAAACATGGTAACGGCAGAAACAGTCACCTTTGCAGAGGCCTGGTTAGGAAGGACACTGGGGACAATAATAAGTGGTTTCTCTTCTAACTTCTCCCCTGGAGCACACCCTACATTTTTTTTTGTTTTTGGCCTGTTTCTCTGGGAGGGATTTTGTTGGAAAAATGGCGTTTGTGGAGTCTGCTTATTACATCTGATTGAATGCTTTCTGGTGGGCTGTTTGGGTATATAAGGGCATTTACTCCTGATAGCCAAGGAAGCATATGGGTCTCTTGGTAGATTTGCGGTATATTACATAGGAATTGTTAAATGACCAAATTAAAAAGATAAATTTAGACTTTTTTATACCAATGGGCAGTTCTTCTTGCAGCAAGGTAGGGTTGGATCATTTGAACATTTAAGTCGACTCCCCCCATTGAACAAATTGTAATTGTGGACACATGCTGGTTTATGGATTGGGCCATTCCTTCCAGGGATTTCTGTGCAGGTGTTGTTGTGGATTGAAGACAGCATATAGATATCTCTTTTGTCCCTCCACTTCATAGCTAGAATTTCCTTGTTCTGCAAACTCACCGTCTCCCCTCTTCTTAGTTTCATATTAATGAGCCTTTTAGGGAATCTCATTCTGTTCGCTCTAACAGTGGAGTCTTCTTCTGGTGAAGGTTGCAGAAAAGGTGCAAACTGGTGTAGAAGTTATCCACATAGAGGTGATAACCTTTTTCAAGGAATGAGAATATGAAGTACCAAACGACTTTCCCGCTTGCTCCTATGTCTGCACATTCAGGGGGATGCAGCTGCATGTCCTTTCCTTCATACACCTAGAAAGCATAGGTGTACCTTGTGGCTCTGTCTTATAATTTTTCACCCCAAATTGGGCCCTTTTGCTGGGGATGAATTGCTTAAAGCCCAGCCTGCTGGTAAAGTGGACAAGTGATTCATCCATGCAGATATTTTGCTCTGGGATAAATAATTTTGAAAATGTTTCTGAATTTTTTTTAGAAGTGGACGAATTTTATACAACTTTTCATATGCTGGGTCATTTGTGGGAAGGCACTGGGTCTTGTCATTATAATGGAGGAACCGCATTATCATCAAATACCTTGTTGTTGGCATTACTGCTGAGTAGATCGGCATGTGGTGGATGGGGTGGGTAGACCAGTATGAACATAACTCATTTTTTTTGTGAGTCCCATATTGAATGTGAGGCCCCAAAAAATCATGAACTCCTCTACTGTTAAGTCTCTCCATTCATTGACGGGAATAATATGATGTTGCATTTTTGGCTATAAATTGTTGTGCATACAGGTTGCACTGAGCCACAAAAGCAGATAATATCCGTAAAAATGAAATGAAAACATATGGGGGCAAAATTTTCCGTGTTCATCTGGACACATATCTGGGCAGTGAAAGGGGGGATATTAGCTGCTTCTGAGTTAGAAGGAAGCCACAGAGTACCTGGCCTGTCTTGCAGAGGTACTCCATTTTTGGTGGATGCCACTGCTCTACTTGTGGTAGCCTCCTCCTCCCCAGAATGCCTTTGTTTGGTGGGCACACTATACTCCTCCCTTGACTCTGTCAGTGTCCCACTGCTTAGCACTGGCTCATAATTATAATCCGAATCTGAAGCAGAATCTGACACAGGGAGCTCCCCCGCTGCTCTCATCAGCTGCACTTAGAATTTGGTATTCATCCTTAGTTGAAAATAATATTTTAGACATAGTGGTGATGGGGCTGCACAGATGGATGCTGATAAGCCTGCACTGATGGGCACTGAGGAGCCTGCATAGATAGGTGCTGATAAGCCTTCACTGATGAGCCTGCAGGAATGGGTGCTGATAAGCCTGCACACATGGACACTGATTAGCCTGTACAGATGGGTGCTGATAAGCTTGCACTGATGGGTGCTGATGAGGCTGCACAGATGACAGCACAGATGATGGCACTATGGCACTGTGACACTGATGGCCCTGATGCACTGTGACACTGGTGAGATGGATGGCACTGTGACGCTGATGGGCACTGTTTGTTATAGTATACTACAGTGACAAAACAGTGCCCAAAGGGTAGCAAACTCATTGCGATCACAGAAGCTCTCCTTCCCTCACACTCAGTCTCTGTATGAGGAAAGGAGAGCCATCAATAAGAGATGATCTCATGTGTTTACATTTATGATTATTGTCATTGGACACAGCAATCACGTAGTAAAAGGCTGCTGTGATTGGCTGTGTCCATGGGACACAGCAATCACAAATTCTTCCCAAGAGGGAAGCGTGTTCCCGAGAGGACATCCATGGATGCCCTCCCGGCATTGGAAGCCCACACTGTAGCCATCTTTTGGCTATAGCACGGGCAGCAAGCGGTTAAATATTTAGTGATTCTGCAAGTTAGGGGTACATCCTCTGACAGGTTGACAACAATCATTTTTCTGCAGGCAAATTAATGCAGTATTATTATTCTGCATAGCCTCTATAGTTGCTAAGGTTATACAGCTTACGTACTGTAGATTCACAAGGAGGGTTATCAGAGTTAGCATCTTTGATTTATCTATCTTTCACTGCCTGTCAGTTACAGAACTCTTGCAACTCCACATATAGACAATGTAAATACAAGCTTAGTGCTGCCCACATTGCCTGTGGTGAAGAACCAGTTTTTGGAATAGCAGACTACCAAATCACAGTAGGGATAAGTTTGTCAATATAGGTATCAAACCCCTCACCTCATCCCAAAAATCTAATAGAAGGAATGAGAGAAGAAAGGTCCCCTGGATTGTATGGGTGAGGGGTAGGTGAAAAATTAAAGGGGAAGTAATGGGTGATATGATTGGTATGACAAGGTACCTAAAAGTAATAAAAATATTCTTTATTTGAAATATACAAAATAAGGTAGTTAAAAAACAACTAAAATTCCTATGCCATGTAAATGGAGGCTCTAGGGTAAAGAAGCATGCATATACATAATATGATAGAAACCCAACATGTTTCAGATTTTAAAAGTACAATTCCTTCTTCAGGGGTTTCCTGTGAGGATATATTGTATGATCTAGGAAAGTACATAGATAAAACATACCAATCATTAATGCAAAGATGCAATAAGTATGTACCATAAAGTATAAATAGTGAGGATAGGAGCTTGGGAAGCAGAAGACAGAGAGCAGCCAATAATGGTGGGAAAAGACTAACTAATTCACAGAACTGTACGCATATCCTAGATAGATCAAATCTTGATAGTTTATCAGATGGCACTCCGAGTTCCAGTCTCCATAATACCAGTCACATCTACTTTAGAGAAGTGAAGCGATATGTGGGCTTGTATATTTAGAGCTACAGATTAGAGATTATCTGAAATTCCTTCAGTGTATCTAGATGGAATCCAGCACTACCCCACAGATGCGTTGGTTATGCCAGGCCACAAGATTCCACAAGGAAAAGCAGAAGAGGAGAGGGGTGTAGATCCCTAGATATAAATATGCGTTATTATGTAAGTATAAACTCAATATATACAGTAAAACAAAAAAAAATCAAAATCATGAAAAGGGGAATCTTTAAGTCTTCAAGTATCTATAATCGCATACTTAATTGGGCGATATTGCAATGCCAAAAACTACAAACAAATATATGAAAAATTCACATATATATGAGTTGTTTTGAGAAAAAGAGGGACATGAAGGGGTAATTACTGTATTTATTGGCGTATAACACTCACTTTTTCACCATGAAAATCGGGTGCAAAGAGCGTGTGCGTGTTATTCGCCGATACTTTAAATTTAGCTTCTTCGGAGGGGACAGGGAGGGGGGCGGGACGAGTGCTGTCAGATTACATACAGTGAGAATCTTCTGTTTACTTGGCTGCCTCTGTAATAAGAAGTCCTGTCTCCTGGGCCGCCATTGGACCACTGTTCTGTCTATCATAAGAGATTCTCATTGTATGTAAATTGGTCGGCGCTTGTCCCGTCCCCCTCCCTGTCCCCTCTAGGCTGCAGATGGGCATCGATCAGGCTGCACTGATGGCAATGGCGAGGCTGCTGCATTGAAGGTAATGGTGAGGCTGCTGCATTGATGGAAATGGTGAGGCTGCTGCAATGATGGAAATGGTGAGGCTGCTGCATTGATGGCAATGGTGAGGCTGCTGCACTGATGGCACTTGAGAGGCTGCAGATGGGCACTGACCCTTATTTTGCTTCAAAGTTCCTTATTTAAAATGTAAGTTTTTTTCCTGAAACGTCCCTCTTAAAATGAATGTGCGTGTTATACGCCTGTGTGTGTAATACGCCGATAAATACGGTAAATAGCAACTTACAATGTATCCAAAAGAAAAAAGTCAAATGACTTAAGCAAGGGCCCTGTACAAATCTTGCCAGAAGTTTATTCTGTGACATATACAATGTGACCGAAAGATACACTCACAGAACAAACCAATGATCATGTCCATAATATAGGTAAAATGTAAGTTTACGTAAGCCGTAAGGATGTAAAAATATATAGGGACAAGGTAGAGTAACAAAGCCAGGTACTTACTTTAATGATTAGGTCTGCAATAGAAATCACCCTCCTCCTAGATGTGCAGTCTAGGTGTGCAGCACAGAAGTGTTAGCACCTGGGAGTTGAAATAGCAGCTGAACAGGGGCGACCCCGCCTATGATGGGCGGGGAATACCGCAATCACAGTGTTGTGTATTAGGGAGGGGGCCGGACCAAGTTCGGCGTCACATCTCCAACAGCTGACTGGAGTGTCAGCATGGAGATACTGTGCGCCAAATGCTGTTCCCTGGGCATCCGGCGTCATCGCGTCATAAGGCGCAATGACGTCAGACGTCGGAGCACCGCCGACACGAGAGAGGAGGGCACAATTGAGGCTGGTCCAGAGAGCAGCCGCACCGCGCGTGCACGAACGGCGGATCAAACGGACCGCCAGGAGCCCTGAGTAAGGCCCCAAATCAAAGGATGTGGGGCCTATCCATGTCGGGGGACATCAATATGGCATCTGGCAGCAAATAGAAGCACTGTAGGGTGATGGATCCCTACTGGTGAAGAAAATAAAATAAAAAGGTACAGGTGGCCTGGTATAGGAGACTGAAAACAGGAGTGGAACTAAACAGCAAAATGAAATACACGTAAAGAGTAAAGGCCATACATGATTAAATATACATGATAATGCATAGATATAATTAATACAGTATTATAGCAGGTGACCATGGCTACGCCCTGCACCTGGAGGAAATATTGTCCATGGAAACTGAAAACATTGTGTTGGAGTATAAAGTCCAATGCCTGCAGTATAAACTCATTAAACGGTTTTTCTGAAGGAAGTTTGAAATAGAATTTTTTTAATACAGGCTAAGCCCTTATTGTGTGGTATGGAGCTATACAGTGTTTCTACATCGATGGAGACCAGGATGGTATGATCCGACACTTGGACTCCATTGATGATTTGAAGCAGGTGGATTGTGTCTCTTACATGGGACGGCAAGGAAGACACTAGTGGTCTAAGATGTTTGTCCACTACTTTTGAAAGTTTCTTAGTGATGGATCCATTTCCCGACACAATGGGTCTGCCTGGGGGATCCCTTTGATTTTTATGAATCTTGGGGAGGGAGTAAAATGTGGGGATAACCGGAAATGAAGTCCGGATAAATTTCCACATTTGATTAGAGAATATATTGTTATTAAGTGCTCTGTCAACGAGGATGTAGAATTCCTCGTTAAACAGAGTAATTGTTTCAAATTTGATAGGTCTATACCAATCGACATTATTAAGTATTTTCATGCACATTGATATGTACTTGTCATTATTCACCAATATAATATTTTCACCCTTATCTGAGGGTTTAATGACCAGATTTGGGTTTTTGGATAGCTCATTAAGGGCTGTTTTTTCATTAATTATTAGATTATCAGGTAAGCTAGAAATTGTGCTCATGCTTTTTATGTCCTGAGTAGTTAGTTTTAAGAAAGTAGCTATGCCATGGTTGGAGCTCAGAGAGGGATAAAGATCAGATTTTTTCTTCAATTTTGAAGTTGTTTGCCCAGTCGCTGTGGAGTTAGTAGATTGATTTAGGAGAGATTCCAAATCAATAACATCGATGAGGTCTCGAGTGTCACTCTCTTCTAGGAGTGTGCGTTTAGATTCGCTAAAGCTTGACGTTCTTTAAAGGTTTGGAAAGTAGTTGAATCCACATCAGTTTTATCGAACATACTTTGTAACTGAAGCTTCCGTGTAAAAAGATGTAAATCTTTTATTATTTCAAACTTGTCAATCTTATTGTTAGGGTAAAATGTAAGCCTCCTAGAAAGTACAGAAATGTCATCTGCTGTAAGGGGATAAGATGAAAGATTAATAATATTGTATGGTTGAGATACGGTGTTTTCTACATTGGAGGGATTGAGGGGGAACTCAAGTTTTTTGGCTGGAATAGGCTGGGAATTCTAATATTAGTGAAGGGAACCGTTTCTTTTATATTAGACCCAGAATGGGTTGAAGCGGAGGTGTTATCAGATGTTTGTGGGGTTGGAGTAGGTGTTTTAGTGGGAGTTTTACGTGTGCGGTTCCCTTGATTGCGTTTGGGTCTCCATTCGGAACTGTCCCCATTTCTATGACCTTTTGATTTTCTTGTACGTTTGGTTTCTTTAGAGAAAGATTGCGAAACATTAGAGGCTATAGATTAGGTATCAGAAAAATCTGATTGATGGCCATACTGTGCATGGCGACTTTGGTAGGTTCTGTTGATAGTCTGTTGGTGCCATTTGTAGGCTCGGCCTTGGAAGGCTTGTTTATCGCGTAAGACCTTATTTTCTTTTTTGGCGAGAATGTTTTTTTTAAAAGCCTCAATGTGCCTTTTTAACTTTTCATTAAGCTCAGAGAAAGAGGGGTGAGCCTTCAATGCATGGTGAAGAACCAGTGTAGTTCTGCAAGGCAAAATATAGTGATATAGGGGGGACTATTGGATCCCACCTCCACTGTTATGGAAAACTGTTCACCATAAACTAGGTAAAAACAATGGGAGGGGCAGATTTGGTCATTTGATGGTTTTTGTACCTTGAAAGATTTTAAATACCTTTTCCAAAAGTCATGTTATTTACAAAACTTTTATAGTAAGGTTACTTATTTTGCATTTTTTTTTTAGAAAGTGGTTAAACTAAAATTATATGACAATAGCATAAAAAGTCCAGTGTCTGATTACAGTCATGAGTTATTTTGCAATGCAAAAAGTCTTTGAATAACAATGGTCTACAAGGAGAAAGCCTCAGAAATGAAAGTAGCAACATTTTACCAGAATTGGGTCACTAATAAAGGAAAATTAAGTCCTGAGTATTAATTGGCTCCAGTTTCCAAGATACAGCTTAACCACTTCAGCCCCGGAAGGATTTACTCCCTCAATGACCATGCCATTTTTTGCAATACGGCATTGCGTCATTTTAACTGACAATTGCGCTGTCATGCGATGTTGTATCCAAACAAAATTGATATCCTTTTTTTCCCACAAATAGCGCTCTTTTTTTTTGGTATTTGATCACCTCTGCAGTTTTTATTTTTTGCGCTATAAACAAAAAACAACGACAATTTTGAAAATATATATTTTTACTTTTTGCTATAATAAATCCCGCCCCCAAAAAAATAAAAAAATAAAAATGTCTTTATGATTTTAGGCCAATATGTATTCTACCTATTTTTGGTAAAAAACATCACAATAAGTGTATATTGATTGGTTTGCGCAAAAGTTATAGCGTCTCCAAAATAGGGGATATATTTATGGCATTTTTATTATTATTATTATTATTTTTTTTACTATTAATGACAGCGATCAGCGATTTTTAGTTGGACTGTGACATTGCAGCAGACAGACACTTTTGACACTTTTTTTGGACCAGTGACATTTATACAGCGATCAGTGCTAAAAATAGCCACTGATTACTGTATAAATGGCACTGGCAGGGAAGGGGTTAACACTAGGGGGGCATCAAGGGGTTAAGTGTTTCCTAAGGAGGTGTTTCTAACTGTGGGGGGAGTGTACTGACAGGGAGTAGAGAGAGATTGCTGTTCATGATCACTAGGAACAGCAGATCTCTCTCTCCTCCCCTGTCAGAATGAGGATCTGTTTGTTTACATTGACAGATCCCCATTCTGGCTCTTTGTGGAGTGATCGCGGGTGGCTGCACGCCTGCTTTTGCTCTTCAAGTGGCCGATATACAGCTATGGTGATTTGTGCAGCCGTGCCAACCTGCTGCAGTATAATTACAGCGGCTGGTCAGCAAACGGTTAAAGAGAAGTTCCGCCCGCCCCTTTAAAAATTTAAATTCATTAGCTACACATACTGTAGCTGCTGACTTTTAACATTAGGACACTTACCTGTCCTAGAGTCCAACGATGTCGGCACTGCAGCTGATGTTTACATCAGCTGGTTGGGTGGTGCCACCCCCATTGCTGGTAAGGGTACCTGGCAGTGTAGCCTTTCGGCTTCACGGCCGGGTCCCTACTGAGCATGCGTGAAGTGCGCTGCTCTCAATCACTGGCCTGGCAGAAGGGGAGGGAGGAGAGAGAAGGAGGGGGGCCGAGCTGCTGATGTATTTTACCGTGGTGCGGTCTCCAAGAAATGGGGAAGGGGACCTGTCAAAAACAGGTCCCCGTCACCCCCTCCCCCCTGAAAGGTGCCAAATGTGGCACTGGAGGGGAGAGGAGACGAATAAGCAGAAGCTCCACTTTTCAAAGTCAAAATTTCATCAAAATAATTCAAAATTATGAGGGGGTGTGCGATTATGCTCCATAACGTTTTTGAAAAATGTGATATGGCAATGAGAATAGTGCCACACCAATCATTATAAATGTATATTTTTATTGATACCAAGAACATAACTTTCCATTAATTTATTGTTTTTTCATGTAACATTTTCATGCTCCCTCCACACCATTGGGACTGCAAAAGGCATGGATTTTTTCTTCTTGTTTAGCCAATGACGCAGAAAAGTTGCACGTGTAATGCAACAATAATGAGGGGCCCAACTCTTGTCCTGATCTCCTATTTTGCATCCAAAATATAGATGGTATGCCTTTTTTACCACTGCCGTCTTACTGCACTTTTGAAATGTAACCTCGCCATAAATGTAGCAGAAGTTATCTGCATTGTTTACACAGTTTTGAGGCATCTTGGGAAAATATGCAACTGTTCCTTGGAAATGTGAGGCAATGACACTTTCAAACCACCAGATGTTACTGTATGATGCGTAGATCTGACCAAGACAAAAGTACCTTGCAATGAAAGAACAATAATTTACAGCTAGGTAATGTGGTACCATTTTCATTGTTTTACAGTACTTTGTCAAAAAGTTACAAGGCATCATGATCATCAGACACTTCCCTCCCTTGTAGGCAAATATACTCGCCTGTGTATAAATCTTTATTATGAAATCTTAAAAACTTTAGCCAGCCAGAACCTTTATCACTTGTTTTCTAATTAATTTAGTCAAAATCTGTAAGAATTAGCACATTTTATCCCGGAGGTCGATAATTTCCCATAATTTGTAGACAAGAGTAACATGATAAATTTGGGTTCTAGGTATGGACTGAGACTATAAAAAATTAACTAATATTTATTTGACAGAAGTCACTTCTACAGACACCATAAATAATAGTCAAATTGGGATGTCCAAAGACACTAACATATTTACAATGAAGTTCTAAACTTATCTGTGACAGCAGTTAATATATATGTTGGATTCAATCTAATTATTATTATTATTAATTCTATAATGATTTTCCCTTTTAGACAGCATAACCAATGACAACTAACAATAATGATAAAGAATCCAACACATCAAATATATAATGGGATTATAACTTCCCTTTTAGTCCTTTTCAGATAATATATTTTATCCTGGACATACAGTATATACATCTGGATGGACTTGTGACTTGATCCTTAAATTTCTTGTATTCTTTTTCTAAAAATGTTATATTGAGTTTTATATAACTCTTGAAATATTTCATTTCTTTTCAGATAGTTTAAGGTTGACTTTTTTTTATTAACAAGTTCTCGCACAATGACATCCAATCTTTGGAACATTAGCCAGCTGTGTACACAAGGTTGGTTTGTCCTGCTAATCAGTACAATAGAGAGAAAGATAGTCTAAGTATGTTTCTGTAGAATGTTGGCCTTGTCCACAATACCATGTTTGTGATCTGAAGGTTCTTGTAAACAAAGAGGTATAGTCTGAATGCATTATGCAGTTTTCCTTGGTCATAAAACGAATTGATTTGTTGAGGCCCTGTAACCATGAGACAATTTTAGCCTAACAAGATGTTTATTCTTCTCAAAACTAGGTGTCCTAATGTTTTCGTGTCAATACACTCATCGTCCTGGAGCTTAAACAACCTTTTAGACTCTCAGCAGTACTTAGAATCTTATCACCAGATTTTATTAAAAAGGTATTTGTTGTAATTATCATATATACATATATATATATATTCCTTTTTTTAAATCCTCAGACACATAGCATGGCAACTTTACTAGGAAGTTCCTGGGTAAGTTGTGCCTACATTTAAAAACTAGAAAGAAGTTTAAATAACATGTTCCAATACAAAATCATCCTGAATTTTGCATTTTCCTGATATAATGGCATTTGAAATACCTGGGCAATCTGGATATGAAAAGACATAGCTCAAAGGTTTATTTCTGCCCTTAAGATTAACACTCACTGATATCTTTGATGCTAACTTTTTCAGGCATTATTAAGGGGTCCTCTGTTTATCACCTTTTAAAATATTTCTATACGTGTGAAATTACCAGTATCAGTATGCATTGGTTAGCTATGACTAATTTCCTGATTATCTAATGATTGCACTGCTTTATGGCTACTTTTATACTGGGGCGGGCGTCAGTGGTAAAGCGGCACTTTTTTTAGCGGCGCTTTACTGTCATTTTAGCAGCCCTATTCGGCCATTAGCGAGGTGGTTTTAACCCCCACTAGTGGACGAAAAAGGGTAGGGTCGCTTTAGGAGAGGTGTATACATCGCTCCTACAGCGCTGCAAAGATGCTGCTTGAAGGACTTTTTTTACCGTCCTGCAGGCGCACCGCTCCAGTGTAAAAGCCCTCAGGCTTTCACACTGGAGAGACAGGAACAGGCACTATGCAGGCGCTGTAGCACCTGTAAAGTGCCTCAGTGTGAAAGTAGCCTTAAGGACATAACATAAGGGAATAAGGCTTCATGTACACTGCTGCTGGTAAACAAACGTTTTGGAGCAGTTGGGAATTTTTTTCAGCTGCCTCTAAACTCTCCTCTATGTTATCTTATCAGTAAATATACACAGGGTCGTTTATAGTCATTTCTAGGCAGTTGAGTTTAGAAGCATTTTTTGGAAAGCAAAAAAAAAGCATTCAGGACAGATGTTTAGAGGCATTTGAAATGCCAAACACCTGTAACAGCTTGTAAACATGTGTAAATGCTGTAACTTGCATTTAGCCTTCTTTCGTTTACAGGTGTTGTAGCACACCACCAGCTGTAGACTATAGCCAGCAATTTTTTTTGCCCCATCTGCTACAGTGAAAAAAAAATACAGCCACTGCCACCCACATGCCCAGCGTCTAAATGCAAGCTTGCCAAAGCTGCTGGCTCTACAACTTCTGCCTTTCCGTTTGGTGAATTATGCCCCCTTCCATGAATTTGTAGAATGTGTTGTACCACAATGGCAGATTCCCAGTCACAATTTATTTTCACATAAGACATTTCCAACTCTGTACCATCACGTGGAAGGCAATGTTATGGCATCGGTTAGCAAGGCAGTCAGCTGCAAAGTTCACATTAATGCTGACACGTAGTCCAGCAAGCATGGTCAGGGCGATATATTTTGTTCACAGCACACTGCTTGCAACTCGGAAGGATGCAGGACAGGGCTCAGTGCTGCAGCTTGTTGTACTACCACATCTCCATACAGCTAGTGGTGATGATGCAAGACTTGTCAGCTCCACCCCATCCTCCTCCTTCTCCATGCCCTCCTCTGCTGAATTGTCCTATGAACCACAAGTACTCCCTAAGCATTCAAGGGGCTATTCAATGAGTCAGGCTAAAAGATGCCATGCAGCGCTTCAGCTGGTGTGTCTGGGGAACAGGAACCACATTGGAGCAGGGATTCTTGCAGCTCTGCAGAGGCAGGCCCAGGGGTGGTTCATGCCACACCAGCTGGAGTCAGGAATGGTGGTGTGCCATAACGGCACAAACCTCCTGTCCACCCTTAGACAGAGAAAGTTGACACATGTTCCACGTCTGGCACATTTCCTCAATTTGGTGGTGCAGCATTTCTTAAATAAGGTACCTAGGGTTGGAAGATCTGCTAAAGCAGGCCAAAAGAGTCTGTAGCCATTTCAGGCTGTCATACATAACCAGTGCTTGATTGGCTGAAATTCAGCGGGAATTCCACCTGCCCATAAACCGCCTAATTTATGACATGCCCACCAGGTGGAACTCGGCTGCACATGAAGCAGAGGGCCATCCACGAGTATCTGTGTGAGTATGGCACAACGACAGGCTTAGGCCGGCTCTGCTTTTTTCCTTACACCATCACTGCTGAGAAAGAATACATGCACTGTACTGTCACCATTTGAGAAGGCCAAAATGACAATGCATGCATCAGTGATACAATCCCTGTTGTGTTCCTACTGGAGCAGACTCTGCATGGCATTATAGAGAGGGCCCTTGAGGCAAAGCAGTGGGAGGAAGAGGAGGACCTCCTTTCCTCTCAAGGCCCGCAGACACCATTCTTCCGACGCCACAGAACACACAAGAGGTGATGGAGGAGAATGAGGATTCTGGCAGTTTTGAAAGCATTGAAGCAGAGGAAGACATACATCAAACCTTAGGAGATGGTTTTCCATCCTCAGAACCCTTGGGAGTAGTACACGGCTGGGAAGAGGCAGTTCCAGATACTGTAATCCTCAGTAACCCTGAGGAGTCTGCTTCTCCTGTCTCTGCAAACTTGCTGTGCATGGGCTCCCTCATGCTTCAAAGCCTTCAAAAGGACAGCAAGGCAATTCTTGTTTTCATCAAGAGTACCTCTATAGGGCTACAGTGTGAAGGCACCTCCGACACCCAAAGACCAATTTTTCCGCACCCGTTTGACAGGTGCATATCATTTCAATTTTTGACAGCAAGACAATTCTTATTTTCATCAAGAGTACCTCTATAGGGTTACAGTGTGAAGGCACCTCTGACACCCAAAGACCAATGTTACTTTTATCCAAAGTCTGCGGAAGAGACTCCAGAGTTTATCCAAAAAATCTTTAATCTTGTGCCCAGTGCGCTACATTGGGGTCTCAGCATACAGACTGTCTCCCTAAGCCTTTGTTTACAAAATAAAGAAAGCTCGCAGGGAAAATTTCATTTGGCTTTATAAATGCAATTATTGCTGCAGCAGCTTCTATAAACACTACAGATGTGCCACTTTACAGGTAGCCCTCAGGCACTATATTAAAAGAATTTTTTAATTTTTATTGTTATTTCTCATTTTTATGCTTTCACTTTAAGCATTAGTAAATCACTGCTCATTTAAAAATGATGTTTTTTTACAAACTTTATTTTCATTGATACATGTCCCCCAGGGCAGTGCCCAGACCCCCATAACCATTGTATGCCAAATTACTTGCATATAAGCCGTCAAAGTGGGCACCTTTGATTTTTCATGTTCGGGTCCCATAGACTTCAATGGGGTTCGTTATTCAGTTCTGAACTTTTTCGATGTTCTAAAGTTCTGGTGCAAACTGAACAGGCAGTCATTCGGCCCATCCCTAATGGGAACTGATGAGGTGGCACTGATAAGCTTCACTGGTGGGCACTGATGAGGAGGCAATGGTAGACACTGACAAGCTGCACTAATGGGTCTGCACTGATAATTCAGACACTGATCGGTGAGGAAAGGAGAGCTGATAACTGGAAAGTCTGTTTACAATTGTGTGAGATGTGATTGGAGACAGCTGATCACGTGGTAATGGGCCTCTGTGATTGGCCCTGAACCACGATCTGTAATCTGCTGTGTCCAAGGCACACAGCGGTCACAGACAGCTCCCAATGCAAAGGGCATACTAGTATGGTTCAGGAGGGCCCATATATTCATCCCCCTTTCCCTTCTCAGGGTTTTCCCTTAAAATCCATTCCAGATCTGTTGGGTCTTGTATAGAATTTGCAAGGACCTCCTGACTTTTTTTTTTGCATATTTTGCATGGGGTCTTCCTTAAAATTCACATCAGACCTGAAGGACTGAGTGGTACTAAATGGTCATAACTGGCACATGTACATCTAAACTGTAACTTCCACGAATGAGCAAACAGCTTCTGAATAGGAATGTTATAAACAGATAAATGTGTATGATAACAGTCAGTTTGATACTTAATACATAAAATCATCATGCAGAAGTGCTATTTAGTAGTGATGTTCAATAACTTCTGGAGCTTGGAAAATTTGCTTAACTGTGCAAGAGACACATAACTGCTTTAATGAAAGACTGAAAACTTGAAATTTTAATCCTCTATAACTGTCTGTCATTTGGTAATATAAACTCAAGTCTTCTCTCACTATTGTATTAAAAATTAAATAGAATTGATATATGAACTCATTTTAAAATCATGTCTGACAACCAATGTTATTTGTCTTTAAACCTCTGCATAACACCCACGGTGTCAAGCCAGATTGTTAAGATATTGTTTGTACTGCTGAGTCAGCAAACCAACAAAGCTGTACAACAGAATAAAGAAAAAGGCAAACACAGGAAAGGAAAGTATTAAAAAATGGACAAAGATTAAGTAAGGCAGTTTATGTTCAATTGGAGGTTGAAAGCACCAAAGATAGGTGGCATATAAATTAGGGAGAGGGGTTAAAAACAGATATATAGGTAAAATACAAGGAAACATTATCGCTATCAGGTGCTAAACCCCTTTAGCACCTGATAGTTTAAATACATATACAAGCTAATGGGATTTGAGCACAGGTATATCTTTTGTCTGTTGCAACGAAGGTCAGTGACCAGATCTGAACCTAGTTGCTCTCCCCCACCTTGGGTCTTTATGCCCCATGTTGGTATAGTGTTCACCGTAGCATTTGAAGTGGCAAGACGGTGTAGGACTGGCCAGAAAAGGGAACACTTTAAAGCAGTTGGTCAGCTTAAACATGTATTGCAAAATATGTGAACGAAATATCCCTGTTTTTCATTGCATTTTTTGCTGGGAAGGGTGTGGCAGTGTGCAGAGGGTCCATCCAGAATTTGAAAAAAAAAAAAAAAACTTACGCACTCGCCTAGGTAAATGCAGAATCTGTCCCTCACCGCCTACAAGACTGCGAACTGAGCTATAAAACACTGCTTATGGTTTAATTCTTGGTCTTCAGTGAGCAGAGAGCATTGATTGTCAGTCACCCACTCTGTGCTCTGCCCTTCCAGCCCTAAATGGAGCTCTGGGCTGTGTAGAGGGTGGGAGCAGCTGACTCAATCTCCCAGTGGTGCACTGAGAATCTGAGCAAGCTGCTGGTCCAGGCATCTGGGTGGATTCTGACATTAAAGTCTGGATCCTCCCAGATGCCTGGACTGGCTGGGTGATGTCAGCTGTCGGACTTCACATGTCGGCTGAAAATCGGTTACTGGAAAAGGAAGGGCACTCCTGTGCCCCACAAGAGAAGAAGGGTCAAAAGAGCTTTGGCCCTACTTCTCCTTTAAAGGTCCCACCATTTTTGTCTGTGTCATTTTTAGTTGTTTGGTATTTTAAAATTTTCTGTGTAATCCAAAGTCAAAAGCAAAGTCTGATTTGTATTAAATGTGGAATAAAGAATTACGTATGCTTTTACAGTGAATAACCTGTTTTGGTGCTGGTGACAAACAAAATGAGGGAGAACACCTCCCTTACAGAAAAGGATTATCCAGCCATTGCATAGATGACAGAATGGGGTGGATTTACTAAAACTGGAGAGTGCAAACTCTGATGCAGGTGTGTATGGTAGCCAATCAGCTTTTAACTTCAGCTTTGACAATAAAACTTGGAAGCTGATTGGTTACTATGCAGAACTGCACTAGATTGTGCATGCTCTAGTTTTAGTAAATCAACCCCAATGTTTTTACTTACATTTTTTTTTTTTTTACATTTATTTTTTAATCAAGTAACGCATATTCTAAAGGTTTAATGTTTGCAATATTCATAAGTATTTGCATGCAATAATAGACATAGTTATTGGAGCAGACTTCTTCAAGACTACAATATACCTTTCTGAACACTGTTCATTTCTACAGCTTACAAATTAGACTAGTATCCCTATGGAGAATACATTCTATGCTGTCAGATTTACCAAAAGGTCAGCAGTTTATTAGTCTTACACTGATTTAATAGAAGGTGGAGGTCCTGTGAGATTTAAGGATCATTGATTCTTTAAAAGTGGCAAAACAGGAAAATTTTAAAGAGGGATGTGTACATCAGTTATGTACTTGAATGCTACAGCAAAACAGAATGTAACTTTTAAGAGCTAGAAAAAATAAACAATTCTTTTAGGGCGATCCATCATCCCTATGGACCATATAAAGGTATGAAACATAATCCAATTTTTTTTTTTTTATTGCCTCCCTTTTACTTTACAATGCAGATAGAGAAGATTTTTATCATGCAGGCAGGAGTAGTGATCACTAACATGAACCATCAATAAGACTACTCATATAAATTACGATTTATGCCTGGTATTATAGTTCAGTGTTTTCCAACATGTGTTTCCTCTGGTTAATCAAAAGAGAGGTTTGGCATCAGAAATGATGCATGCAATGGACAGCTATTCCTCTCTAAATTGTAAATGAAAGAATTACTGCTGTCTGACACTGGTATGTCCTGAAAATGGACTTATCATTCAGTAAGTCCTATGAACAGTTAGGTCACAGAAATCTACAAAGTGACTAAAATCTTTGCCCTTGTCTACAAATGGATAATATGTCACTTGAAACTCAAGCTGTGAAAGCCACGGATTATTCTTTCTCCTTTCTGATTACTTCTTTTTCCTGCATTGTTCATCCAGAACCTATTTCTATATCTACAGTAATTCTTTCTAATTCTCTTTTGATTTTTTTTTTTTTTAATGTGCTTGTACCACAGCAGGGCATTACCAATTCAGCAAAGTTGCTAATTTCTCTTCTTCATTCCCATGCTTTCTGTTTTGATACTGAAATACATTAGATGTAGTAATAGCATTTTTTTACTTCTTGTCTATGCAAACAGATTACTGATACAGAACATCATAGACTGCAGAAATAGATCAATGTCCATGATACCATATACCTGATTTTGGTAATCTTGTCATTTATGTGATGACCCCAACAGTCAAATGCCATTGCTCCTCCTGTCAATGAATCCAGTGATTCCTGTTTAAGTTACATGAACAAATGACTTCTCCAGGGCTGTGATAAATGACTTTCAGAATAGGTTTGCATAATCAAATGCACCCGAATGTCAATGAACATATGCTAGAAGCATGTATATTAAGAGGCGTGCATGTACGCCATTGAAATATTCCACACAAATGTGTTTTTTGACTGCATTATACAGTTATTCAAATATAATACCACTGCTAAAAAAAAATTAATAAAAACAACTTAAAAAAAGTCTCATTGGTTACAGTAGATTATTACACTTTGTACTTCATGCTCCTTTCCTCACATCCCTAAGCACATAACACTTAGAGGAACATACAGTACATAAAAAAAATACAGTGACAAGAAAAAAATATGTGAATCCCTTGGAATTTGTTTTCTGCAGTAACTTGCCATAAAATGTGAACTGATCCTCATCAGCAGGAAAATTACCCTAAGGATGGATACACAATATAAAATTTCTGTAGATTTTTTCCTTTAAATTTACCAAAACCATATAATATAAGGTCAAACCTTAGGAGTTTCAATTTGTATGCAATTAGGCAGGCCCTTGCACTACTTGGTTTTGGTGAATCTAAAGTAAATCAGACAACAGAAGTTGTATAGTGTGTATGGGGTCTTAGCATCAAAGTGAATCCACCACAGACATTCAGAAAAAGAAAATGTGCCTTTTGAAGTGACCCAGACCTTAACCCCATAGAAATGCTGTGGAATGACCTAAAGAGAGCCGTTCACACCAGACATCCTACAAATGTGTCTGAGCTGTATCAATTTCGTAAAGAGGAAAGGTCAAAAATTCCTCCTGAACATTGTGCAGGTCTGGTCCAGGGCTACCAAAAGCGCTTGACCAACTATTAACTCAAGGGTTCACGTACTCTTTCCTCCAACACTGTGAATGTTTAATGGATTTGTTCAATAAAGACACAAGAAATTAGGACTGTTTGTGTGCTATCAGCACATTGTGTTTCTCTATTGCTGTGACTAAACCCTTGTATTTTTGGACAACCGAACGTCCATTTTTTTTGTGGCATGCTAGTCTCATGTCGAAAGTGAAGAGGTTACTCACAATGCGAACATTTTCGTACGACAGAACACATGACGTAATGTGTTGAATAGTTTTGTATGTATTCTTTTGTTTCTGAGCATGCGTAGTCTTGCTCTTATGATTTTTTTCGCACGAAAACCACTACTAATGAAACGGAAATCAAACATTGAGTTCACATCCGACAAAAATTTTATAGTCTGCACATCCAACTTTCGTCTGACAAAAAAGCGAAATCGGTTGTCGAAAGCACCGAGAATCGTCAGACAGCTCGTTGTGCGAATTTTTCCATCCAATTTTCGTATCGTGTGTACGGGCCTTATGCCCCATACAGACTATTCGATCTTCTATAGATTTTTGTCTTCAGATTTACCCAAACCATTGTAGTGCAATTGAAACTCTTAAGGTTTGATCTCATATTATATAGTTTTGGTAAATCTGAAGACAAAAATCTGCAGAAAATCTAATAGTGTGCATGGGGTCTTAAGCCTCATACACACGGTACGGTTGTTGGACAACCGAGCATCTGGTTCTTGTCAAAAGTTCCACAAATTGTCGTGCCACAAACACGAATGTAGTGAGGTACTACGAGGAATTTCAGCTCTTGAGTGCCACCCTTTGGGCCCCTTCTAATAATTTCGTGTTTGGTGAGCATTGATTCCGAGCATGCCTGTTTGTACTTTCGACTTTTGTGTGATGGATCTGTGTACTGACCATCCAAAAATCTGACGTGGAGCTGTCGTTTGACAAAAATTTACTAGCCTATCATCCAACATTTGTTGGCCGAAAATTGGAAAACAATTGTTGAAAGGAGAGTACTAACGGTAAGAACTTTGGACAACAGCCTGTCAAACGACAATCCCCTTCTGATTTTCATACCGTGTTTACATGGCTTTAGACCTCATACACACTATTAGATTTTCTGCAGATTTTTGTCTTCAGATTTACCAAAACCATATAATATGAGGTCAAACCTTAAAGCCTGGTACACACGATCGGATCATTGGCCAACGGAACGGCAGACTTTTGTCCAAAGGGCATGTGCCAGTAACTTGTCTTGCATACTAACGGTACACAATTGTTGGCCAACAAACACAAATGTTGTGACATACTAGGAGGAATTTCAGCTCTTGAGCGCCAGCCTTTGGGCACCTTCTGCTAATTTTGTGTATGGTGAGCATTGATTCCGAGCATGAGTGTTTGCATTGTCAACTTTTGTGTGATGGACGATATGAAAATCTGACGACAGACCGTTGTTCGCCGAAAATATACTAGCCTGCCATCCAACATTTGTGGGCCGAAAGTTAGACAACAATTGTCTGATTGAGCGTACTAATGGTAGGATTTTCGCACAACAGTCTGTCAACAGACAACCCCCTGCCAACAAATGGATCATGTGTACGAGGCTTAAGAGTTTCAATTTGTATGCAATCAGGCAGGCCCTTGCACTACATGGTTTTGGTAAATCTCAAGACAAAAATCTGCAGAAAATCAAATAGTGTGTATGGGGCCTTAGACAAAGATCAGATCATTTTTACGGCAAATTACTGCAGAAAACCATTTAATTATAATGGGTTCACATACCTTTTCTTGTCACTGTATATCCTTATCATTTAATGTTCTTACTTATCTTGTAAGGTAGGTTGATAGAGTAAAACCATTATTCTGTTATCTTTATGGTGTAGGAGACCTACCCATCTGGTAATCTGAGGATAGGTGTTGCCAAGATTAAAATATAGCTCATTATCTGCAACCTTCTGGCATTCTTTATCCCGACTCTATGATATGTGATGTCAAAGTGGAAGTTTTGTTTGTTTTAGTTAAAATAAAAAATGCAGCTTTCACTGCAATACCCACCTTCAGTGTAAAGCTGTCCCCTGCAAAAACTTCAGCCACTAGATGTTGTTACCTTTTTTAGGTGAATGAAATCCAGCATCATTAAACCCACTTTCTGAGCTCAGACCGCCGTGGAACCACTCCTTTAACCTCCCTGGCGGTATGATTCTGTCTGGAATTTTGTGCTGAAAGCAGTACAATATTTTGCATGGAAATTTGATGCTATGTATTATAGGCCTGCAATTCTTAGTAATTACTTACTTAAACCTGACCAAACAAGACTCTAGTAGACATCCCAGATGTGATAAAGTTTGAAACACAAAATCATGATTTTAAATTTTTAAATAATATAATTTTATTCAATAATGTAATACAAACTAAAGAAATTTGTCAGACAAAGAAAATTCAATAAACATCCTGAGTGTGATAAATTTTAAAGCAAGGTACAGCACACAGTCCCACGTCACAATCCAGACAATAGAACCTGCTTTCTTTTCTGATTTTTTTTTCCCTTGTCATCTCTGTGTGAACAGCAAACCACACACATCCTGGTAGGTGCTGCCTTTTTTGCAGTTGGCGGTATATAGTCCATAAAGTGCCGACCTGTTAGGCGTTCTGGGTTGGCAACACCAACAGCACGTCATCCAGGTCTGTTCGCATCAACTGATGGCATCTGGTGTTTGGCAAAAATCTGCTCAGCCACCTTCCAGATAAAATCTGAATGAACAAGAGGCCTGTCACTCCCTGCTCGGTACAAGATGTAAGCGTTCCAAAGGCATTGTTCCAGAAGATGCCTGAAAATCTTTTTGTAATATTTTTTCTGCTGTTTCCGCATAGTCGGATAAAAGGTCATTGCCTGATCGGCTCGGTCGACACCTCCCATAGTGCAATTATAGTCTATGACGACTTGCGGCTTCAGCACATCTTTCCCACCTTTTGTGTGGACCGTGGCAGTGGAGGTATTGTGTACAGTGCTCATGAGACACACGTCCTTCTTGTCTCGCCAACATATTGCCATCATCTTACCCTTCTGCCAGGAAACCATTTCTCCGGGTTTTAGTTTTTTCTTTCCAAACATAGATGGCATGTCACGTCTGTTAGGCCTAACTGTACCATAGGCATCCGTCTTGTTTTGGATCAAAACCTCAAACAGTTCCGGCGACGTATAGAAATTGTCCATGGTCACACAATATCCCTGGTTCAGTAATGGCTCCAGCAGTGTAAGGACAGATGATGTGGCCATCCCATAATTGCTGTACCTGGGGTTGAAATTCATGCCTTTACCGGTGTAAATGACTGAGTTCCATATGTACCCGGTGGATGACTCGCAGAGCATGTATGATTTGATGCCAAACCGCGCTCTTTTGGATGCAATATACTGGATCCAGCTTAGGCGTCCTTTGTAGGCCATCAAACTCTCATCCATGCTGACGTCCCTTTCTGGCACGTAGGCCCGCTGGAAATTGTTCCCAATAATTTGGCATACCTCCCAGATTTTTTTTAGCTTGGGCGCAGGATGCGTGGCCTCATCAAACTCTTCATTGTTAGTGAAGTGAAAATATTTCATGATGAGGGAAAAACGGTATTCGGACATCACAGTACCAAAAAACAGAGTGGCCAATAACTTGTTGGTGGTCCAGTACCATTTCTGGCGTGGTTTCCCCACCACCCCCTGAAGAATAATGAGTTTGAGAAACAGCCAGATGTCCTCTTTAGTCACCGGTTCCCACCTTCTGCTTCGGGAAAACCTGGCATGCAGCGTAGCGGATTGCTGCTGTTGGTAGCGATTTGTCTCTATGACAATTTTTTCAATTACCTCCTCTGTGAGAAATAATTGCAGGTATGCCAGAGGGTTGCCACGTTCAACTTCGACCTTCATCCCAGGTGACCCAGTGAAGGGAAATCTTGGGGGCGCTACCTGGTCCGTATCGCACTCAATAGGGCACCAAGTGCGCACATCGCTGATGTCAGGTGCAGGATCATCACCGCTGTCATCGCTGTCACTTGTCAGATCAATGTCAGACGACAAATCTTCCCATGACTCACTATCGCTGAGTTCTGGGAGCAACTCCATGTCGCTGTCGCTGTCATTCAACTGCTCCAAAGGCGATTTTGTAGCGAAATGGCGCTTTTTGGATTCCATCTTATTATATTTTATTGGAGGCAAGGGGCACTGGGACAAGGGGCACTGTATCAGTTAGATCTGAGATGATACAATGTAATCCTCTCAGATTACACCGTATCACCTCTTTTTATATGTGTGTTATTGTGTTTGAACTTTTGAACTTTTTGAATTTCCCGCCTAGTTCCGCTCCTGTGTGCCGCTGCTGCTCGCAGGGAACGGAACTAGGAAGTGAGATGCTGTGATCACGCTGGCGATCACAGCGGAGCACAGCCGAGGACAGTGGAGGGCATCGCTGGAACCCAGGAGAAGGTAAGGGCTCCGCTGGATGCTCTGCAATGTTACCCCGACCGTGACTCGGGGTTACCGCTCCTGACAGTAAAAGTCAGACCCGAGTCACGCTCGGGATTACCGCCAAGGAGGTTAAAGAACTTCATCACACCAGTCTGAGCTGACCGTACTAAAGCACAAAACAATGTTCTCATGTTCCCATCCTGAACCGCTTTTCAAAAGCATACCCTACAGTCAGTATCTATGAATTAGATGAAATTGCAGTAGGAATGATGATTTTCAGAGACCTGCTAATGACTTATACCATAGACCTAAAAATAGAGTATATAGTCATGCTTGTTTAACTGCTTGCTGCCGGAGTGCGCATGGGCGGGACTTCCTGGAAGACGTGCTGACCGGAAGCTCCGATCCGGCTGAGCCTTCTGAGCCTTCCCCTAAAGCCGCAATCGCTAGCAGGAACCCTCAATCCAGACCCCCCCAGGCTTCGGATAGCTTCAGGCACAAGCCTGTATGTGGAGATTCCCTCAAAAGTCAGAGGTCAGCCGGCAACTTGACTTCGGCCTGACCGCCCCCACAGACGGGGACTCCATAGCCGATCCCCCTACGACCGACCAAAATGCTACTCATCTGATGGAGACCCTCGTGAGTACCCAGTCACCACAGACTGTTTCCCCTGCCTCCACCGAGTCACTCATTAGCAGAGCAGTGTCTGACATGCTCCATACCCCCCCGCTGCAATCACCTATTCACCTCCCAGGCTCTCAGCAGGCTCTCCATCTGCACCCCCCCACCAGACGGATATGGCCCAGCTATTGAACTATTTCTCAGACATGCTTGCTGCATGCTGCATGGCTCAGAATGCCACTCAAATAACCACTTCTATTAAAGCGGATCTACAAAGTTTGGGGGCTCGCATTGATGAGATCGAACAAACCGTAGATCACACAGCAGCACGCACAAATCAAAATACTAATTGTATTCAATTGCTGCAAGACCAACTTGAAATCGTACTAGGAAAAATCGATGATTTAGAGAACAGAAATCGTAGATACAACTTCCGTATCAGAGGCATCCCTGAAGCTGTCACTAACATCCATGATATAGTAAAGCTCTTTATGAAAGACATCATCCCAGACATTTCAAGCCACAAACTTGAGATCGACAGAGCCCACAGAGCGCTCCATCCACCCCGCCAAGATGGGCTCCCGAGGGATATAGTGGTTAAACCCCACTACTACGAGATCAAAGAAGAAATTATGAAAAGATCTCGGAATCTGGATAGCCTTTCATTCCAGGGAAACAAAATTCAAGTCTTTGCGGACATCTCCAAGACCACGATTCAAAAAAGGAGAACCCTAAAACCTCTTCTGGAAATCTTATCGCAGAGATCCATAAAATACCGCTGGTCCCTCCCTTTCCGCCTTCTGTTCCAATACAAGGATAAATCCTACGGTTTCTAATCATTTCAAGAAGGTAAACACTTACTTCTGCGACTTGGATTCATCACCCAAGAAGTTTCCCCCCAGGAGCCCCCCAACAAACCAAGTTCCAAGAGACCCCCCCCAGGAAGCCCCATCACTCCGATCTGGAATAAGCAGCAACCGAAGCGACATTGTGACTCTCACCCGCCCAGATGATTCCTAATCCGATGGGCCCTCCAAGGTCCTTGCTTCTTTTTTTTCCAGGATTTCCACCTTTAAATGTGTGGGGACTGAGTACACACCAACTGAACTCTTCTCTCTACCCATGAGAGCAGAACAATTTCTCCTCTTCCTCCTCACCTGCCCTCTCCCCGTGAGGTAACGGGTGAAGGCTCCAAAATTTTTTTTTTGACATTTCCTCTCTAAGAAAATGGACCTCAGTCTCCTCAGGATTGACCTGATAGCTCTAATCTCCTGTGCCTAGGCGGCCCTTAGTCTCAGCCTCAAAATTTCAGCTTACCCCTTCCTTTTCCCCCTCCCTCCCACTGCCCTTTCCCTTCCTTCCCTCTCCCCTCCCAATTACCCGCTGACATCCGCCTAGAGCTTGGTTTTCTGTTCTGTTGGATTTTTATATGTTGTGTTTTATGTTATAGTTACTTATGTTTGTTTTTTCTCAAAAGCTCTTTAACCCTCACGCTTTGAGGTTCCATAATGCCCTTAAAGCTGGGGACCCAGCGGCCCGGCCGGATTAGCATTGCCACTCCCTCTGTTGTGATCGGGAGGGGTTTTCCCTCTGGTTACACCAGACACACAACCTCGGTTGAGGTTGTTTTTGTTTTCCGGAGACCCTATATTTTTTCTGGGTCTTGGTCTAGGACTGAGCTCATTAGTTCGATCCTACATTTTCCTAGGCGCCTACGCCTGGTTTTGTTCATTTTTGGTTTGTGGAAATCATTAATTATATTCTCTCTCTTTAATTTCTCTCTACTCCTTTCTTTTTTCACTTCCTTTCCTTCTATATTAATCCCAGGAGCGTGCACAGAGGACCGTCATGTTCCAGACTCTCCTGCTGAAGTCTCGAGCCCAATCTCCCAGACTCAAGTTCGATTCAACATGGAACCGGGTAGGTCCGCACTACACACACTCGCATTCCTCCTCTCGTGACCATGGTTAACTCTTCTCCATTACAGAGGGCTCTTAAGATTACCTCACATAACACCCAAGGCCTTAATTCCCCCGTGAAAAGGTGCAAAGCCTTTCAAAGCTACAACTCTAGGGGCTTAGACATAATTCTTCTCCAGGAAACTCATTTCCCCTCCAATTACTCCCCTTCCTTCCTCCACAATAAATATCCCACTTTCTTCCTTGCAAATGCTAATGAAAAAAAACAGGGAGTTGCTATTCTATTTTCTAAACAGACCTCATTCTCACACTCTCTAACAATTAGGGACAATGATGAGAGATATATTTTAGTCAAAGGTACGATTGAGGGAAACCTCTACACCCTCATTTCCTATTATGCACCTAACAAGGGCCAAGCCAAATTTTTCTCTTCCCTACTCGCAAATCTTTCACCCCACTTCGAAGGTAGGGTGATCATGGGCGGGGATTCCAACATCACGTTTGATAAGGTTCTAGATAAATCGGCCCATGGGATTCCCCACCTGAAAAAAAAACCCCAAACAAAGTCTCCGGATAGCCAGACTCCTCTTCTCTCTAGGTCTTATTGATACCTGGAGGGAACTAAATCCATCAACAAGAGATTATACACACTACTCGGCCCCTCACAAAACCTATGCTAGAATTGATCACATATTCATGCCCACTTCTGAAATACACTCAGCTTCCCAGGTCTCCATACAAGATGTCCCATGGTCCGATCATTCCCTAGTGACACTAAAACTTTTGAATTCTTTATCGCCCCCCGGTTCACGACATTGGCACCTGAATGAAAAAATTCTATCCAATCCTGTTCACTGTATTATGCTGGAGAAAGATATGAAAGAATACTTCCTGTTCAATGACACTGTTGACGTCTCTCCTAACTCCCTTTGGAGCGCACACAAAGCGGTAATTAGAGGGAAGCTTATCCAACTTTCCTCCCAATTAAAACGCAAACATCAAGCAGACATCTTAAAGCTAGAAAAAGAGTTCAAAGAACTCAGTTTATCCCATAAGCGGAACCCCAATCCCACCACTCTCTCTAAACTTGACACCACCAGATTGATCCTCAATTCAGCCTTGACTTCCAATGCAGATAGACATCTTCACTGGATCAGTGGCAGTCACTACTTGCACGCTAACAAGTTTGGCCCCCAGTTAGCGGCCAAACTCACCCCGAAACATAGGACCTTTGCCCTCCCCAAAATAAAATCCCTGTCAGGTTCTCTTACCCAACACCCCGAAAAGATTCTAGATGCCTTTCAATCCTTTTATTCCAATTTGTATTCTGACAGATGTCCTATATCCCACAAAGACCTAGACTCCTTTCTAGAGAACATCCCACTGCCAAAAATCTCTGACTCCCATCGTTCTATCTTGGAGTCCCCATTTCAAGACTCCGAGATCCGAGCGGTCATAAAAAACCTCAAAAAAGATTCTGCCCCGGGCCCGGACGGATTCTCAACCGTCTATTACAAAACCTTTACAGACACACTCTCTCCGTATCTGGCTCATCTCTTTAATTCTTTAAGCAAATCCTCCCCCCTTGATCCTGATGTCAATCTAGCCTTCATCTCAGTCATCCCCAAACCGGGTAAAGACTCCAGCGAAGTGAGCAATTACAGACCAATCTCATTAATTAATAATGATTTAAAAATTATGACAAAGATATTATCGAACAGACTAGCTTCATTTATAGGTTCTTATATACATAAAGACCAGGTGGGGTTCATCCCGGGGAGGCAAGGACCGGACCAGATACAGAGAGCAGTAAACGCAGTTTCCCTCATGAAGTCGGGTTGGGATGCGCCCCCCCCCCCCCCCAGGAGGGCTTCCTCCTCTCCATTGATCTTCAAAAAGTGTTCGACACTGTTGCCTGGCCCTACCTTTTTACAATTCCATGGAAATGGGGCTTTGACCCTAACTTTATTACTGTACTAGAATCCCTCTACCACCAACCAAAGGCACAGGTCAGAATTCAAGGACACCTCTCAGATAAATTCCCTATAAAGAAAGGCACGAGGTTATTGAAACCTTGGCCATCACGATAAGACAACATCCAGATATCCATGGAGTCCGCTGTGGCCAATCAATGCACAAATGTGCTTTGTTCGCGGACGATATCCTCTTATTTATTACATCCCCTCTAATTTCTACCCCCAACATAATCCAACTTCTCCAAGATTTTGAACTAGCCTCCGGACTCAAAGTAAATATGTCAAAAGCAATTGCCCTTAATGTTTCAACTCCCCAAGACACTGTACACAGACTGATAGGTAAATTCCCATTTTCCTGGAACCCCACCTCCATTCCCTATTTAGGCATTAATATCACATCCAGCATTGACCAAATGTTCAAACATAATTACCTTCCCATGTTTAAAAAACTCACAGAAGACCTGAATCAATGGTCCCTCTACAAACTATCCTGGCTAGGCAAAGTGAACGCGGTTAAAATGACTCTTCTACCCAGAATATTATACCTCTTCCGCTCCCTCCCTATTCCAGTCCCCAAATCACACATTCAACATTTACAATCCGCCATCATCCACTTTATTTGGGACAAAAAGGGACATAGATTTTCTAAGGATGTTCTTTTTAGACCCAGAATGAAGGGAGGCCTAGGACTACCTAACTTGTGGTGGTACTATCAGGCAGCGCAGTTAAGCCAATTCTCCATAATTTATCTTAAAGGGCCTAAACCAGACTGGGTGAGCATAGAACGAGAAGCTGTCCCTAATTACACCTTGGATTTCCTGCTTTGGAACCTACCTAAAAGACGCCCCCCTATACTAGCTCCTACATTATCCCATTCGATGAAGTTATGTTATTCTCTTCACAAAATGAGACCTCTAACCTCTACCTGGCAACCTCTTGCCCATATCTTCCGTAACCCCAAGTTTCCCCCAGGTTTAGATATTCGAGCTTTCAAATGGTGGCTAGACAAAGGCCTATACAGAATTGGACATTTCTTTAATTCTAATGGTCCCCTTACTTTACCATACTGTACCTCAAAACTTGATATGCCCCCCTCCGAAAAATTTAGGTACTACCAAATATCGCATTTTCTGAACCATTTATGGAAGAGCAATGTAAGCCCACTCTCAGTAACTCCCTATGAACAGTGGTGCTCCTCAGCCGTGGACACTCATACTCATCTCTAGCTGAACCATCGGAAAAAACGGCCTACATGTTGAGCTGGGAGCGGGATCTTGACTTCAGCTGGGACCTGGATCTATGGCATTCCAATTTTGCTCGTTCTTTTAAAGGTATACTGAACACGTCCCTGAATGAGGCTAGCCTCAAAACTTTAACACGTTGGTATTTGGTACCTTCTCGTCTGGCCAAATATTATCCTCAAACATCACCTCTCTGTTTTAGAGGATGCAACCACATAGGTACTCTTCTACATATTTTATGGGAATGTCCTAGAATCAGAATGTTTTGGAATAAGATTTTCTCCCTTATTCGAGAGAACCTGTGGTTTTGCGATTAAGCAAGAACCAACTATCACCTTACTTAATGTTCCAATCCCCAAAACTTCTAAACCTAACCAGAAGCAGATTCGGTTTATCCTCCTTGGAGCCAAAATGACTACTACTCGGTCTTGGAAATCTCAGACAGTATCCTTCCGTTTAGCTAAACAAAAAATCTCTTGGATAATGATGCAAGAAAAGATTTCCAATACCATCCTGGACACTTTGGACAAATTTAAAATCATTTGGGAACCTTGGGCTACCCAGGTGGGGATCCCCCTATAATTCTGAATCGTAAAACATAGGCTCGATTCCTTCCCAGGGTGGTCCCCGGTTTCCCTCTTGTGATAGTCTTCTGTGCACCTCCTCTCCCCGAACTCCTATCATACGCACTTTACCTTTTCTCCCCCTTTTTTTTTTTTCCTCTCTTCTTTCCCTTCACTGTACTTCTTGATACTTCTTTTCCCTGGCTCTCGGCATTAATAAGTTTTCATTTAATTAATCTATGGGTTGATCTCGGGGAAGTTTTCCCTTCATTGTTCCCTCAGGTCCTTACGTATTAAGTATTTTAGTTCTGGTGACCGACCTCTGTTTGACCCGCCCTGAGCATACAACCCAGATTGTTGCTTCGTTGGTAATGACTTCGTTCTTGATCTTTTTGTCATTATTGCGTTACTCAATATCCATAATGTTTCGGTTACTTTATTCCTCTATATTTTCTCTCTTCAAATTGTGCTTTGGGTCTCTGGACCCCTAGTCCATCAGTACAGCATGATCCCGGATGGGGTGCTGGTGGCGGGGGGTGCAGGAACTTTAGAGCATTAGCATAACCATACAACTATATAGAGGAATATTAGTCTAGTGTTATGAACACTATTCGTCTTCTTTATATACCTAATCTTATATGTACCCAATGAGCAAATTGTTCAATTGTCTTTCTTATGTATTGTTGTAAAACTTCAATAAAATTACTTTTAAACTAAAAAAAAAAAAACTACTTGCTGCCCGCCTACCGTCAAATGACGGCTGGGTGCTGCTGCACTCGAGTACCCGCGGGGGCGCGCAGCGCAGTGATCGCGGGCACGCCATTTTGCTAGGACATGACGTGACCCCGATCTGTGTAAAGAGCCACGTCCGCGGCTCTTTAACTTTCTTTTCGGCTGTGTCCAATCACAGCCGGTCACATGTAAACACGGAGATGCTGGTAACCGGCTCTCCTCGCCTCACACTGACAGAGTGTGAGGAGAGGAGAGCTGATTAGTGGCATCTCCTCACAGGGGAACATGTAGGAATGTAATCAGGGCACTGATAAACAGTGCCGTGATTACAATAAAGAATTATGGTGTCACATTACAGTGCCCACCATTGCCCACCAATCCCAGCATACAGTGCCCACCAGTGGCAGCAATCAGTGCCCACCATTGCCCACAAGTGCCACCAATCAGTGTCCATTAGTCATGCCAATCAGTGCTGGCAATCAGTGCAGCCTATCAGTGCTGCCCATCAATGCCCATCACTGCTGTCCATCAATACCCATCAGTGTCACCCATCATTGCCACCCATCAATGCCCATCAGTGCCCATATGTGCCGCCTATCCGCGCTGCCTATCCATGTCCACCAGTGTTGCCTATCAGTGCCTGTCACTGCCGCCTATCAGTGCCCACCTGTGCCGCCTATTAGTGCCCATCAGTGCCACCTAACAGTGCCCATTGGTGCCGCCTATCAGTGCTCATCAGTGCCACATATCAGTGCCACCTATCAGTGCCCATAAGTGCGGCATATTAGTGCCTCCTCATCAGTGCCACCTCATCAGTGCTCGTAAGTGCCGCCTCATCAGTGCCCATAGGTGCCACCTCATCAGTGCCCACCAGTTCAGCCTATCAGTGCTCATCGGTGCCGCCTCATCAGCGCACATCATTGAAGGTGAAAAATTACTTAGTTACAGAATTTACTGACAGAAAAAAAGCAAAAAACTTTTTTTTTCAAAATTTTTGGTCTTTTTTTTTTGGAAAAAATAAAAAACCCAGCAGTGATTAAATACCACCAAAAGAACGCTCTATTTGTGTGAATAAAATGATAAAAAATATTTTTTGGTACAGTGTAGCATGACCGCGCAATTGTCATTCAAACTGCGACAGTGGTGATAGCTGAAAAATGGCTTGGGCAGGAAGGGGGTGTTAGTGACTGGTAGGCAAGTGGTTAAAGAGGGCCTACAATAGGGTTATCAAGAAAGAAAGAAGTTCACTCATATTCTCTACCAGAACTCAAAATAAATCTGAAACTGTTAGATTAATTACACGATATTTTACTGAACATCAAGAGATTAGAAAAATTGTCAACAAATTTTAGCCATTGCTGTCAGTCGATCCCCCCATAAAAAAATATGTTAGGGACTATTCGAAATTACATATAAATGAACACCATCCCTTAAAGACCGTCTTGTTCACAGTCATTTTGAGATCTCCAATCCTGTTGAATCTATTAGTCCAGGTACTTTTGCATGTGGGCATTGCGATGTCTATCCCTTTTTAATTAACAGTGCCAATTTTGTTCTTCCTGATGGTCGTACTCACTCTTTGAAATATAAAATTACTTGCCAAACCCCTGGAGTGGTTTACCTGGCTAGTTGCCTCTGTAGAGGCTGCTGTATAGGGAAAACCAAGCGTCCTTTTTTAAAACTTATTTGAGATCACATTAAACCTATACACAAATGTAGGATAGAGACAGCTGACAGTCGACATGTGGGTACTTACCACAATTTTAAACCAAACATGATTAAGTTTATGGCTTTGGAACACATACCTATACATGTGAGAGGGGGCAGCATTAATAAAACACTACTACAATTTGAGGCCCAATGGATTTATAATTTGAAAGCTACGGAGTATCCTGGTTTCAATGAAACTCTTATGCCCTGTACACATGATCGGACATTGATCGGACATTCCGACAACAAAATCCATGGATTTTTTCAGACGGATGTTGGCTCAAACTTGTTTTGCACACACACGGTCGCGCAAAGTTGTCGGAATTTCCGATTGCCAAGAACGCGGCGACGTACACCACGTACGACGAGACTAGAAAAGGGCAGTTCTGAACCAGGAGTTGCACCCTTTGGGCTCCTTTTGCTAATCTCGTGTTAGTAAAAGTTTGGTGAGAGACGATTCACGCTTTTTCAGACTCGTGGTTTTCAGATTGTTTTCTGCTGTTCAGTTTGTGCTTGTGGGTTTGTATCTACTCTTCTGTGCGTGCAGTCAGTTTGTATTGGATTACTCAGTGCGTTCTTGTCCGCTCGTTGCTGTTTTTCAGGTCGCTCTTCACAGGCCTTGCTGTTCTTCAGTGTGTTCTGTTACTTCGTTCGGAGCAGTCGACCATTTTCTAGCCATGTTGCGTATACATACTCCTCGTAGAGTTTGTGCTGTGCGGGGGCTTGGTGTTGGGGTCCTTACCTTGACACAAGTTCAGTCCATGAACAGGGTGGGGAGGAGTTCATGGACCAATAATTGGTTGCTTCAGCGTGACCAGTTCTGTCACATGCCTTTGCTCCGTGAGATCCGTGAGAATAATCCTGACGATTTCAGGAACTTTCTCCGGATGACGGACCCCGTATTTCACCATTTGTTGGCTTTGTTGACCCCTTATATTAGCAGGCAGGATACCTGCATGAGGCAAGCCATCACTCCGGAGCAGAGGCTAGTCGCCACCCTGCGGTACTTGGCGACGGGGAGAAGCCTACTGGACCTCAAGTTCTCGACAGGCATCTCCCCCCAGGCTCTGGGGATCATTATTCCAGAAACCTGTTCTGCCATCATCCAGGTCCCGCAGAAATAGTATATTAAGGTAAGATTTTTATCCTTTAATATCACATTTTATTGTATTTAATGTTTGATAATATATTGTATTTCTTTCCTCATTCCCTAATTACCATGATTGTAATATGCTGTGAATGCCTCCTTTGTCCTCATACATGCTGGATTTTTATGCAATTATTTTTGTTGTCCTTCATGCATATTTGCCTTCACTTACCTCCTCAGCATGCTCTCCTGGTCCTATATTCACCTCATGTAGTCACTTAACAGTGTATTTTGTCAGCTCCATAATAGTACTTTACCCTAAAAACCCCCTAAAATGTTTAAAAATGTGATTTGCGCTTTAAATTCAGGCAGAGTGCCAGAGGCTTTTTTTGGGGGGTCCCAAAATCATTTGGAACCCTCCCTCCCCCCAACTGCTAAGTCAGCTGATACCAATTCTCTATCTATCCTCAATCAACTATCTGCTGACTTTGCCAAACCCATACACACTATACCCACCTCTTTTGTGGTCAGATTAATGGATGAATTCCCCAAAGCATGTAGTGCAAGGGCCTGCCTGTATACTTTCAAATGGTACTGTTTAAGGTTTTTGTATCCTATTATTATCTTGATAGGTAATATCAGAATGTCCAAATGTGCTAAAATGTGTACAATGTGTATTTATATCTTTGTATTATGACACTTCTTACCTGTCCAGTGGGCTGTCAATAGTGTAAGTAAGGAGGGGCTGACCAAAGTAATGCACATTATTTAGGCATTCATCTCTCAATGAAGTGGAGAGGGTTACCTGTCCAAAAGATCTCCCCCCTAAAATGTTAGAAATGGCCCATGAGAGGGGGAGGGGGAAACTATTAGGTGGACCTTATACCTTGGTCTTTCAAAACTCCCTAAAATAAATGTTATACTGATGTTGGCCAAGAATGTTTGTGTCTAATCTGCTTTCGCTGTTTAGGTGCAAAATGATTATGTTTTTTTCTTGTTTGACTCCACAGTTTCCTTAATAAGGGGTTCAATAGTATTGTGATGTTGGCAGTGGTGTCGGCTACTTATAAGTTCCTGTATGTGGACGTGGGAAAGAATGGACGGATGTCCGATGGTGGAGTCATCGCCCAGACGGAGTTCTACAGGCGTCTCCAAAATGGCAGCTTGGACTTGCCACCTCCAGAAGACAATGTGGAAGGACTCCCATTCGTCTTCATTGCTGATGAAGCATTTGCGCTGGGGGACCATCTTATGCACCCATTCCCTTTGAGGACCTTCACTCCGGACCAGAGGGTTTTTAATTACCGGCTGTCCAGAGCCAGAAGAGTGGTGGAGAACACATTTGGAATCATGGCCAGCCGGTTCCGCCTATTTCTTACACCCATACACATGGCGGAGTACAAACTGAAATGTATCATCCTGGCGTGCTGTGTTCTACACAACTTTTTAAGGCAAAATTCTGCCAACTATGCTGCCTCAGTTGGGCCTGAGGCCAGAATTCATAATGAACCAACCCTGACGGCGCTTGAAAGTGGCCGTCCTGGCTTGCCCCCCCCTGAGTGCCCGTGAGGTCCGTCTTAGATACCTTGATTACTTTGCGGGTAGGGGGGCCATCAATATGCCAGACAATGTCTGAAACATTTTTAAAATAAAAAAATCATTTTAACTACTAAAATCTTTGGTGACATTTACTGCTTGTGTTTCTTTTAACTGACCCTGACAGAAATGTGGTGAGTCCTGAAAATAGCGTGATTGTGTAACATTACAAAGCACTGTTGGGTGTTATTTACTAAAGACAAAGAGACTTTGCACTACAAGTGCACTTGAAACTGCACTGAAACTGCACTTGTAGTGCAAAGTGGATTTTCCCTTAGGAAATAACCCCCCTTGTCACAGAAAACACCAATTTGAGCACAACAAAATTTGGGAGCGTTGAAACAATAATCCACACATTCTTGACTAGTAATCTTTTTAATACCAGCACAATCACATGTGCATCTAGAAAAGGTTTTTTAAACAAACCAACATGTTTGTTGTATAACAATTTTTTGGGTCACATTACTAAAAGTAGAAATGTCCATTTAAGGTAAAACAGGCATGTTTAAACCAACAAGAAAGACACCAATCTGGAACTTACAAAGTTCAAATTTTAAAGAAATTGAAGGCAATATCAGACATGAGTATTTAGAAACTGTGTTTAATATTGCGTTCAGTTGGGGTGAAGTCACCCCTGGAAAAGCCAAATTTTGAAGATGCACGCAAATTGCCGAATGTCAACATGTGCTAGCTGCCATCATGGGGGGATTAAGGGACAAGTTTTGGGGGTGCAACCCCTTCCTCCCAGCTACTTTATTATTGAGGAAGGGGTTGCACCCCCAAAACGCATACATTGATCTCCCGTGATGGCAGATAGCACATGTTGACACACTGTGTGCATCTTCAAAATTTGGCTTTTCTCGAATATGTCAAAAAATGTGAGAAATTTTTAGATCCCAAAAAGCACAAAAAAGGGATGGGATTTGAAGGGGTTTTAAACTCTCCCTAAAACATCAATGACGTTCTTCATTTTTTTTTGAACATCATTGATGTTTTTCTGGATGTTTTCCAAGTCCCTATTATACCCCATGATCTCCCCGATCAGGATCTGGGCACTCTCACTGGTGAAATGACCTGGATCCACAACATCACGATCACCTAAAAAGATAGAAACAAAAACACACCATGTATTATAAATATGCCAGCATCCATCTCTTCGCTGAGCCTGTGGTCGCAGACACTCACCTGTTGTGGTGACAATTTCCACCACAAGTCCTTCCTCCTCCTCCTCCTGTTGTCTTTGGTGGGTCTCCACTTCTTCCTGAGGTGGGGGGTCTGTGGTCTCCATGGGTGAGTGGTGTCCTCCGAGTCTTTTCTCCCCTATGTAAAAAAAATAGGTATACTTAGCACACAGATATTTGATGGCAGAAATAGGAATATGAAACATTGCTTGGAAGTGGGGTACAATTGTCTATTTTGGCAGAGTCACATTCAAGTAGTCCAGGTGCTACTTGTATAAATGAAGTGTCCAATAATTCAGTACAAATCAATTCATAAAAATACATAAAACTCAAAGTGCAAAAATTAGTGTCCAAAAGAGTAGGCATTCCTCATGCTCTTCCTATAAGGTGTGCAAACAATGGCGTGCTTCAGTGCCCTCCAGTGACCCCCAATTGCTCATGCGCTCACCTCTGAGCGTGCAACACAGTGGTTAAACAGTGTCTAAACACGCATTAGAGCCACTCCAGGGCTCATACAGGGTCAACTGGTAATGATCTGTACCTCGCTCAGATAAACACCAATGGCAACATGTATGAGAAAAAAAGGAGACTACATTGCATAATACCGCCAGGGATTTATTAAAAACATAAAACCAATTCCCTCCAGGAGGGTACTCACAATGTTTAGGTGCGTAAGTGCACCATCCTATCCAGAGTATGGTATACAGGAATACAGGTAAATCCTATGGCGTGCGGTGCGGTGTGTATTCCTCTGCCTGTCTGTGTTGAAAGCTCCGTCCTGCCCCTCCCCTACACGTCTTCGGCACAGGGATCACGTGCCTTCATCTGTGGCGATCCAGCGTGGAAGGAAGCGTCTATGGAAGACCAGAGAGTGATGACCTGGATTCAGTCTGGTCTGGCAAAATATGCAGCCTCTTGTAGTACCACAGCCTGGGAACATACATGTCATCTGCTGCTTTCAGGATCTCTTGGACTTCTGGACTAGACCGCACTCCCTTACATATGGACTCCTCAGGCCACCAATTTTGCTGTAAAATAATTGATGTCTGCCCTGGGGGTCAAAGGCTTTGCCAAATTATGATGTTTCTCCAGCGTTGCCTCCCTCTTTGTTTGGTTCTGAGCCCTTAATAAAGGAATTTTTGTTTCAATTATATTTGCCTATGTGTGTTTTCCTTCAAAAAGGACAGTTGTATTAAACAATTTTAAACATTGCAGTGTGACGAAAGTGCTCTATCCATTCCGAACGCTAATTTTACCAGACCAAGCTGTTCCGTCTCGGAATTTCTTCTGAGCATGCATGGCACTTTGTGCGTTGGAATTGTCCACACGCGGTCAGAATTGGATTTTGTTGTCCGAAAATTTCATAGCCTGCTCTCAAACTTTGTGTGTCGGAAAATCAGATGGAAAATGTCCGATGGAGCCCACACATGGTCGGAATTTCCGACAACAAGTTCCGATCGCACATTTTCCATCGGAAAGTCTAACCGTGTGTAGAGGGCATTATGCCCTCTGCACACGATCGGACATTGATCAGACATTCCGACCAAAAACTTGTCTGATTTTTTCCAACGGATTTTGGGCCAAACTTATCTTGCATACACACGGTCGCACAAAGTTGTCGGAAAATCTGATCATTCTGAACCTAAGTACGTCGGGACTATAAATGGGGCCATCCCTTAAAGACCGTCTTGTTCACAGTCATTTTGAGATCTCCAATCCTGTTGAATCTATTAGTCCAGGTACTTTTGCATGTGGGCATTGCGATGTCTGTCCCTTTTTAATTAACAGTGTCAATTTTGTTCTTCCTGATGGTCGTACTCACTCTTTGAAATATAAAATTACGCCAAATCCAAATTTGGAATCCCATAGCTTACATCAATACTTATGGTCTGGAACTTTGAAACCTGCTTTTTAAAAGTGTACTAATACTTTAATTTTGTATGAATGCAACAAATAGCACCCCTTACTTGGGAGAAGTCATGATACCCAAGGGCTGTCTTCTTGGCAAATCTGTCTGGTTAGACATATGAGAATTGCTATTGTGGATATCTCAAGGGAAAAAGCTGGTTTTAGGTCAGGGACTCCTTTGTAGAAATGGAAGGATAGAAATGCCAGCTCTGGAACTTGCCCGTGGGTAAAGAAATCATGAAAGGCAGCTCCCATGTGTTTATCCTGACAGGTTACATTACAAGTAGTAAGCTTAAAATGATCTCCTGTAGCTGAAGTGCTACCTCTGCAAGCAGTTTTCTAATTTATTCTTTGCAATTGGTTGGATAGCCCTGATGTAGTAAGTTGGTTTTGTTGATCCTTTGTTAACTTATGTGGATATCTACAGAGAGCACGCCAAACTCATCACATGATTTGTTGGATTGAAGCAGCTATCTACATTAAAATCAAATTACTACACCATGATCCATACTTTCTTTTCCTGAAGATATACAAAAGTTCCAAAAGATTTATATGCAGTGTGAACAATAAGGTGGCTGTGGACACTTGGATTTTGCAAAAGCGTATGACACAGTTCCCCACACATGGCTAATATGTAAGGTAAAGTCTACAGGCTTGGAAAGATCAATTTGTAAATGGATATAAAACTGGCTAAAAAACGAATTCAGAGAGTAGTGGTTAATGATTCTTATGCCCTGTACACACGGTCGGATTTTCCGACGGAAAATGTGCGATCGGAGCGTGTGTGGGCTCAATCAGACATTTTCCATTGGATTTTCCGACACACAAAGTTTGACCGACTGTGTGTGGACAATTCCGATGCACAAAGTGCCACGCATGCTCAGAAGAAATTCTGAGACGGAACAGCTCGGTCTGGTAAAATTAGCGTTCGGAATGGATATAGCACTTTCGTCACACTACAATGTTTAAAATTGTTTAATGCTGCACACTCTCTTCTTCTTTATAATGCTAGAAGAATGAAGTAGTTTTGCTGCTGATATTCACACAGACTTCTCACAAACTTCTTTCTTTATTATTTATCATGATTTCATCAATATATTTTGATTTGTCACATCTGTCAAAAAAGATATGTTTTTTTGGGGGTTTGTATTGTTTTCAAGCCTGATCGTGTTTTTATTTTTGTTTATTTTTTTGATTTTACATCCTGAATATTTTTGGGTGTGTTTTAAGTGTCAAGTTATCACCACACCATTATTATCTTCTATTATTTAATCTCAAGAAGGTTGCTTGGTGTTGGTGTCCCTTGTTAATTTCACATTGTAGTTTTGAAATGTACCTGCCTCCTCACAAACAAACTGTCCTTTTTGAAGGAAAACACACATAGGCAATTATAATTGAAACACAAAATCCTTTATTAAGGGCTCAGAACCAAACAAAGAGGGAGGCAACGCTGGAGAAACAGCAGAAATTTGCGAAGCCTTTGGCCCCCAGGGCAGACATCAATTATTTTACAGCAAAATTGGTGGCCTGAGGAGTCCATATATATAAGGGAGTGCAGTCTGATCCAGAAGTCCCAGAGATCATGAAATCAGCAGATGACATCTATGTCCCTAGGCTGTGGTCAAACAAGAGCCTGCATCTTTTGACAGACCAGACTGAACCCAGGTCATCACTCTCTGGTCTTCATTCCACGCTTCCTTGCACGCTGTGGCTCTGGTGGTGGAATTGTGGCAGGAGGAGGATGGTCCAACTCACACAGGTGGGTTTTGTGTGTGATTTTGCCCCTCACCCCCTTAGTTAGTGTTTTGTAAAGAAGGTCCTCACACAGGAGGCGTTGACCCTCCTGCATGCCCTGCAGTTTTGTGGCAGCCATGGATGCAAAGACCTCTTCAGGAGTGGGTAAGGCTCTGAGGGATGCAGAAGCCTTCTGAATCAGCCTGAGTGCTGAATATTGCATGTTACTCCCCTTCCTGGGTCTTTTGGTTGGAAGGCGGAGGGGAGGAATCTGCGATTCTGTCAGGCTCCTACTGGGCCCGACCTTTTCCTGGCTGCCACTTAGCCCTGCCTCCTCCTGGCTGCCACTAACCCCTGCCTCCTCCTGACTGCCACATTCCACAGCCTCCTCCTGTGTGCCACATTCCAGAGCCTCATCCTGGCTGAGGTCTTCCTGTGTATGAAAAAGGGACATCATTTTAGTTTTTTCTTCATCAATTACACACAATTTTCACCTCATGACTGTTGCAAATTGAATGTTAACAAATATAACAGACTATCATTCTGAGCCCAGCATTTTTCATTCTTGTCCCAATCACTTTTGCCCACTACTGTCTATTGACATTTAGTGATCAATAATAACATCTAGTAAACATCATTTATTTATTGACCAGAAATCTGTAGAACAATGTCATATCTGGCTCCAGCTGGGCTCCTCCACTTCTTCCTGTCTGGAAGTCCCAGGTTGGACATTGGAAGCCTCAGCTGGGGTGGAAGATAGGGTGGAAGGAAGAGTAGAAGGAAGGGTTGAGAGGGATTCCCTGACTCCAGTCTGGTCTGACAGAAATCGCAGTCTCTCATAGTACCACAGCCTGGGGACATAAACGTCATCTGCTGCAGCTCCGGATCTCTGGGAATCCGTGACCTTCTTGCACTCCCTTAGATAAGTGCTCCTCAGGCCACCAATTTTGGCTTTTAAATAGGGGATGGTTGCTGTGGGGACCGCCGGCTTCACCAACTACTGCAGTTTCTCCAGCGCTGCCTGCCTCTTTTGTTTATTATTATATTGCGGGTGTTTCACCTGCCACAGACAGGGCAGCTCCCTTTATTTGTCTATGCACAGGGGGAGAATGTTGTGGTCATTGAAGCCATCCATTTTATCTGCAAGACACAACACAAGACAAACCCTAATGTCAGGCGAAACTCTCCTAATCTTGTTACAATATAGGCCTCAATCTAGAAGCAGTATAGGCCCAAGTTTAGATCCTACCTTCATTATCACGATCGGCGCCTCCAATACTCCTTTCTCCGCTCAAAGATTGTACGTACTACGCATGCGTGTTACGCTTTATATACACTGCGCATGCGTGAAACTCTTCCCGCCCCTGATATTCTTTCTAGTCTATTCCCTGCCCCTTCTCGTTCAGCGCAGTGGGGAAGAGCACATGGCAGAGACACAGCAGGTGCTTGCTAATTACAGCAACAAGGAGGAGGAAAGCCCGGAGCCAGAAACATCCCGATCCCGGAAGAGATGATTTAAGGCCTCAAATATGTCCTTTGGGGAGATGTTGGAGATGGTCGACATCCTGAAGAGGGCCGACTGTGACGGGAAGTATGGACCTTACCCCAACCCCAATGTCAGAAAGGCCAAGATCAGGGGGAAAGTAGTCAAGAGTCTGCAGAAAAATTTCGGGGTACGACGTTCCAAGGATCAACTCAGGAAGCGGTGGTCGGACCTCAAATTAAGGGAGCACGAGCAGTACAGAAGGATCAGGAGAGGGCTGCAAAAAAGTAAGCAGTTGTGCTGTGTTCCTATTCTTTATTTTTATTACGTTCGTGCTGCTCCGTGTGCTTTTCCTTACTGTTGTACAGTTTAAAATGGCACCTTTTTATGTTCATGGGCACATTGCTCGTTTGTAAGAAACATTGTTCGGTCGGCATAGAAAACACCATTGTTTTGGTCATATGCATTTGAATACATTTTTTCTAGCCTACTTCTCTTAAAATAATTTTTGAGTCTAGATGGGTTTGTAACTAGAATGTAATGCAAACTAGATTCTGTGTAAGGAGAGGACACTCAGCAGCTGTTTACACATTTGGATGCTGGAGCACTAGTGTGGGACACCAGAACACCCTTTTTATTAGGGGTCCCACACAGGTGCTCCAGTGTATACTATAGGGGTGTCTCCATCTGTAAAGCTTGTACAAAACAGGTAAGTTTTCAAGCTTGACAAAGGAAAACAATATTTCTTCATCTTGGAACTCTGCCAAAACAAGCAATTGTACCCCACTTGAAAGCAATGTTTCATATTCCTATTTCTGCCATCAAATATCTGTGTGCTAAGTATACCTATTTTTTTTTACATAGGGGAGAAAAGACTCGGATGACAACACTCAACCGAGGAGACCACAGACCCCCCACCTCATGAGGAAGGTGAAATCCCCCAAAGCCAAGCAGAGGAGGAGGAGGAAGGAGATGTGGTGGAAATAGTCACCACAACAGGTGAGTATCTGCGACCACAGGCTCAGGTAAGAGATGGATGCCGGCATATTTATAATACATGGTATGTTTTTGTTTCTATATTTTTAGGTGATCATGATGTTGTGGATCCAGGTCATTTCACCAGTGAGAGTGCCCAGATCATGATTGGGGAGATCATGGGGTGTAATAGAGACTTGGAAAACATCCAGAAAAACATCAATGATGTTCAAAACAAAATGAAGAACATCATTGATGTTTTAGGGAGAGTTTAAAACACCTCCAAATCCCTTCCTTTTTTGTGGTCTTTGTAATTTAAACATTTTTTCCATTTTTTGCCATTTTATAGAAAAGCCAAATTTTGAAGATGCACACAGTGTGTCAACATTTGCTATCTGCCATCACGGGAGATCAATGTATGCATTTTGGGGGTGCAACCCCTTCCTCAATAATAAAGTAGCTGTGAGGAAGGGGTTGCACCCACAAAACACGTCCCTTGATCCCCCATGATGGCAGCTAGCACATGTTGACATTCGGCAATTTGTGTGCATCTTCAAATTTTGGCTTTTCCAGGGGTGACTTCACTCCATCTGAACGCAATATCAAACACAGTTTATAAATACTCATGTCTGATATTGCCTTCAATTTCTACAAAAGTTGAACTTTGTAAGTTCCAGATTTGTGTATTTCTTGTTTGTTTGAAACATGCCTGTTTTACCTTAAATGGACATTTCTACTTTTATTAATGTGACCCAAAAAATTGTTATACAACAAACATGTTGGTTTGTTTTAAAAAACCTTTTAGAAATGCACATGTGATTGTGCTGGTATTAAAAAGATTGATACTCAAGAATGTGTGGATTACTGTTTCAATGCTCCTAAAATTTTGTTGTGGTAAAATTGGTGTTTTCAGTGACAATGGGGGTTATTTCCTAAGGGCAAATCCACTTTGCACTACAAGTGCAGTTTCAGTGCAAGCTCAAGTGCATTTGTAGTGCAAAGTGTATTTTCCTTTAGTAAATAACACCTAACAGTGCTTTTTAAGGTTACACAATCACAACATTTTCAGGACTCCCCACATTTCTGTCAGGGTCAGCTAAAAGACACAAGCAGTAAATGTCAGCAAAGATTTTAGTAGTTACATTTTTTTTTATTTGAAAAATGCATCAGACATTGTCTGGCATATTGATGGCCCCCCTACCCGCAAAGTAATCAAGGTATCTAAGACGGACCTCGCGGGCACTCAGGGGGGGCAAGCCAGGATGGCCACTTTCAAGCGCCATCAGGGTTGGTTTATTTCCTTGAATTCCAGCCTCAGGCCCAACTGAGGCAGCATAGTTGGCAGAATTTCGACTGAAAAAGTTGTGTAAAACACAGCACGCCAGGATGATATGATTCAGTTTATACTCCGCCATGTGTATGGGTGTAAGAAATAGGTGGAACTGGCTGGCCATGATTCCAAACATGTTCTCCACCACTCTTCTGGCTCTGGCCAGTGGTAAATAAAAACCCTCTGGTCCAGGGTGAGGGTCCTCATCGGGAATGGCCGCATAAGATGGTCCCCCAGCACAAACGCTTCATCAGCAACAAAGATGAATGGGAGTCCTTCCACATTGTCTTCTGGAGGTGGCAAGTCCAAGCTGCCATTCTGGAGATGCCTGTAGAACTCTGTCTGGGCAACGACTCCACCATTGGACATCCGGCCATTCTTCCCCACATCCACATACAGGAACTCATAAGTAGCCGACACCACTGCCAACATCACAATACTATTGAACCCCTTATAATTATAATAGTATGACCCGAGTTGGGTGGTGGGACGATGTGAACGTGTTTCCCATCAATTGCCCCTCCGCAGCTCCATAGTAGTGCTTTACCCCAAACACCCCCTAAAATGTGTAAAAATTAGATTTGTGCTTTAAATTCAGGCAGAGTGGCAGAGGCTTTTTTTGGTGTCCCAAAATCATTTGGAACCCTCCCTCCCCCCAACTGCTAACTCAGCTGATAACAATCCTCTATCTGCTGACTTTGCCAAACCCATACACACTATACTCACCTCTTTTGTGGTCAGATTTATGGATGAATTCCCCAAAGCATGTAGTGCAAGGGCCTACCTGAATACTTTCAAATGGTAATGTTAAAAGTTTTTGTATCCTATTATTATCTTGATAGGTAATAGCAGAATGTAAAAATGTGCTAAAATGTGTAGAGTGTGTATTTATATCTTTGTATTATGACACTTCCTTCCAACCCACAGGAATGGCAGACTGTGGCGATCGGAAATTCAGACAACTTTGTGCGACTTTGTGTATGCAAAACAAGTTTGAGCCAACATCCATTGGAAAAAATCCATGGATTTTGTTGTCGGAATGTCCAATCAATGTCTGATCGTGTGTACAGGTTATGGTTATCAGTAGGGATGAGCCGAACACCCCCCTCCCGGTTCGGTATGTGACAGAACTTGCAAACAGACAAAAAATTAGTGCGAACATACGGACACTGTTAAAGTATATGGGACATGAACTTGAACAATCCAAAGTGCTAATTTTAAAGGCTTATATGCATGTTATTGCCATAAAAAGTGTTTGGGGACCCAGGTACTGCCCCAGGGGACATGTATCAATGCAAAAAAAAGTTTTTAAAATGGCTGTTTTTTCAGGAGCAGTGATTTTAAGAACGCTTAAAATGAAACAATAAGGATTAAATATTGCTTTAAATATCATGCCTGGGGCCCCCTTAGTCTGCCTGTAAAGTAGCACATTTTACCCATGATTAGAAAAGTACTGCAGCAAAATGACATTTCTAAAGGAAAAAATGTCATTTAAAATTGCTCATGGCTGTAATGTATTGCCAGATCCCGGCAATATACATAAAAAAATAAAAAATAAAAAAACAGTGTGGGGCCCCCCAGCCCATAACAGGCCCTTCTGGTCTGGTATGGATATTAACCACTTGGTTACTGGACACCTAAACCCCCCTCCTGCCCATACCAATTTTAAACTTTTAGCGCTGTCACTCTTTGAACGACAATTGCGCGATCATACAACACTGTACCCAAATTAAATTTTTATATTTTTTCCCACAACTAGAGCTTTCTTTTGGTGGTATTTGATCACCTCTGGGTTTTTTATTTTTTGTTAAAAAAAATTTTAAAAGCGTGAAATGTTTCAAGATAATACAAAACCGTTTTATATTTTGTTAATAAATTTTGCAAACATATCATTTTTCTCTATCATTGATGTACGCTGATGAGGCTGCACTGATGGGCACTGATAGGCTGCAATGATGGGCACCGATAGGCTGCACTGATGGGCACTGAAAAGGTGGTACTGATATGCGGAACTGGTGGGCACTGATGAGGTGGCACTGGTGGGCACTGATAGGTGGCATTGGTGGGCACTGAGAGGTGGCACTGATGGGTGGCACTGATAGGTGGCACTGAAGGACATTGATAGGTGGAACTGAAGGGCATTAATAGGTGGCACTGATAGGTGGCACTGATAGCTGGCAGTGATGGGCACTGATAGGTGGCAAGGATGGACACTGATGGGTGGCAGTGATGGGCACTGATCGGCACTGGTAGGTGACACTGATAGGCAGCACTGCTAGGTGGCACTGATGAGGCACTGATTGGCATCACTGGTGGGCATTGATAGGTGGCACTCATGGGCATTGATAGGTGGCACTGATTGTTGTCACTGTTATGCACTGGTGGGCACTGATTTACTGCACTGTGGGCATTGGTAGGTGGCACTGGAAGGCAGAACTGATTGGCACAGATGAGGCGGCTTTGCTGCTTCCTCTTCGGGACTGATATCCCTTGCACAGAAGCTGGTGAACAGCTTTTTTTTCTCCTCACGCTGTTAACATGAGGAGGAAAAAAAAGACCAATCTTCTCTTTACATCACGTGATCAGCTGTCATTGGCTGACAGCTGATCACGTGGTAAGGGGCCAGGATAGACCCCTTTCTCTGATCTGTGATCACCCGAGTCTCATTGACTCGGTGATCACAGCACACAGGGCGCGCGGGGGAGCGTGCAAAGGGGCAGCCCCGCTGTAGCCGTCATTCGGCTATAGCGTGGATGTGAAGGAGTTAAGGTGAACTCCACGCCCAATTTTTTTTTTAAATTGCGTGGGGGTCCCCCCCAAAATCCATACCAGACCTGAGCCTGGTATGGATCTGGGGAACCCATGCCATTTTTTTCTTAATTCTGTCATAGGGCTCCCCTTAACCACTTCAATACACTATATTATATAATGTACACTGCACTATATACTCTGCACTGTATTATATATACTACACTGAGGGCACTATATACTGTGAACTGCAGTAGATATACTTTACGGACTGCACTATATACTCTGCTGAAAAATTGGGCCTTAGACCCATTTTACACTGGGGCACTTTGCAGGTGCTACAGCATTAAAAATAGTGCCTGCAAAGCGCCCTGAAAGAGCCACTCCTCACACTCCAGTGTGAAAGCCCAAGGGCTTTCACACTGGATCGGTGCACTGGCAGGATGGTAAAAAAAGTCCTGCTAGCAGCATCTTTGGAGTGGTGAAGGAGCGGTGTGTCCCCAGTGTGAAAGGGGCCATAGGTGTTGGTGGTGGCACAACACCGTAACCCCTCACAGTTACTCTTGTTGGGCGGAGGAACGGTCCCTGCTGTTAAATATTATTTCAAATATTGTAATTACATGCCCCTGTTATACAGGGGCAGAAACATTGGGCTTTAGGTGTTGGTTGTGCCAGAACACTAACCCCTCACAGTTACTCTTGTAGGGTACAGGAATGGTCCCTGTTGTTAAATATTATTTCAGAGGCTGCTTGCTCTCTTTTAGTGGCCTGTCAGCGTCTGCCTCTCCTTGTCCTTTCGGACATGATGGGTACCGCACTGCACTGTATTATATACTGTGTACACTGCCTGCACTGTATAAGAAACTGTACACACTGTATTATATACTGTGTACACCGCCTGAAGTATATTTGAAAATGTACACACTGTATTATATACTGTGTACACCACCTGCACTGTATTATCTACTGTACACTGCCGAATGCACTGTATATATAGGCTACACTGAATGCAGAGTATATACGATATATATATATATATATATATATATATATATATATATACTAGTCTGACTGTATATATATATATATATATATATATATATATATATATATATATATATATATATATATATATATATCAAATACACTGCCACTAACTAACTTGCCTGCCTAATCTAGCTCAAGCTCTCTATCTCCGTCCACTATAACACACTATACGGGCACTGCCTTATATAGTGTGGGGCGTGGTCTTAGTCCCCCTGAGCCATGATTGGCCAAATTATGGCTCTCACTGACCAAAGCATGCAGGTCAGGTGTGTGTCTTGGCCAATCATCATATAGCAATGCACTGCGGTCTTGCAGTGCATTATGAGGCACATAAATTTGCAGCGCATACCCAATAAAATTTGGTGTTCGGTGAAAGGGCGAACACCCGATGTTCGGGTCGAACTTACGTTCGACTCGAACGTGAAGCCAATCCCTAGTTATCAGCGGTGTATTCCAAGGTTCAGTGTTGGGACCCTTACTTTTTAATATCTTTATGAATGATATAGGGTCTGGGATTAAATGTACCATTTCTGTCTTTGCAGATGACACTATGCTATGCAGTGGATTAATGTCCTTACAGGATGTCTCCAACTTACAAGCCAACTTACAAGCCAACCTCAATGCACTGTCTAATTGGGCAACTAAGTGGCAAATGAGGTTTAATGTTGATAAATGTAAAGATATGCACTTGGGGGCTAAGAATATGTATGCATCATACATACTAGGGGTAGTACAACTGGGGGAATCCATGGTGGAGAAGTATCTGGGGGTTTTGGTAGATCATAAGCTGAATAATAGCATGCAATGCCAAGCTGCGGTTATCAAAAGTGAGCAAAGACTTTTCTGTATTAAGAGAGGTATGGACACTAGACAGAGATAAATCATTATGCCCCTGTACAAATCATTAGTAAGACCTCATCTGGAATATGCAGTTTAGTTTTGGACACCAGTTCTCAAAAAGTATATCAGGGAACTGGAGAAAGTGAAAGAGAAGGGCAACCAAACTGATAAGAAGCATGGAGGAGCTTAGCTATGAGGAAAGATTAGAGGAACTGAATTTATTCTCTCTTGAGAAGAGGAGATTAAGTGGAGATATGATCACTATGTACAAATACATAAGGGCAGTGGCGTAGCGTGGGGGGTGCAGGGGTGCCGTGGCCCCGGGCGTGACATTTAGGGGGATGAAATTTCATGCCAGTAGTGTCACTACTGGCTGCCTCCTCCTAATTTTAATTTCCACTACACTATACTGGTATATATACTATACACTATATTGGTCTGGACTCTGGAGGATAGGAGGAGGAGGAGGAGAAGACAGCAGCCCCGGCGGCTCACACTTTCTAGTGCTTGTCTCCCCTACGCTGTGGCCACCATGTTCAGTGTCCAATGCCCTGTGATTGGGCGTATGAGGGTCATGTGCAGTGTGGGGCTGGCCTGTCTGCAATCACGGTTGCTCCTGAAGTCCCGCCTCCGCACATGACCCCCATACACCTAATCACAGTGTACCGGGAAACACTAAACATGGCAGCCAGAGCTCGGGGGAGACAAGCACTGGAAAGTGTGAGCCACCGGGGCTGCTGTCTTCTCTTCCTCCTCCTATCCTCCAGAGTCCAAACCAATGCAGGACAAGAAGGTGAAGAATGAATGGACACGGACTGGGGGGAGAGAGGCGCTGTATATGAAGTTTCCGTATAGGAAGACTGTAGGCAGGACAGTATAGTGGTCAGTGTAGTGTAGTGTACAGTGTGGTATAGTGGTCAGTATTGTGGTCAGTATAGTGGTCAGTAGGGATGAGCCGAACACCCCCCTGTTCGGTTTGCACCAGAACATGCGAACAGGAAAAAAGTTTGTTTGAACACGCAAACACTGTTAAAGTCTATGGGACACGAACATAAATAATCAAAAGTGCTAATTTTAAAGGCTTATATGCAAGTTATTGTAAAAAGTGTTTGGGGACCTGGGTCCTGCCCCAGGGGACATGGATCAATGCAAAAAAAAGATTTAAAAACGGCCGTTTTTTCAGGAGCAGTGATTTTAATAATGCTTAAAGTCAAACAATAAAAGTGTAATATCCCTTTAAATTTTGTAGCTGGGGGTGTCTATAGTATGCCAGTAAAGGGGCGCATGTTTCCTGTGTTTAGAACAGTCTGACAGCAAAATGACATTTCGAAGGAAAAAAGCCATTTAAAACTACTCGCGGCTATTGCATTGCCGGTCCGACAATACACATAGAAGTTCATTGATAAAAACAGCATGGGAATTCCTCACAGGGAAACCCCGAACCAAAATTTTAAAAAAAATGACGTGGGGGTCCTCCTAAATTCCATACCAGGCCCTTCAGGTCTGGTACGGATTTTAAGGGGAACCCCGCGCCAAAATAAAAAAATACGGCGTGGGTTCCCCCCAAAAATCCATACCAGACCCTTATCCGAGCACGCAACCTGGCAGGCTGCAGGAAAAGAGGGGGGGACGAGAGAGCACCCCCCTCCTGAACCATACCAGGCCACATGCCCTCAACATTGGGAGGGTGCTTTGGGGTAGCCCCCCAAAACACCTTGTCCCCATGTTGATGAGGACAAGGGCCTCATCCCCACAACCCTGGACGGTGGTTGTGGGGGTCTGCGGGCAGGGGGCTAATCGGAATTTGGAAGCCCCCTTTAACAAGGGGACCCCCAGATTCCGCCCCCCCTGTGTGAAATGGTAAGGGGGTATGCGGAGCGGCCCGGAGAAGAAAATGAAGAAGAGAAGAAGAGAAGAAAAGAAGAAGATGAAGAAGAAGATGAAGAAGAGAAGATGATGAAGAGAAGAGCGGGAGCCTCCCCCCATGCCATGGGTGCGGAACGGCCCGAGGAGAAGAAGATAGAAGAAGCCACGGAGGAGATGCTGGACGAGAATGCCGGAGGAAGATCCAGAAGAGCCAGAAGAACCAGAAGAAGAAGATGAAGGAAGATAGAAGAAAGAAGAAGCATTTAAATAAAGGAATTGTCAAAAACTGTCTCTTGTCATTTTTAACATTTTTGACAGTTTTTTAGTGAAATGGTAGGGGTACTTTTGTACCCCCTTACCATTTCACACAGGGGGGGGCCGGGATCTGGGGGTCCCCTTGTTAAAGGGGGCTTCCAGATTCCGATAAGCCCCCCGCCCACAGACCCCCACAACCACCGGCCAGGGTTGTGGGGATGAGGCCCTTGTCCTCATCAACATGGGGACAAGGTGTTTTGGGGGCTACCACAAAGCACCCTCCCAATGTTGAGGGCATGTGGCCTGGTACGGATCAGGAGGGGGGCGCTCTCTCGTCCCCCCCTCTATTCCTGCGGCCCGCCAGGTTGCGCGCTCGGATAATGGTCTGGTATGGATTTCTGGGGGGACCCCACGCCGTTTTTTTTTTTTTTTGGCGCGGGGTTCCCCTTAAAATCCATACCAGGCCCTTAATTTAGGGGGACCCCCACGTCATTTTTTTTTTTAAATTTTGGCAGGGGTTCCCCTTAATATTTATACCAGACCTGAAGGGCCTGGTATGGAATTTTGGGGAACCCCCACGTCATTTTTTTTTAAATTTTGGTTTGGGGTTCCCCTGTGGGGAATTTCCATGCCGTTTTTATCAATGAACTTCTATGTGTATTGTCGGACCGGCAATGCAATAGCTGCGAGTAGTTTTAAATGGCTTTTTTCCTTCGAAATGTCATTTTGCTGTCAGACTGTTCTAAACACGGGAAACATGCGCCCCTTTACAGGCATACTATAGACACCCCCCAGCTAAGAAATTTAAAGGGATATTACACTTTTATTGTTTGAATTTAAGCATTATTAAAATCACTGCTCCTGAAAAAACGGCCGTTTTTAAAACTTTTGATTTGCATTGATCCATGTCCCCTGGGGCAGGACCCAGGTCCCCAAACACTTTTTATGACAATAACTTGCATATAAGCCTTTAAAATTAGCACTTTTGATTTCTCCCACAGACTTTTAAAGGGTGTTCCGCGGCATTCGAATTTACCGCGAACACCCCAAATTGTTCGCTGTTCGGCGAACTTGTGAACAGCCAATGTTCAAGTCGAACATGAGTTCGACTCGAACTCAAAGCTCATCCCTAGTGGTCAGTGTAATGTAGTGTACAGTATAGTGGTCAGTGTAGTGGTCAGTATAGTGTAGTGGACAGTGTAGTGGTCAGTATAGTGTAGTGGACAGTATAGTGGTCAATGTACTGTAGTGGACAGTATAGTGTAGTGGGCAGTATAGTGGTCAGTGTAGGGGACAGTGTAGTGTAGTGGTCAGTGTAGTGTAGAGGTCAGTATAGTGTAATGGACAGTATAGTGATCAGTGTAGTGTAGTGGTCAGTGTAGTGCAGTGGACAGTATAGTGTAGTGGACAGTATAGTGGACAGTATAGTGTAGTGGACAGTGTAGTGGTCAGTATAGTGTAGTGGACAGTGTAGTGGTCGGTGTAGTGTAGTGGACAGTTTAGTGGTCAGTGTAGTGGTCAGTGTAGTATAGTGGATAGTGTAGTGGTCAGTATAGTGTAGTGGACAGTATAGTGTAGTGGACAGTATAGTGGTCAGTGTAGTGAACAGTATAGTGTAGTGGTCAGTATAGTGTAGTGGACAGTGCAGTGGTCAGTATAGTGTAGTGGGCAGTATAGTGTAGTGGACAGTGTAGTGGACAATATAGAGGTCAATGTAGTGGACAGTATAGTGTAGTGGACAGTGTAGTGGTCAGTGTAGTGGTGTGGACAGTATAGTTGTCAGTGTAGTAGACAGTATAGTGGTCAGTGTAGTGGACAGTATAGTGTAGTGGTCAGTATAATGTAGTGGACAGTATAGTGGTCAGTGTAGTGGTCAGTATAGCGTAGTGGACAGTATAGTGGTCAGTGTAGTGGACAGTATAGTGTAGTGGTCAGTGTAGTGGTGTGGACAGTATAGTTGTCAGTGTAGTGTAGTAGACAGTATAGTGGTCAGTGTAGTAGACAGTATAGTGTAGTGGTCTCGGTGGGTGCTAAAAGTCCGCAGGTTAGGGGGCGCAAATTACTTGCCTTGCCCTGGGTGCTGAAACCCACACTACGCCACTGCATAAGGGGTCCATATAGTGATCCAGCGAAAATACGATCGCCTCTCGGGGGATCAGGAAGGAATTTTTCCCCCTGCTGTAGCAAATTGGATCTTGCTTTACTGGGGTTTTTTGGCCTTCCTCTGGATCAACTGTGGGTGAAGAATTGTGTATATGTCTTTTTTTAACCTGACTAGCTATGTAACTACTGTATGTAACAATGATACTGCTTCAAATCTAATAATGGGATAGACAAAAAAAAGCACAGAAATGTGTATCCTTACTATCATAACTGCCAACCATGCACTTTCAAGGGTCATCTATAAAGTATGTTCAAACGTGCAAATGTGCTCTAACCCATAACAATCAATCATGCTTCTGTTTTGATAGTCAGACTTGCACTAGATCAATCAAAGGTGATTAGTTGCTGCATATTTGCACTTTCCTGATAATTATCCCTTTCAACAGCTTAACCTCTCAATGACCGCATTTCTTTGCAATCACAAATGGTTGAACAATGCTATACTATGCCTCCAAGATTTATCAGGTCAGGTTTTCATTTTAGATTCTTGTTAAGGCATACAGTACAGTATGTTTTTTAGGATATGCACAGCAGGGGTGCCGATGCTTGTGGCCGATGGTCGCTATGACCGCTGGCCATGAGCGATTGCGGGCACGAGAGGCAGAACAGGGAAGTGTGTGTGTAAACACACAAATCCCTGTTCTGTTCTGTGAGGCGTGACAGATTGTGTCTTCCTATTAGCTAAGAACCATGATCTGTCACTTCCTCTAGGTCAGTCCCCTCCCCCTACAGTGAGAAACACACATAGGGAACACAGTTAACCCCTTGATCGCCCCCTAGTGTTAACTCCTTCCCTGCCAGTGACATTTTTACAGTAATCAGTGCATTTTTATAGCACTGATCACTGTATAAATGCCAATGGTCCCAAAAAATGTGTCAAAAGTGTCTGATGTGTCCGCCATAATGTTGCAGTCCTGATAAAAATCGCAGATCACTGCCATTACTAGTAAAAAAAAAAAAAAATAATAAAAATGCTATAAATCTATCCCCTATTTTGTAGATGCTATAACTTTTGCGCAAACTAATCAATATACGCTTATTGTGACTTTTTTACCAAAAATATTTAAAAGAATACATATCAGCCTAAACTGAGAAAAAATTAGCTTTTTTTAAAAAAAATGGGGATATTTAGCAAAAAGTACAAAATATTGAGTTTTTTTCAAAATTGTCTTGCTTTTTTTGTGTAAAGTGCAAAAAATAAAAACCACAGTGGCACTCAAATACCACCAAAAGAAAACTCTATTTGTGGGAAAAAAAGGACATCAATTTTGTTTGGGTACAATGTCGCACGGCTGCACAATTGTCAGGTAAAACGATGCAGTGCCAAATCACAAAAAATGGCCCGGTCATTCAGCAGTCAAAGCTAAAGTGGTTAAAGAGGATATTCCAAAGTATTAATAACGAAACAGAGACAAAGGGATTATGATCCTACTTCTGACAACTTGTTACTTGCACAGAATAAAATTGATCTTGATTTTTGTTTCCATTTTCCAGAAATGTCCTACTGGTGGATCCTCTCTAGTGACCAAAACCTGTTTGTTGCAAATACTTCTCTTTGTGTGACCAGCTATTGCAATTCTTGTAGTCTGTGTGATTTACTTGTACACATTGATTTACAGTTTTCCACCAAGACATCATTTTAGCTCTCTCCACCTAAACTAGGGTGTTGTCTTACCCCAGATGTGCTACCTGTCACCAACATGCTTTCTGGGACTATTTTCTCCATTCACAACCCTGGTAAACACATTACAGTTTGACACTTGCTCTGTTTTGGCTCTGACTTTAAATACCTTCATCGTTACCCTTCCAGCCCTCTATATGTTGGCAAAACCATTACTACATTTTGGAAAAGGTTTAACAATAGAACTAAAAGCAATCTCCTTTGTATATTAAAATCAGCCATTGGCCTCACATTTTGTTCAGCATCAGCACCCTTTACCTACTTTAAAGTGTATGATCAATAAGCATGTGCTATTGTCACCCGGGGGGAGAACGTCTTCACCTCCAAAATGAAATCCAATAGATCCATGAGTTGTAGATACTATCCCTGAGGGGGCTCAATGAACACATTTATTTTAACTGCCTTCTTTGATTTACCTTATGGACCTTTGAGCCCTCCTGCCTTTTGGGGAAAATAGCATGTATTTATTATAGCCATTACAAATTTTAGCCCTCCAGCTCTTCTTGGCTCTATGGTCTGGCTATCATCTCTATCCGGTTGTATATTTCAAAGTCCAAGGGTCCCAATTGCTATTTCATGGATAAGTGGGTTATTGTTATGTAATTTTTCCTGGTTGTTTAATAGGGATAAGCCCGATATGCAGCGTTTGCGGCAAATTCGAAAGCCGCGGAACGCCATTAAAGTCTATGGGACATGAACATGAAAAACCAAAAGTGCTAATTTTAAAGGCTTATATGCAAGTTATTGTCATAAAAAGTGTTTGGGGACCTGGGTCCTGCCCCAGGGGACATGTATCAATGCAAAAAAATTTTAAAAAACGACCGTTTTTTTCGGGAGCAGTGATTTTAATAATGCCTAAAGTGAGAAAAATAAAAATTAAATATCTCTATAAATATCTTGCCTGGGGGGTGTCCTTAGTATGCCTGTAAAGTAGCGCATTTTCCCCGTGTTTACAACATCACCACAGCAAAATGACATTTCTAAAGGAATAAATGTCATTTAACCGCTTGCCGACCAGCCGCCACAGTTGTACTGCGGCAACATGACTCGGCTGCACGAATCGCCATCATGTTACGTCGCTTCTAGATTTGGCCACTAGGTGCCCCCTGCTCGCCCATGGAGCCGATGCGAGTGCCCGGCAGCCGCGATCACCACTGGGCTCAGGCACATGGAGAACCAGGATCTGTGTGTGTACATTTTGACACTTTTTTTGGTGAATGGGTAGGGGTACAATGTACCCCTACCCATTCACATGGGGGGGCGGGATCTAGGGGTCCCCTTGTTAAAGGGGGCTTCCAGATTCCAATAAGTCCCCCACCCGCAGACCCCCACAACCGCAAGAGTTGTGGGGATAAGGCCCTTGGCCCCATCAACATGGGGACAAGGTGCTTTGGGGGGGACCCCAAAGCATCCTCCCATGTTGAGGGCATATGGCCTGGTACGTTTCAGGAGGGGGCGGGGCGCTCTCTCGCACCCTTCTTTCCTGTGGCCTGCCAGGTTGCGTGCTTGGATAAGGGTCCGGTATAAACTTTGGGGGGGCCCCTACACCATTTTTTTACATTTTGGCTCGGGGTTCCCCTTAATATTCATACCAGACCCAAAGGGCCTGGTAATGGACTGGGGGGAACCCATGCCGTTTTTTTTTCATGATTTTCATCTATATATCCTGGACGCGACAATTCTTTAGAAATTTAATTTTGCTGTCGTATTGTTCAGGCACGATATTTAAAGGAATATTTCATTTTTATTGTTTCACTTTATGCATTATTAAAATCACTGCTCCCGAAAAAAAGTCAGTTTTTAAAACTTTTTTTGCATTGATACATGGCCCCTGGGGCAGGATCCGGGTCCCCAAACACTTTTTATGGCAATAACTTGCATATAAGCCTTTAAAAAAAATGGAGTTGTTCGGCTCATCCCTGTTTTTTAACCTGCCAGTTCTTTCTGCAGCCCTAGCCCTAACCACCCCATAGGGCACTCTAGCATCTGTATGTATCTGATATGATAATGATTACCTTTATAGTTTTGCCTAACCAGTTTGTTCTGGTTATATGTTGTAATTATGATCCCTTTTGTTGTACAGTTTGATGATTCAGGGTACCTCTAGAGTAATATGTGGGAAGTGGAGCACCGTCATTAAAATGTCTTCAGCAAACATTTTCTGTGTCAGCTGATTGCTTTGCCCTCTATCACTCTATAGGATACTCTTGAATGTATATGTCCTTGTTTTCATGTTTTTATTTATATTTGTTATTCTCATTATTGTGATTTTATGCTTTCTTTGAATTTTAGTTGCAACCAGTTTATTTAAAGGCAGGTGGATGACTTTAGCTCTGTCAGGAGATATTAGTCTTCATCAAGCCTTAAAGAGGAGCTCCAGGCTCCTTCAGAAAAAAATCAGCAGCTGCAAATACTGTAGCTGCTGACTTTTAATATCAGGACACCTAAAAAGTCCAGAAATCCAGCGGAGTCTTCCCCTGAGCTGATTTTTTAATTGGCTATATGGTGCGGCCACCACCATCTCCACTAAAGGAAACTGGCAGTGAAGCCCTGCTTCATAGCCTGTCCCCTACTGCACATGCTTAAAGTGCTCTGCGCTCCGTGAATGGGCTGGCTGAGGCGGAAGGAGGAGGTGGTCTGAACTTAAAAACCAAGTACCCGCTCCCCTTTCCCCCCCAAAAGGTGCCAAATGTGGCAGCAGAGTGGGGGAAGAGGCAGACAAGCGGAGCTTCCCCTTTTGGGTGGAGCTCCGCTTTAACACAGATCCTCTAGTGCATTCTGTTGTGATTTTATTAACATTGACTACTCAAGCCCTGAAAGAGTGGGAGGCATTTTTTCCCCTAAAATGCATTGGCTGTAATTTATGCTCTTAACTAATAAATGTTTCAAAAATTGAGATGAACATTTGTAACAGGCATGCCACAGTACACATCCAAGAATTTACCATCTGGCAAGCACTTCCTTTTTTGCTATTAGAGAGGTAGCAGCCTAGGTTCAGAACAGGGTCCACCTACAGTACACTATATTGCAAACACAAATCTGGTTCTTTTAAAAGAAAAGTCATTTTACGGTAGATCCATCAAAACCAACTTTCACTTCTGTCAGCCCAGCACTATCACACACACACACAAATCAAGCAGATCCATGTTACTATGTAATTTGCATTAAGATATGACTTGAATGATGCACACTAATGCCCCGTACACACGGTCGGATTTTCCGATGGACAATGTCCGATCGGAGCGTGTTGTCGGAAATTCCGACCGTGTGTGGGCTCCATCGGACATTTTCCATCGTATTTTCCGACACACAAAGTTGGAGAGCAGGAGATAAAATTTTCCGACAACAAAATCCGATCGCGTCAATTCCGACCGTGTGTGGCCTGTTACGACGCACAAAGTGCCACGCATGCTCAGAAGAAATTCCGACACGGGACAGCTCGTTCTGGTAAACATAGCGTTCGCAATGGATACAGCACTTTCGTCACGCTGCAATGTTAAAAATAGTTTAATACAGCGCACTCTCTTCTTCTTTATAATGTGACAAGAATTAAGTAGTTTTGCTGCTCATATTCACACACACTTCTCACAAAGTTTTATTTGTGTTTTTTTTAGTGGGATTCCCTGAATATATTGTTATTAGTTGTCACATCTGACAGTTTTATAATTTTTTTATTTATTTTTTTTAATTTTCAGCCTTTTTTTTTGTTTTAATGTTTGGATTTTTTCCAAGGCTGATCTTTGTTCAATGTTATTTTTATTTTTACTCCAGAATATTTTTGTCTGTGTTTTGTGTGTCAAGTTACCCCAACACCATTGATATCTTTTATTATTTAATCTCAAGGAGATTGTTTGTTGTTGGTGTCCCTTGTTCATTTCACATTGTATATTTGTAATGTACCTGAATCCTCACAAACCAACTGTCATTTTTGAAGTAAAACACATAGGAGAGTATAATTCAAAGCAAAAATCCTTTATTAAGGGATCAGAACCAAACAAAGAGAAAGGCAACACTGGATCAACATGAGAAATTAGCGAAGCCTGGGACCCCCACGGCAGACATCAATTCTTCAACATCAAAATTGGTGGCCTGAGGAGTCCAAATCTAAGGGAGGGCAGTCTGGTCCAGAATTCGCAGAGATCCGGATAGCAGCAGATGACATCTGTGTCCCCAGGCTATGGTACCACAAGAGGCTGCATCTTTTGGCCGACCAGACTGAACCCAGGGCAATCACTGTCTGGTCTTCCTTCCACGCTTCCTTCCGGGCTGTGGCTGTGCAGTTGGAGATGTGGCAGGAGGAGGAGTAGGACCTTGAGGAGGAGGAGGACTGGGGGGACCTGGAGGAGGACTGGGAGGACCTGGAGGAGAGGGAGGAGGAGGAGGAGGACCTGCAGGAGGAGGAGGAGGACCATCCCAAAGATGTGTGTGAGGTGTAATTTGGCCCATCATACCTTTCTCCAGAGCCTCCGATATGAGGGCCTCACAAAAGACTTTTTGGCCCTCCTCCATCCTCTGCATTTTATAGGCTATGAAGGCAGCAATATTCTCCTGCATGGTGTGGGGTGCTCCCAGGACCTCTGTAGCCCTCCAAAAGAATGCTATAGCAGCCTCCTCTAGGGTACTCCTCCTACTGCCACTTTCTGTTTTCAGGGGGGGTGGAGGGACCTTGATATCAGCCAGCCGGCTCGGCCCGGCCACCTCCTGGCTGAGACTTCCCTGTGTATGAAAAAGGGACATAGTTGTAATGTTTTGCATCATCAATCACAATCCTAAATTAGTACTCCCAACTAACATCTAGTTAACATCATTGATTGGACAAGCAGAAATATTTAGAGGAATGCTATACCTGGCTCAATCTGGGCTCCTCCACATATCGCCTGGAAGGCCCAGGTTGGGCGTCAGAAGCCTCAGCCGGGGGGGAAGGAAGCGTGAAAGGAAGACTTGAGAGGGATGGCCTGGGTTCAGTCTGGCCTGCCAGAAAGTGCAGCCTGTCGTAATACAACATCCTGGGGACATAGATGTCATCTGCTGCTCCGGATCTCTGCGAATCCTGGACTTTCTTGCACTCCCTCAGATATGTGCTCCTCAGGCCACCAATGAAAATCTTTAAATAAGTGATGTCTGCCATGGGGATCACCTGCTTCACAATTTCACACAATTGCTCCAGTGCTGCCTTCTCTTTGCTTGGTTCTTGAAATGGGGGTGGGTAATCTCCCACAGACAGGGCAGCTCACTTAGCATCTCTACGAATACTGACATGAAGTCATTGTCTTTCATTAAGATATCTATGTTCACTGCAAGACACAACACAAGACAAAGCCTAATGTCAGACAAAACTCTCCTAATCTTGTTACAATATAGGCCTCAATCTAGAAGCAGTATAGGCACAAGTTTGTCTCTTACCTTCGTTCTTACGATAGGCGCGTCCAATGCTCCTTCCTCCGCTCACAGATCGTACGTAATACGCACGCGTGTTACGCTTTATACACACTGCACATCCGTGTAACTCCGCCCGCCCCTGACGTTCTTTCTAGTCTATTCCCCGCCCCTTTTCGTTCGGCGCAGTGGGTGAAGAGCATGATGGCAGATTTAGAGCAGGTGTGTGCTAATTATAGCAACGAGGAGGAGGAGGAGGAAAGCCCGGATCCAGGCACGTCCCGATCCAGAAGGAGACGTTTTAAGGCCACAAATATGTCGTTTGGGGAGATGTTGGAGATGGTCGACATCATGAGGAAGTCCGACTATGACGGAAAATATGGGCCTTACCCCAACCCCAACATCCGAAAGGCCAAGATCATGGCGAAAGTGGTCAGGAGTCTTGATTGAGAGGAATTTCGGGGTACGAAGATCGAAAGATCAGCTCAGGAAGCTGTGGTCGGACCTGAAGTTGAGAGAGCCAGAGCAGTACCGAAAGATCCGGAGAGTGCTGCAAAAAAGTAAGTAGTTTGCTGTGTTCCTATTCTTTCTGTCTTTATTCCGTTCGTTCTGCTCCATATGCTTTTATTAATTGTAACGTTTAAAAGGGCAACTTTAATGTTCATGGGCCCATTATTCGTTCGTATCAAACATTTTTCTTTCGGCCTCTAGAACACCATTGTTTAGGCCATATGCATTTTCACACATTTTTTGGGGCCTACTTGGATGCCAAATATTTGTTGGTGTAGATGGGTTTGTTACTAGAATGAAATGCAAACTAGATTGTGTGTAAGGAGAGGACACTGAGCAGCTGTTTTCACATCTGGACACTGGAGCACTAGTGTGGGACCCCAGAACACCATTTTTATTAGGGGGGGCACACAGGTGCTCCAGTGTATACTATAGGGGGGCTACATCTGTGAAGCTTGTACCAAACAGGTAAAGTATTGCAGCTTGACAAAGGCCAATAAAAAATATACATCTTGGAACTCTGCTAAAATAGACAATTGTACCCCACTTCCAAGCAATGTTTCCTATTTCTAGTTCTGCCATCAAATATCTGTGTGCTAAGTATACCATTTTTGTTTTACATAGGGGAGAAAAGACTCGGAGGACACCCCTCATCCCAGGAGAACACAGACCCCCCACCTCTGGAGGAAGGGGAAATACCGCAAACCCAAGAAGCTGAGCAGGAGGAAGAAGAAGATGTGGTGGAGATTGGCACCACAACAGGTGAGTGTCTGCGACCACAGGCTCAGGTAAAAGAGATGGATGGTGGCAGATTTTTGAGACCTTTTTTTTTTGTTCTTTATCTCTTTTTAGGTGATCGTGATGTGAGGGAGAGAGAACGTTTCACATCTGAAAGTGCCCAGATACTGATCGGGGAGATCATGGGGTGTAATCTCGAATTGCACAACATACAGCAACAAATCAGTGATGTTATTAAAAAAAAATAATAACATCATTGATGTTTTGGGGCGAATTTAAACCCCACAAAATCACCTGTTTTCTTGTGGTCCAATCTTGCAAAAATGTTTTCAATGTTTAGAAAAGCCAAATTTGGAGGATGCACACAGTGTGCCAACATGTGCTATCTGCCATCACGGGAGATCAATGGACGCGTTTTGGGGGTGCAACCCCTTCCTCAATTATAAAGTCGCGTTGAGGAAGGGCTTGCTCCCCCAAAACATGTCCCTTGATCCCCCCTGATGGCAGATAGCACATGTTGACATTCGTAAATTGGTGTGCATCTTCCAAATTTGGCTTTTCCAGGGGTGATTTCCCCCCATCTGAACGCTATATCAAACCCAGTTCCTAAATACTGATGTCTGATATAGCCTTCAGGTTTTACCATATGTGAACTTTGTAAGTTCAAGTTTTTTGGCTTTCTTGTTGGTTTTATACAGGCCTGTTTTATCTGAAATGGATATTTCGATTTTTGATAATGCTACTGCAAAAATTGTTATACAACAAACATGTTGGTTTGTTTTAAAAACCTTTCGTAAATGCACATGTGATTGTGCAGGTATAAAAAAGTGGCTTACTCAAGAATGTGTGGATTATTGTGTCAACACTACAACACTTTTGGGGTGATGTAATTGCTGTTTTATGCAAAAATGGGGTGTCAGGAAAAGCCCTCTTGCAGTTTTCCCAGCAGATTGAGGGTTAAACGAATGCCTGTGCATAGAAGCGCCATCCGGCGCTCGTGCACGCGCAATAGCGCCAATAGCGCTAATAGTGCAAACAAACATACGTGCATGCGCAATAGCGCCAATAGCGCTAACGTGCATACGCGCATGCGCAATAGCGCCACTTGGCACCAAAGATAGGCTATTTAAAGAAGACTGTTTCAATGCTGCCTTGCTGTCAGGTCTACAGCGTTTCCTGAGACCCCTGCTACCTTGTTACCAGTTTTCCTGTATCCAGTACTTACTTGGCTTGTTCCTGACTTACCTGCTTGCTGCCCGCCCCGATCTTGGCTTGGACTCTGACTATTCTCTTGGTTTGCCCTTCTGTACCTGATCTGCCCGCCAGTACCTTGACCCGGCTTGTCTGCACCTCCCTGCTGTCTGCAACCTGCTACAGGACTACAGTGCACCTCCCTGCTATCTGCATCCTGTTACAGTACTACAGTGCACCTCCCTGCTGTCTGCAACCTGCTACAGGACTACAGTGCACCTCCCTGCTATCTGCATCCTGCTACAGTACTAAGTGCACCTCCCTGCTGTCTGCAACCTGCTACAGGACTACAGTGCACCTCCCTGCTATCTGCATCCTGCTACAATACTACAGTGCACCTCCCTGCTGTCTGCAACCTGCTACAGGACTACAGTGCACCTCCCTGCTGACTACAGGATCCTGCCTTTTACTTCAGTGTTCCAGTCAGGCACTTGTGCGCCTCTGTACTTTCGAGTCCCTGTTCACACCTTCAGGGGTTCTTAAGTCAGAGGCATATGAGAGGCCGTTCTCTGCATTCCGGGCTCCACCTACCAGGTACGTGACATGGGGGTTATTTCCTAAGGGCAAATACACTTTGCACTACAAGTGCAGGTTCAGTGCAGTTGCAAGTTCACTTGTAGTGAAATGTGTTTTTGCATTTAGGAAGTACCAGCCAACACTGTTTTTTATAAGGTTACCCAATCACTACATTTTCTGCACTCAACACATTTCTGTCAGGGTCAGCTAAAACAAACACAAGCAGTAAATGTCCACAAAGAATTTCTTTTGGTTGTTTTTTATTTGAAAAAGGTTTCACAGATTGTCTGGCATATTGATAGCCCCCCTACCCGCAAAGAACTCCAGGTAGCGTAACCGGACATCACGGGCACTCAGGGAGGGCAAGCCAGGACGGCCACTTTCAAGCGCCGTCAGTGTTGATGGATTTGGGATTCCGGCCTCAGGCCCAACTGAGCCAGCATAGTTGGCTGAATGTTTTCTTAAAAAATTATGGAGAACACAGCAGGCAAGTATTATATGGTTCAGTTTATACTCCGCCATATGGATGGGTGTCAGAAATAATCGGAACCGGCTGGCCAGGATTCCAAATGTGTTCTCCACCACTCTTCGGGCTCTGGCCAGCCGGTAATTAAAAACCCTCTGTTCCGGGGTGAGGGTCCTCATCGGGAATGGCCGCATCAGGTGGTCCCCCAGCGCAAATGCTTCATCAGCAACAAACACAAATGGGAGACCTTCAACATTGTCCTCTGGAGGTGGCAAGTCCAAGCTGCCATTCTGGAGACGCCTGTAGAACTCCGTCTGGGTGATCACTCCACCATCGGACATCCGGCCATTCTTCCCCACGTCCACATACAAGAACTTGTAATTAGCCGACACCACCGCCAACATCACTATACTATTAAACCCCTTGCAATTATAATAGTACGACTCCGAGTTGGGTGGTGGGACTATGTGGACGTGTTTCCCATCAATTGCCCCTCCGCAGTTAGGAAAGTCCCACCGCTGGGCAAAGTGGGAGGCCACAGTCTGCCATTCCTGTGGCGTGGAAGGAAACTGTTGAGGAAAAAACAATAAACATTACTATTTTTTCACAGAAACATGGCAAGCAGATTAGACACAAACATTATGGGGCAACCTCCAGATAGCATTTATTAAGGGGAATTTAACAACAACAAAGTATAAGGTACACCTATCATATTCCCCCTCCCCCCTCATGGGCCATTTCTAACATTATAGGGGGGGAACTCTTGGACAGGTAACCCTCTTCACTTCATTGAGAGATGAATGCCTAAATAATGGGTATTACTTGGAACAGACCCTCCTTAGTTACACTATTGGCAGACCACTGGACAGGTAAGAAGTGTCATAATACAAAGATATAAATACACACTGTACACATTTGAGCACATTTGAACATTCTGCTATTACCTATCAAGATAATAATAGGATACAAGAACTTTAAACAGTACCTTTGGAAAGTATACAGGCAGGCCCTTGCACTACACGCTTTGGGGAATTCATCTATAAATCTGAGCACTAAAGAGATGGGTATAGTGTGTATAGGATTGGCAAAGTCAGCAGATAGATGATTGAGGATAGAGAATTGGGATCAGCTGACTTAGCAGTTGGGGGAGGGAGGGTTACAAAAAATTTGGGGACACCACAAAAAAAGCCTCTGGCACTCTGCCTGAATTTAAATAAAAAATAACATTTCCAAACATTTTAGGGGGTGTTTGGGGTAAAGCACTACTATAGAGCTGATAAAATACATTGTTAAGTGACTACATGAGGTGAATATAGGGCAGGAGACACCATGCTGGAGAGGTTATTGAAGGGCAAATATGTATGAAGGACGTAAAATAATAATTACATAAAAATCCAGCATGCATGAGGACAAAGGGGACATTCACAGCATATTACAATCATGGTAATTAGGGAATGAGGAAAGAAATACAATATATTATCAAACATTCAATACAATAAAATGGGATATAAAAGGATAAAAATCTTACCTTCATATATTCCTTCTGCAGGACCTGGATGATGGCAGAACAGGTCTCTGGGATAATGATCCCCAGAGCCTGGGGGGAGATGCCTGTCGAGAACTTGAGGTCCTGCAGGCTTCTCCCTGTGGCCAAATACCGCAAGGTAGCGACCAACCTCTGCTCCGCAGTGATGGCTTGCCTCATGCAGGTATCCTGCCTGCTAATATAGGGGGTCAGCGAAGCCAACAAATGGTGAAACACGGGGTCCGTCATCCTGAGAAAGTTCCTGAAATCATCAGGATTATTCTCACGGATCTCACGGAGCAAGGGCATATGACAGAACTGGTCACGCTGAAGCAACCAATTCTTGGTCCATGAACTCCTCCCCACCCTGTTCATGGACTGGACTTGTGTCAAGGTCAGGACCCCAACACCAAGCCCCCGCACAGCACGAACTCTACGAGGAGTACGCATACGAAACATGGCTAGAAAACGGTCGGCTGCTCAGAACGAAGTAACAGAACGCACTGAAGAACAGCAAGGCCTGTGAAGAGCGACCTGAAAACCAGTAACGAACGAACAAGAATACAATGACTACTTAAAGTCACGCGGAACTTGCTTGCACGCACTGAAGAGCAGCTACAAACCCACAAGCACAAACTGAACGGCAGAAAACGATCTGAAAGCCATGAGTCTGAAAAAGCGCGGATCGTCTCTCACCAAACTTTTACTAACACGAGATTAGCAAAAGGAGCCCAAAGGGTGCCGCGCTTGGTTCTGAACCGGCCTTTTCTAGTCTCGTCGTACGTGGTGTACGTGACCGCGTGGTTGTCGATCGGAAATTCCGACAACTTTGTGCGACCGTGTGTAGGCAAAACAAGTTTGAGCCAACATCCGTCGGAAAAAATCCTAGGATTTTGTTGTCAGAATGTCCGAACAAAGTCCGACCGTGTGTACGCCCTATAAGGATTATTCTCCTATATCAGTTAGCCTGTTATGTACATCTTAAACTAATATGTTTCTCTTTGTTTGCCACATTGATTCCTGGTGAACTTTTTGGGAATGCTGTTTGCCATGGGTTACCCACATTTGTTTGCATGTTTTATTTGTTACTGGTGGTGTCATTAGATTGTAGGTGGATGGGGATGTGGTATATTTGTATATAATTTTGCAAAGTTTGATTATTGGATGCCTTGATAAAGAGGTGCTGATCCCCAATTAAAAGGTAGACACATTAAACAACTGCTGTTTGCCATTATTCCCCTGCTGCAAGTCCTGTGAATGCCTTTACCTATACTAGCTTTTATCCAGTAAAGTCTATAAATGACTACACCCAATGGCTCCATAGCATTTATGCAATTTATTAGCATTTATGCTATGCCTGTATTTGGATATACTTCCCCAAGGTCTTCTGTCCAGTCACATTATGTGCTGGGTCCTCTTCTTCTTTTCAATTTTCTCCATTGGCTTTCAGTCCTTGGAAAAGCATAAAGCAGCAAAGAGATTACCCATTAGTCTCTTACATAATCAAATATTACCAAATGTAAAGTCATTCAAATGTTTAGCCTGGGTTCACGCTATTGCCGTATGTGGCTCACAGAGGGGTCTGGTGCGTTCCCATTCACCGTTTCAGGTCCGATTTCAACCCAAATTTTTGGGCTGAATTCGGACCTGAAATGGACCAAAAGACACATAGGATCCCTTTGCAAATTTGCATCAGAGCCGCAGCAGGGATGCAGTTTATGAACCAGCTCCATACAGAGCTGGTCACAATCTCCTACCATGCGAATTGGATGCAGAGAAACCCATATTTATTTCGCAATAGTGTGCACCCAGCCTTAATGTTCCATAGAGGTTATTTTCATCAAATGGGTGAATCTTGTTAAATCACATTTAGTTACCTGACAGTATTAGCTCTCCATGGTGCTGAAACTGTGTTTATACACAGTTTAAAGCCTACTGTAACTCCATGTTTAATGTCCCTTTGCTGCACTAACAGGTGGGTGCACTGTAGTAACTGTATGTAGCCTCAGCTGCATACACTATATAGTGCTTTGTTCTAACACTGATACTTACTATTCCACTCCAAGAACAAAACAAATTTGGGTTTAGCACTACTCAGCCATTCCTGGGAGGCTTTATATTATATGAATGAATACAAAGTTGGCCCACATGAACAAGGAGCTAAGCTTTAAGGAGGCTCTTCAGTCATTTAAAAAAATAAAAAAAATAATAAATAGACACTTACTTGTCCAGGGATTCAGCACTGTCCAATTCTTTGCCAGTTTCCAGATTTCCGGCACTGCCATGATGACTGCTGGAAGCAAGCTATGACTCCTTGTGGCTTCACAGCCAGCTCCCCACTAAGCATGCATGAGCTGCACTGCACTGCACCCTGTGAATTTTCACACAGCCTCCTGGGAACTGTGACATATCCCAGGAAGTTGCGGGCAGGGTGAAGGTGGAGAACTGCCGTTGGAATTGCCTAGGTGATTTTAGCTTAAGTGGTAGCTGGTACCTGACAAAACTAAGTATCCACTCACAACCCCCCCCCCCCTCAATTTTTTACACAAGTGGAAGGGGGGGGATCAGCAGAACTTCCATCAAGAAGGTATTTATTTTGTACTTTACTTCTGAACTAACCAGCCTAACAATCCGGTAACCCTGCCAGTAACCCTGCATGTAGCAAGGGAACTGCAAGTGTGCGGATATACACTTGCCACACAAGTCATATTGCAATTGAATGTTATTTAAAATGACCTTTCTTTTTAAATCTACTGCACTGTAATTTTGTGTAAAATGTAATATGGCAACCTGGAAGTAATCTATACATACAGATGGTTTACAGAACACCCACAGATATGTAAATTCCTGCTTGTATGATTGGCTCACTGATTTTCCTGCAAGTCTGCACTAAGGTACAAGTCAGATTTTTGGCATTCCCTGCAACAAGAATGTAATTTTCGGTGAGATACTCCCAAATATAAATCATGTCTAAAGGGGTTCAGATCCTAACACTTTTCTCATTAGAACCCTGCAGTTGCAGCAGCTGATTGATAATTATAAAGGCACTCCTATTCACATTTAGGTTGCACATGGACACAGCCAAACAAATAGCTATTTCTTCAGAATAACAAAAGGTAGGAATCTGCAGCAAAGTTTTCTCAAATACTTGCAATGTACATAGATTACACAGAGGGGAATGTTGTTTTCTCAACAAAATTGGAGTTACTCTTTAAGCTTGTTTACTTGTTCTGTCCACGTGTCAAGCTCTTTGAAACTTTGGTAAATACAATATCTTGAGTAATTTTTATTTTTTTCTGGACATCTTCATAACAACACATGATTGATCTATAATTAAAGCGATACTAAAGTCTATTTTTTCTCCTTTAAAAATTACAAACATGTTATACTTACCTGCTCTGTGCAGTGGTTTTGCATGGAACAGCCCAGACCCTCCTCTTCTTGGGTCCCTCTTTGGCACCCCTGGCGCCTCCCTCCTGTTGAGTGCCCCCACAGCAAGCAACTTAAAAAACTTCTGCCTTTACAACCACTTTAAGTTAATGATCTTAATGAAATTTTAAAGCTGAACTCCAACTTTCTTTTCACTAGCACTGAATGGAATGATCAATCCCACCATATATTATACTTCTGTACCATGTTGCTCTGTTGTCTGATATTCCTAGTTTAGTTGTGGTTTTGTATCATGTGACACTCTATATATTACGCTGATTGACTCTGTTCCTTCTACAGACATTTACTGCAGTGACCAAAGGCCATAACACTCCCCTTTTTAGCCTTTCAGACAACTCAGCAAATGATGAAATTTCCTTAACAGCTTTGATTGTGGGTGGGATTAAATGCATCCTAATTAGCATAAAATCCCACCCAGTCACCCCCAGATCCGGCCCTCCTAGAGCCCTGCTCTCTGTGAAGTGATTCATTAACATATGAAGGAAACACTTTCATAATAACCTCCCATAGCTCTTTCTCTGTTGGCCACATTTACACCTTTCACCACCCACATGAAGGCCCAGAAACACCCACAGTAACTCTAGAACCTACCCACATCATGTCCCAGAACTGGTACAAGTGACTCCCATAGCCCACTCTGAAGCTACAGAGGCTCAAAGTATCATGGGACATGTAGTATCAAGACTGGAAAAGGAAAGAAACAGGAATTCAGAAAACTTTGAAATTTAGCCAGGATGAGAAGTGACATCACAGACACCTGCTGCACACAGCTAAAGGAAGTAGGTTACACACAAACTGACAGTGGGGTTGTGATTCAATATATGCACAATGCATCTGTTGTTTTGGGGAGGAAAAGCTAGAGTTCTTCTTTAATCAATCTGCATTGTCTCTATTTCTTTTGACTTGTAGAATATATAAAGACTGGGATATGATATGACTGACATTATTACAATATAGGGCAACCATGACCTAAGAATTATAATTTATTTATAGGGTGAGTACTACCTTTTCTTATTAGTGGGATCCCCATTGTTCCTATTTGGGTATCAATAACATTCCAACCATATACTGTAAATGTTGGAGTTGTAATGCCAAGTAGTACAATCTGGCATTAGGCAAAGCTAGACTGCCTCCATCCTTGGGAAGCTGCAAAACTCCTTGTTCAATCCGGTTATTTTTGTATCTCCAGATAAGATCTCTAAAGAGGGTGTCCACCTGCCGAACAAATTTCTGGGGCAACCATAGAGGACAGTTATGTAAAAGATACAACAATTGTGGCATCCAAACCATCTTTATCAGGTTCGCTCTACCAACTACCATTAAAGACAGCTTGCTCCATATTTTTCCCATCTGTTTAAGTCACTTAACCGCTTGCCGACCAGCCGCCGTCACTTTACAGCGGCAGGTCGGCGCGATCCCGCAAACTGTCATAGCTATACCTCGGCTCGCGGGATCGCATAGCAGCCGCTGCACAGCGGGGGTGCCGATGCTCATGGCCGACGGTCACAATGACCGCCGGCCACGAGCGATCGTGAGCAGGAGACACAGAACAGGAACGAGTGTGAGTAAACACACACTTCCCTGTTCTGTTCTGAGAGGAGTGACAGATTGTGTGTTCCTATTAGCTATGAACCACGATCCGTCACTTCCTCTAGTCAGTCCCCTTCCTCTTCAGTTAGAATCACCTCTCAGGGAACACATTTAACCCCTTGATCGCTTCCTAGTGTTAACCCCTTCACTGCCAGTGACATTTTTACAGTAATCAATGCATTTTTATAGCACTGATCGCTGTATAAATGCCAAAGGTCCCAAAAATGTGTCAAAATTGTCCGATGTCGCAGTCAGGATAAAAATTGCAGATTACCGCCATTACTAGTAAAAAAAAAGTAATAATAAAAATTCTATAAAACTATCCCCTATTTTGTAGACGCTATAACTTTTGCGCAAACCAATCAATATACGCTTTTTTTTTTTCCAAAAATGTTTATTCAAATTTTTCAGATATACATAAAGTCCCAGTTATTGGGTATACATTGAAACAGAAGCTGTTAATACAATCAACAAGTCATATAATCAATAAATAATGCAGAAATGTAAGAACGAGTTCAAAATACGGCCAACTGAGCCTCTTACTAGGTCACTTCTGTATTAGTGGTGTAGGTGAAGTTCCGACCCAGTAAAGTATTCCTATGGTAAAGCGGAAATACCCTAATTAACAAGTGTATAGATGAAGGATCACTAAGCATCTCCGTGTGAGGGAGAAGGGGTTGGAGTCCAATCGGGGGAATGTTATCTACCGATCAAAGCCACCCTTAAATCCATTCACCCCTAAAGGGGTCTAACTGTGGATGGGTGGGGGCCATGTGTAGTAATGTGTGTGGTTCTAAACCTATTCCATACCCATATGATTGAGAGGCAGCTCCATAATAATAATATGTTATCTAGGAGTGGGGGGGAGTAAGGAGACCAGAAACCATTAGGGTGTGTGCTCCTGCCGGAACAGTGAAGGAGTTATGTAGGTATCAGGTTGAGAGGGTGTGGAGATCGCCTAAGTATGATCGGTGAGGATCAATTGGGTAAGACGAAGGGTATGGACGGAGGGAGGGCATGATCAGCCAGACACTATGGCGTTTCTGCGACAGATCAGTATCGATCATGGCTGAGAGGTTGGGTCACTGGGCGGAATGATCTGCATCAAGGAAACTCTAAAGTGCAACCAGCATGCCCATGTTGTATTAAATTTTGTCGGATTGTCTTTTGCTTGGTAAATTAGTTTTTCCATCTCGGCAGTTCTTTCGACTCTTTTGAACCATTCAGCCACTGTGGGTGGTGTGGAACTCCTCCAGTGAACCGGGATACAGAGGTTGGCTGCATTGATAAGGTATAGGGTAAGGGATTTTTTGTAGGAGGAGAGGGGCATGGAGGTGTGATGGAGCATGTATTGGGCCAGAGTGAAGTCTGGGGCGTAAGAGGTAATTTGGGTGATAAGGCGGTGAATTTCCATCCAGTACGATATAAGAGGACACTCCCACCAGATATGAATGAGGGTGCCAAGCACCGCATTGCAAAGCCAGCATGTCGGGGGGACCGAGGGGTGCATTTTTTGGATCTTATCAGGTGTCCTGTACCAGTTGGTGAATATTTTGTATCTGTTTTCCTGGGTGGATACATTAATGGAGCCCTTAGGAATATGGTTGTGTATACGTTCCCATTCAGTGGAGGTTAAGTCTATAGACAGTTCTGATTCCCAACGATGGATAAGCTTATCATCTTTAATTTTCCAAGTTGAAAATAAGAATGCGTAAACAGTAGAGATCACATGACAGTAGAGATCACATGATGTTGGGGTTCTGAACTATCACATAGCAATTCAAACGGTGTATGCTCTCGGTACCATAGTGAGATGGATTTGGCGTCAGCAAAAAAGTGTCTTATTTGTAGGTACTTGTAAAAGGGGATGTTGTATTCAGTGAGTTTGGCTGCCACGGCTTGGTGGGGGAGGAGTTCACCATTTTGGAAGAAGTGGTGTGCCCTGATGGGGGCTGTGCATGATTCATTGGATGTGTCAAGGGAGGGATTCAGAGTGACATTGAAGTCGCCTCCTACTATCAGAGTACCTGATTGGAAGCTGAGAAGTTGTTGGAAGGTGTCTCTAAAAAAGGCCACTTGTGAGTTAGGGGCGTAAATGTTAGCTATTGTGACAGGCCTGTGGTGCAGAGTGCCTTTAATGAATAGGAATCTCCCTTGGGAGTAGGGATGAGCCGAACACTCCCCTGTTCAGTTCGCACCAGAACATGCGAACAGGCAAAAAATTTGTTCAAACACGCGAACACTGTTAAAGTCTATGGGACAAGAACATGAATAATCAAAAGTGCTAATTTTAAAGGCTTATATGCAAGTTATTATCATAAAAAGAGTTTGGGGACCTGGGTCCTGCCCCAGGGGACATGGATCAATGCGAAAAAAAGTTTAAAAAACAGCAGTTTTTTCGAGAGCAGTGATTTTAATAATGCTTAAAGTGAAACAATAAAAGTGTAATATCCCTTTAAATTTCAAACCTGGGGGGTGTCTATAGTATGCCTGTAAAGGGGCGCATGTTTCCCGTGTTTAGAACAGTCTGACAGCAAAATTACATTTCAAAGGAAAAAAAGTCATTTAAAACTATTCGCGGCTATTGATGCATTGCGACAATACACATAGACGTTCATTGATAAAAACGGTATGGTAATTCCCCACAGGGGAACCCCGAACCAAAATTTAAAAAAAAATGACATGGGGGTCCCCTAAATTCCATACCAGGCCCTTCAGGTCTGGTATGGATATTAAGGGGAACCCCGCGCCAATTTTTTTTTTAAAAATGGCGTGGGGTCCCCCCAAAAATCCATACCAGACCCTTATCCGAGCACGCAACCTGGCAGGCCGCAGGAAAAGAGGGGGACGAGAGAGCACCTCCTCCTAAACCGTACCAGGCCACATGCCCTCAGCATTGGGAGGGTGCTTTGGGGTAGCCCCCCAAAACACCTTGTCCCCATATTGATGAGCGGCCCGAGGAGAAGAAGGTAAGCAGATGCCGACGCCGCGGAGGAGATGCTGGACGAGAACACCGGAGGAAGAACCAGAAGAACCAGAAGAACCAGAAGAAGAAGAAGATGAAGGAAGATAGAAGATAGAAGAAAGAAGAAGCATTTAAATAAAGGAATTGTCAAAAACTGTCTTGTCATTTTTAACATTTTTGACAGTTTTTTAGTGAAATGGTAGGCGTAAGTACCCCCTTACCATTTCACACAGGGGGAGGGCCAGGATCTGGGGATCCCATTGTTAAAGGGGCTTCCAGATTCCGATAAGCCCCCCGCCCGCAGACCCCCACAACCACCGGCCAGGGTTGTGGGGATGAGGCCCTTGTCCTCATCAACATGGGGACAAGGTGTTTTGTGGGGCTACCCCAAAGCACCCTCCCAATGTTGAGGGCATGTGGCCTGGTATGGTTCAGGAGGGGGGGCGCTCTCTCGTCCCCCCTCTTTTCCTGCGGCCTGCCAGGTTGGGTGCTCGGATAAGGGTCTGGTATGGATTTTTAAGGGGACCCCACGCCATTTTTTTTTTTAATTTTGGCGCGGGGTTCCCCTTAATATCCATACCAGACCTGAAGGACCTGGTATGGAATTTAGGGGGACCCCCCACGTCATTTTTTTTTTTAATCTTGGTTAGGGGTTCCCCTGTGGGGAATTCCCATGCCGTTTTTATCGATGAACTTCTATGTGTATTGTTGGACCGGCAATGCATTAATAGCCGCGAGTAGTTTTAAATTACATTTTTCCTTTGAAATGTCATTTTGCTGTCAGACTGTTCTAAACACGGGAAACATGCGCCCCTTTACAGGCATAATTTAAACACCCCCAGGTACGAAATTTAAAGGGATATTACACTTTTATTGTTTCACTTTAAGCATTATTAAATCGCTGCTCCCGAAAAAACGGCCGTTTTTAAAACTTTTTTTTGCATTGATCCATGTCCCCTGGGGCAGGACCCAGGTCCCCAAACACTTTTTTATGACAATACCATGCATATAAGCCTTTAAAATTAGCACTTTTGATTTCTCCCATAGACTTTAAAGGGTGTTCTGCGGCATTCGAATTTGCAGCGAACACCCCAAATTGTTCGGTGAACTTGCGAACAGCCCATGTTCAAGTCGAACATGAGTTTGACTTGAACTCGAAGCTCATCCCTACTTGGGAGTCTCTTTGGACTTCTGTCACCTGCAGGGGGCATTGTTTAGAAATTAAGATTGAGACTCCTTTGGATTTAGCCTCGGTGTTGGAAGCGTGGTACACCAGTGGGAATTGGTGATTATACAGTTTAGGGATGCTATCCGTCCTGAAGTGCGTTTCCTGTATAAGTGTTACATGTATTTTCGATCGTTGTAGTAAATAGAACAGTGTAGACCTTTTCTCTGGGATATTAAGGCCTTGTATATTGATTGAGCAGAGTGATGTAGGTCAGGCGGTAAGGCCCGGGAGTCTGTGTCATCCGCCATAAGTATAATTGAAGAGAGAGGGATGACCTAGGCGATCAGGATGTGGGCCTGTTCAGTGTATGGCAGGCTTAAGTGTAATGTTGAGGTAACTGGGGTGAAACAGATGAGGTTTGGGGGTGACTTGCTCCCCTACCTCTAAACTGTACAGTATCGGTAAAGTACAGTGCGGGCACGATGTGTGCACCCTAAGGGGTGTAACAGCACTGTGACTCACAACTGTGTGGGGGTTGGCAATCACCAAGCAGTAAAGGAGGACTATAGGTAAAGGAAAGGATGGTATAGTTCGCCACCACAGGGTCTTCAGGTGATAAAGGGAGGAGGTTTTGGAGAGCGTATTTTCGGGGGGATATATAATAATAGGGCGAGGGGATACTCTCAAATAAATATTAGTGCTGGGTGGTGGGATTTGGGTGAGTAAATGCATAATTTCAAAAATAGTATACAAGAACCATCATATAGAAATATTGGGAGTTCTGAAACCACCACCCAGCCCCCATACCAGAAGGCACCCAAAACGCCATTAAATACTATCATGGCTAAATGCGGGATTTGTAAAGGTGGGTGCCCTCTCATGAGTCAAGTGTTGGCCTCAGAACGTGTGAGGCAATTAAACAGAGGACATTTATAGGGCCTAAAAACAGCACAAAAATCTCAAAAGAGGGATAGAATACTGTAACCGGAGAAACATGTAAATAAACAAGTAAATTGGTCAGCAAGCTGATCATGCAATCAGTGACAGACCTCCAACTAGAAAGTCTGAGTAATACTAAACTTGTAGACTAGAAGATTTACCATAGAGAGAGTGTGGACTATACCTCATACCTCACCGTGCAGTCTAACATGCCAGCAAGTGTGATTGGGTAAAGTTAAAGTTACAGTTATAGGCCAGTAGATGGCCGTAGTGCACTCTGCATAAGCCTTCAGGTAGGTACCACATCAGTTCCCAGCAGTGAGTGCCTTACAGGGCATGTAGATGGAGGTAGTGCACTCTGCAAAAGCCTTCAGGTAGGTGCCACATCAGTTCCCAGCAGCAAGTGCCTGTACAGGGCATGTAGATGGAGGGGGATAGTCAGTGTAGGCTCCTCAGTAAGTGTTGTTGCAGCCAGCAATGAAGTGGGAGAGGAGACTGTGTGAGATGCAGCTTTGGAAGTCAGCATTAGGTGTGATGATCTGTGTGAGGCGTTGTCAAGGTAACAGTCGCAGTGTTCATCGGACATTCTTGAGGCTTTTCCTTAGTGTCAGGGAGCTTGTGGGCAGAAGTGACACTGTACAGAACTGCTTCCAGGTCAGGGGCGGTTACAAACCGCAAGGTGTTGTGGGTCATGTAGTTTTAGAACACTCCACTAGACATATGGGCGGTGTTCATTCCATAGGCAAGTGCTGCTGCTTTTTAGCTAAACTTGCAATGTGCATGACAGGGACACAATCCGAACCCAGTACAAGATGCAAAACATCTATTGTGCCAAATTTCTCTTGAAGTCAGTCACATAAACATTGAATTAAAGGTTAACAGTGTGAGAGAACTTATTTAAGCCGAACAGGGCAAACTGAGATTGCATGGTAGCGTATATCTGAGGCTAGCTAGTGGTCTCGGCGAGCTCTCCTGAGCCTTGGCGAGTTTGTGGGGCTGCCCTCCTGAAAGTGAGTGCGGGAACCGGTAAGGTGCCTGGGGCCGGATGGGGACCTTCGCCTACGGTACCTGGTATCTTGCACCTCCATGGGTTCTTCTTGAGGCGATTCTTTGCTTGTCACTGAGTGGCGCAACTCCGCATACCAGTTAGGGACATCTACCAGGGATATGAAAATCAAATATTCCGCGTTTAGGATCACTACCAGCAAGGAACTGCAGCCCCCCACGCAAAAGGAAAACACCGAAGTGAAATCCACATACTGAAGTATGTTCTAGTAGGGGAATGGCGCTGTTCACAGACAATATAAATAAAACCAAAAAAATGAAAAATGGGAAAAAAAATAAATAGAAATGTATAAAATATGTGCACCTAAGTCCACAACAAACTTGGTGAAAAAAATACTACAGCCTATTCCAGTGTATGTATCATATGAGATGTAGATGTGCATGTCACCAACATTGGTAAAAAGTGAAAATAATCATGAAGAACATAAAAAGCATGAAAAATTAATATAAGTAACACTAAAACATATCCACATTTACAAATCCCACTGACATGCCCAGTGACATAAAAAATGATAAACCAAGTGACATAAAAAATATAGAGCAACTGTAATTCCTCTGATATTGACTGTAAAAATTAGAAGATGTGAACTGCAAAATATATATATATATATAAAATCCAGTGGCCGGAATCCTGGACGACCGAGATCCCTCTCTCTGGGTCCGTGATCTCCTTCCCACTTAATCCGCTGTATTTCTTATGATGGTATCCACCGAAACAAATATGAGTTTATTAAGCAAATGAATAAAAAGTTAAAAAATGGGAGCTGACAATACTCCACTGGCTGACTGGAAGCCAATAGCCGCTAAGGTAGCGTGGTAGCGGCGTGTGTTCCACAGCCTAACTACCAAAACCGGAAGCTGACACAAAATCAGACGTAGAAGCGACGTGTGCGTACCATGTGACCACGCCTTACGCGTTTCATCATCAACATGTCATCTGAGGCACGGCCATCTTGGTACACCACATGTCCTGATATACTACAAGGAGGCGCCGCAATATCCAATCAGAAGAGGCTATAGTGACGTCCCACCCAGCGGGGAGTATATGAATGATTGCTGTGGGGAGGGGAAACCAGAAGAAAAATAAATAGACCTTGGTGCCCCCTAATGGAGAATAATGAAGGAACATGGCAGGGCGCCTCCGTATAATATTCGAGCACCACGAGGATAAAAGAAAAGCCTCAAAGAACAAGGGCATGCGGGCAGAACCTTTTCACGTATGACATGATATCCAGAGGAGGGAGAAATTATTATAAAACACTATAAAAATGGTAAAAATAAAAATAAGAATTTAAAACATGATAAAATAAAATAAAAATAAAATAAAATTAAAATCATCCGTACCTGTAATGAGTATAAAATAGAAAGAACAGATAATAGAACACCTGGGACTGACAGCCCACAGTGTATGTATATGTGTGCCTTCATTAATGCACCCACCGGCAATGGTGCAAATAAAACACTGTGCTCATATTCTAAAACCTCCTATACCCCTATCTACATGATGAAAACTACATCTGAAGCACAATATTAAAACGGAGATGTGGGGATGTCTGATATCATCCTATGAAAATATATTATGAATCTGTATAGGAAAAAATGGAAAAAATTGGACCCCCATAAATATAGTGTATTAATACTCAAAAAAATATATGCAACATCATGTAGAAAAAGGTTTCATATGGTGTAAAAGAATTGAAGCTACAATAATGTGTCCCAAACATGTCTGTATAACTTAAAGTGGGGGCTAGTGTCCCCTCATCACATACCAAATGATGTAGGCAGTGGGGGCATGTCCATTTCATCTAGTGTAAAAAAATATGATCTAAGATCTGTGTAAAGGCATTTATATATCACTGGAGGTGAAAAGCGTGCTGATGTCCCAAGTCACATACTAAATGGTGGAAAGAAAAAAGGGGGGACCTACATTACAAATGATACTCTTAATATATATAAGTGTCCAAAACATGGGGTGTATTAATGAAAACGTATACTGGTGTAACGTGAAAGAAAATTAGTGATTAAAAATTACATAAAAAACAGTTCAAATCAATATCCACGTTAAGTCCTCTAGGAACCAGGCTATCTAATCGATATAGCCATCTGGTCTTGTTTTGGGATATCAATTTTTTCCTACTACCCCCCCTCCAGTGTTCTTTAATGGTATCAATCCCATAAAAAATCAAATCAGATGGATCTCTGGTGGTATTCATCAAAGTGTCTGGAGAGGTTATGCTTAGGAAACCCCTTTCTAATATTATTGATGTGCTCTCTAATGCGTACACATAGGGGTCTCGTGGTCCTACCCACATATTGCAGTCGGCAAGGACATTCGATGACATAAGTCACATGGGTGGTGTTACAAGTAATTAATTCTCTAATGTCCTATTCCTTGCCTCTTCTGGAATGGAATGAGGATCTTTTATTCGGTTGTTTCTTACTAACCCGGCAGGCCAGACACTTACGGCATCTGAAAAAACCTTTCAAATCAGAGAACAAATTAATATTTTTTGGGGGGTCAATCACATTATGGACTAGCAAGGTTTTTTAGTAAGGATTTTGCCCAAGGTTCTATCAGATTTTAAAATGGGCCAGTATTTCCTCACTATATGCTCTACATTCCGATATTGATTATTAAAACCAGTAATAAAAGCTATATGCCCTGGAGAGTTTTTATTGGTATTGTTGATCTTGGTTGTTAGTAGAGAATCTCGATCCATGTTTTCTATCTCCTTTTTTAATTTCAGTAAAGTATCAACGTGGTAGCCCTTATCCGCAAACATAATTATCATTGTATCAGCTTGATTTTTATAGTCCTCGATATTACAACAATTCCTCCTTATTCTCAGCAGCTGTCCTTTTGGGATGTTTTCTTTCCACTTAGGGTGGTGACAGCTGGAGATGGGTATATACCCGTTTCAGTCCGTGGTTTTAAAATGCGTTTTCGATTTACAGATCATCACCCTCTTTAACCACTTGACGACCGCCTCACGCTGATGTACGTCAGCAGAATGGCACGGGCAGGCAAAATCACGTACCTGGTACGTGATTGCCTTCCCGCGGGCGGGGGGTCCGAGAGGACCCCCCCGGTGCCAGAGGCAGTCGTCATTTCTTCCTTGGTGATGAGAGGTGAGGGGGAGGCCATCCATTCGTGGCCACCCCCTCCCGATCGCTCCCGGCGAATGAAAATCCTTCCTGTGCCTTTGTAATGTAAACAGAGGCACAGGAAGTGATGTGATCCCTCCTCGAGCCGGTCTTTTCGATCCGGCGCCGAGGAGAGAAGACATCAAGTAAGTCTGCACAACACTACACTAACAGTAGAACACACCAGGCACACTTGTCACCCCCTTCCCCACGATCACCCCCCTGTACCCCCTGTCACACTGACACCAATAGCATTTTTTTTTTTGCATTGGTGTCAGTTTGTGACAGTTATAAGTGTTAGGGCAGTTAGGTTAGCCCCCTTTAAGTCTAGGGTACCCCCCTTTAGGTCCAAGGTACCCCCCTAACCCCCCCCTAATAAAGGTTAACCCCGTGATCACCCCTCGTCGCCAGTGTCGCTAAGCGATCGTTTTTCTGATCGCTGTATTAGTGACACAGGTGACGCTAGTTAGGGAAGTAAGTATATAGGTTCGCTGTCAGTGTTTTATAGCGACAGGGACCCCCATATACTACCAACTAAAGGTTTTAACCCCCTGATTGCCCCCTAGTTAACCCGTTCACCAGCGATCACCGTATAAGTGTTACGGGTGACGCTGGTTAGTTAGTTTGTTTTTTGTAGTTTATTATAGTTTTAGGGCACCAGCCGTTTATTACCTTATAAAGGTTTAACCCCCTAATTGCCCAGCGGTGATATAAGTTACGTTTTTAGGATCAGATAAGGTCTGCGTTGCCCCGGGCAGCGTCAGATTAGCGCCAGTATCGCTAACACCCACGCACGCAGCATACACCTCCCTTAGTGCTATATATATATTAATGCTGCCACTGTTTGCTTGTATTGCAGAACACTGTTTTGATTACCACTATTGTCCATTCTACTGTGGGCACATTTCCTCATACACATATGGAAACAATGGGCATTTGATAAATTGAGATTAAGGCACATCCTTCACTTTTAGGAGCACGTTGCACTTTATTGCATTACCCACTAGGGGTATTATTATTTTATACACCCTAGCGCTTGTTACGCTTTGTTCACACACTACCTCTTTTTAGAAATAATATTTTTTTTTTTTTTCACTTCATTTTATTTAAAAAAAATTTTACTTAAGTATTCTTTTATTCTGAACTGTCTGTTCCTTACTTCATTACAAGTTCTTTATATTACACCTGAACTGTGTGTGTTATTGCCGCTGCAGCAATCTACATTTGGCAGCAGTCGGCAGTCTATGTCCCTTGCAGTGAGTACAGAAGGAGGATTGGTATCCAACATGGCTCCACTAGGATTGGCTTTAGTCCGAATACTGAGGTTAAATGGCTCTACCATTCCTCTGGCAGAGTGGCTTTCTAAGCCCATTACTTTTCTTCACTGTCCATGCATTTGAAAAAGAGGGTAAAAAGCCTAGAAAACGTGTTATGCACACCCCCTCTCCTGATATCCACTAGGCATTTTAACAGCTGACATCCTCATGTGCAGCCTAGCACACTGCCACTAATATCCATACTTTGAGCAAGCTGGCTTCCTGCCATCCTCAGTCTGTTTGATCAGTGATGCCTACAGCCTCACACTGGTACAGCTGCTTGGTCTCAGGTGTTCCCTATCCATGCTCAATTCAATGTAAATTAGCTTTTTACTTTAATAAAGTGTTTTTTATTTGATCTCAGCACCCTGCTGTATGTTTTCTTCTACAATGAGGTTATTCTACCCAGATCTTTTGTAGGAGCTGCAGAGGTCCCTGTCTCTGCCCCTTCTTCTGTTCAGCCACCCATCCATCCAGTTCTCTACCCTGTTGATGGTCTACAGATACAGATGAAAGTTCCAATGGATCAAGAGACTTTGCACTTCTCCTAGGAGCGCCGATGTACTGCGTACTTGTACACTTTTTGGAGTGGGAGGAGAGACTGGAGAGTTCCTCGTGCATGTACTAAGTGCACATAGTGATGGTGCTGCAAGAAGATGAGCAAGCTACTCTAGAACAGATTGTGTCACACTTGGATGGTCTATTTGGGGAGAAGATAATGCTTCCATAACTGAGACAAAGGCTCTTCTTAAGGAAACTGCAGGAATATGAGAACTTCACCCATTATGCGTGTCCATGCAAAACCTCTAGAGGCGCCTGTAAAAGAGGGATGTACATGGCTGATTCACTGATTCAGACCACATACTAGGGGATCACTTAATAGCTGACTTGCAGGTTAGCCCAGTCCAAAGAGAATTGCAAGAGAAAGTTAAAGTGTAACCTACCACTTCCTTCTACAATATGGTGGTGGATGTGGTTGCAAGGGAACAAAAAAAGAAATATGATCTTGCATATCTCAAGGAGGCCCTGGCACCTTCACCTCTGTCAGCCATGAAAACCGTGCTGACAAAGCGAGCTCAGGATGTGGCCTCCTTGAAACAGGAGGTGGCCTCCTCAAAAAAGGACTCAGTCCCATAGGGGTGAGGGGGGCTCTGCCCCCAAACAAAAGCACTTTTTCCCCCACCTTGATGGGGATAACGGTCTCTTCCCCACAACCCTGAGCTGTGGTTGTGGGGGTCTGTGGGCGGGGGGGCTTATCAGAATCATGAAGCCCCCTTTAAACAAGGAGGCCCCCAGTTCCCAACCCCCTCATGTGAATGAGTATGGGGTACTTAGTTCCCTTACCCATTCACCAAAAAAGTGTCAAAAAGTAATAAAAAACACAGACAGTTTTTGACAATTCCTTTATTAAAAAATAAAAAAAACAAACATTGTCCCCCGATGTAAATCCACCATCAATCAGCAGGGACCAGCTTTTACTGTGCCCTGATGGGGCAAAGCTTTGAAATGAGGCTTGAACAGCAAACAGCGTGGCATAGGGCAATGACGTCACCAGAAGGAGATGCATTTCTGAGTGTGCATGCTACAAATGTTATGGTAGCCATGCTCCTTTGTCAAGCATAATGGATGGAGTGAAGGGGCAATGTTATATAGTGAAGCAGGGGGCGGAATCAGAAAAATATGTATTATAATAATAATTGCGTATTACAATAATAATAGTGGAGAGTGGTAGAAGGGATCCTAGTCACAATAACAGCAATACATGATTATAAAATGGACCAAAGACAATAATATGATAATTTGGAGAAAATAAAGAATAAATAATGATTAGGATAAATGACAAGTAACACCAGACATTCATAATGTAATAGATACATTTTAATGTAATAATTAATACGTATATGATATGTATAGATGTATACTGTAGCCTAAGGGATGTGTAAATATAATAAAAATAATTATAATATAAAAAATATATACAGTATATTATATATTTAGTAGTAAATTGATTCATTAGACATTTTAAAGTAAAATCCAGCAAGGAAAAAAAGAGGGGGGGGCAGGGTGCAGTAGAAAAATTATATATTTTTTTTCATTAGTTAATAATATTTAATTAGGGGAAGGAATAGATAAAGCACATGAAAAAACATAATTTAGTTAATCGCTAGATGGATATATATTGTATTCTATTTATATTTTAACAGTCCAGTTGATATTGAGAGAGAGAGAGAGAGAGAGAGAGAGAGAGAGAGAGAGAGAGAGAGAGAGAGAGAGAGAGAGAGAGAGAGAGAGAGAGATGGAGAGAGAGAGAGAGAGAGAGAGAGAAGGAGAGAGAGAGAGAGAGAGAGAGAGAGAGAGAGAGAGAGTTTTTATGGTTCTTAATGTCACGGAACGTCCCACACTCCGCTTGAGTGCTTCCGTCTTATACCACTTCCTCCCAGTCTGTATACAGATATCAGATATTCCAACCTCTCTGAGCACAAAACAAGGCGACACTTTCTTGTTGCCAACATGAACTCCCTTTATTCAGAACCAGAATACAGTCTTATATACAGGAGAAAATATTACTCCAACAATACAAACGTAACCTAATTAACATGAGCTAATTAACTAATCCTTTATACAGCCTAGGTGATTGAGACATGACCTTTTGCCCAGACTTAAATTATCACAGGACATTTTCTCACAATAGCAGCAGCTCCAATAGGAGTCGTCTCGTCTCCTACATTGTATAGAGGACAATGTCATCAGCTCATTCAATTAACATAAACACAGGTAGTTGGAGTTGATGACACCAGCATCTCCTCACAGGATGTGTCCCAACAGTATAATTCAGTCTTATCATCCTAATATGGCATATAAAGGGTTCCCAGAGTCTGTGTGTTTTTGGGGGGACATGGAGCTGAATCCAAAGTAACACCAACCCCAGGGTCCCCAGGCATACAGCTCACAGAGAGCACCATTCCCCCCCAAATGCTAGGGCCCATAATCGGTGGGCAAGAGGCTTGCGTTCAGTCCCCTCCAATAGCCTCTGTCCCGGGTGAGTCTGTCACATTTCTCCCCCATCAAAGGTTGACTAACAAGGTCCCAGACCACCACCTGGTCTGGACATGCGTTAGTCAGGCAGAGTGAACTCACAGTCTTCCCGCATGATCTCCTTTCTTGGCTGCAAGGAATAGTTGACCTCAGTAGGTGTGGGGCAGAGGTCATTTACTCTGTCTGGCTGCCAGGGCTTCAGCTGGATTGTTTTTAACATTCCTTGGCTCGGTCTGCTGCTGGGCAGAGGGGTCGATCACTCCAGCTTCCTGAAGCTGTAGAGAGACACTAGGTGCTAGGCAGAGGCCAGCGGTGCTCTGCCCTGTTGCTAGCGATTCAGCTGGGAGTAGCAGCTCCACTACATCAGCTTGTTGTCGGAGAGAGGGGCCAACTGCCCCAGCTCCCTGGAACTCTACAGTTGTTGCCGGTGCTGGGCAGAGGTTGGTAGCACTCTGCTCTGTTGCCAGCACTTCTGCTGGGGACTCCGCATCCTCCGCTCCAGCTAACCCTTGGGGCAGGAGGCTGGCTTCCTCCACTCCCAAACTGTGTAGTTGCCATTGGAAAAGGGAGCTGGCTGCTTCCTTTTCTATTCCCTCATCTGGCTGCTGGGATGACATGTTGATGTACTGTCTCCCAGGTGCACGGATCTTTGCTGGGGAGGAAAGTCTGCTTCCTCCACCCTGGCCAACTGTTGGGGAGGGACAAACACACACCACCTCTCCCCTGTATCTGCTGCTGGTAAGTGATTGCCACCTCTCACCCTGAGCCTCCGAAACTGCCACAGGTGTGGGGCAGAGGTCTTGGACCCTCTGTCAGGTTGCCAGCACTTCTGCTGGGGGTTTGCTAGGTGGTTCCTCCTCTACAGAAACGTCTATTAAATCCCCAGTCTCTGGAATTGGTAAAAGTGTGGGACAGAGGTCTTGGACCCTCTATTCAGTTACCAGATCTTCAGCTGGAGAAGTTTGTTTTAACTCCATAGATGCTGCTGGCAGAAAATCACATGTTCCTGTCAGTGTTGTGGGAGAAAGGCCGACTACCTCTTCTCTCAAGAAGGCCGAAGCCACTGTTGGTGCTGGGCAGAACACAGTGAACTTTGGCCCTGATAGCAGCTCTTCTGATGGAGGCTCATCAGGTTGTTCTTCCTCAGCAGAAAAGTCTATCAAATCCCAGGTCTCTGCAACTGATGTCTGGGGATAGAGGTTCACCATCTCCTGTCCATGGAACCCAGAAGATGCTATCATTTCTGGGCAGAGGTTAGCAGAGCTCTGCCCTGTTGTCAGCACTTCAGGTTTGGGGACGGCGATCTCCAGATTTTCCACTGCCATTTTTCTCTGGCATGCTGCTGAACTTGTTCTAGCAGTTTCCTGTATGCCCTTTCCAGATGCTGTTCCTTGCTTAGCAAATGGTCCAGATCAAGTTTGAGCTCTGAGACCCCTTGCAAGACCGAGCATAGTCTCTCTATATTCTCTCAGGTCCTCAAGGTCAGGTTCCCCTTCATCACCAAACATAAAATCATCTGTAAGGCTCTCCCACAGCAATCCAGGGCCGCCAAAGTCATATCCCTCCGGAGAGCATTCTGTTGTCTCCCCTAAATATACCTCCTCTGTGTGCCATTGCAGAGCCCGATAGAGCTGGACAATCATTATCTCCTGCTGGACCAGCCTGTCCAACTCAGTCACCCATTGCTCCTGGGGCCACTCTCCCAGGAATGCCATCCGCAATGCCAGTTGGTCACTGGCCTGTTGCTCTTGGGTTGGAAAGCACTTGCCCTGTTTTATACCAGCGAGCTGGAGGGCTCCGATCCAGAGCTCCACCCGAATCTGCTGCCTGAGCTCCAGGTATTCATCCTTAGACACAGTCCTGGTGTATGTTGAAAGGATGATCCGCAGCAGCCCGGGAACTCTGATGCCAGGTCCATATCTCTGTTGGGGTGACTTAAGTCTGCTATCCTGATCTTGGATCCAGGTGGAGGTTTAGATTTCCCAGACTGCAGGAAGCTTTCCCGCTGCGGA